>CM067172.1:6225494-6300494 GCA_034093135.1 Erigeron breviscapus | reverse complement strand
CAATTGTTCATGTTGATTCGAATGGTTCCAGGTACGAGATTTATATGAGATGCCCTAACAACATTTGGGGCAGGATCATATGCAGCAGTGAGAAGATTTCTTTCAGAAGATGATGCATTTCGTGGAGCCATTTGATTATATTCAGAAAGGAATGATGATGATTTTAGGGTTTATAAAGATGAAATTGAAATTTAATGAAGAAAGAGATGTATGATTGGAATTGAATGAAGAATGAAAATTGAATGAAGGAAATTGGGAGTTAATAAGTTTCGAGATGAAAGTGAAAGTGAATTTTGATTGGGTATTTATAGAGGAAAGAGAAAATAAGAATTTCAACCAATTTGTTTAAATTTATCCAATGTAACTTTTCATCGAGTTTGAAATCCGCATTTAATGCATCCCATCGTACATTAATGTGTGACGTTTTGACAGCCCACAAAAACTAACCAACTTGCACTTTTTGTCTTCCCAAGGTAAATAACCATCATTTGTTTTGAAAAAGTCATGCCACGTAGGATAACTAGATATTTTACAATTCAAAAAGTTTGCTGACGTGGCACACACTGAGAACAAGTATTTAAAATATTATGACTAAACTAATGACTCATTTCAATGCATCTGGAGACCGTTCAGATACTCCAGTGTCACTGGTGGATTACTCCAGTGGAGGGTATGCACTGATGGTACACTGGAGGACTTCCAGTAAAGTACCAGTAATATTTTCCAGAAAATTCTTCCAGTGGAAAATAAATTCCCCTGAAATTTTAATTCTTTTAAGGACAAAATATTATGAACTTAGAAATTTATACTGGCAAAGATAGTACACAAAGGCGTTCAATATCTGAGCTGTTATAAATTTTAAGTATTTTTAAATCAAGGATCCCTGACAGTACACAAAGGCGTTCAATATCAAGGTTCCAGATTTAAGAAGTCATCAGATTAACATTTTTGGCTTTCCCCTGGAATGTTGATTCAGAAATTTATAAAAACACATATAGTACATCAAGGCGTTCGATATATGGGCAACATAAATTTGTAAATCTTTAAATCAAAGATCCTTGGCAGTACACAAAGGCGTTCAAATAAAAACACAGATAGTACATCAAGGCGTTCGATATCTGGGCTTTCAAATACCAAGGTTCCAGATTTAAGGGTTTAACATTCCCAACTCACCAACAAGATATTCAAAAGTTTTTATATCCAGAGGTTTGGTAAAAATGTCAGCGAGTTGTTTGTCAGTGGGGATAAAATGAAGTTCAATGTTATTTTTCATAATATGATCACGAATAAAATGATACCTGAGATCAATGTGTTTCGTTTTGGAGTGCATGACTGGATTGTTTGAGATAGCAATGGCACTGGTAGTATCACAAAAGATGGGAGTCTTTGAATACTTAATACCATAATCAAGCAACTGGTTCTTCATCCAGAGTATCTGAGCACAACAACTGGCTGTAGACACGTATTCAGCTTCAGCACTGGATAGTGAAACTGAAGTTTGCTTCTTACTGGTCCAACTGACCAATTTGCCACCAAGGAAATGACATCCACCAGTAGTGGATTTCCTGTCTATCTTACAGCCTGCATGATCTGAATCTGAATAACCCATTAGATCCATGCCTGAGCCTTTGGGATACCAAAGACCCAAACTGGGACACCTTTAAGGTACTTCAGTATGCGCTTTACAGCATGCATATGAGAGTCTTTTGGATTAGACTGATACCTGGCACATAAACATGTTGAAAACATAATATCTGGTCTACTGGCAGTTAAATACATCAGTGAACCTACCATGCCTCTATAGACAGTGGTGTTCACTGGCTTCCCATCTGGATCAGAGTCCAGAGTGAGAGGAGCAGAAATGGGAGTGGGTTTAGGTGATGAAGAATTCATATCAAATCTTCTTAAAAGATCTCTGACATATTTCTCTTGATTAATAAAAATACCATCAATGGTTTGTTTAATCTGAAGTCCAAGAAAATATGTTACTTCACCCATTAAACTCATTTCGTATTCAGATGCCATTATTTTTGAAAATTTCTTGCACATCTTTTCATCAGTAGAACCAAAAATAATATCATCAACATAAATTTGTACCAACAGAACATTACCTTTTTCATGAAGAATGAATAAAGTATTGTCAATTGCACCTCGTTTGAAATTATTTTTCAATAAATGTTTAGTCAAAGTATCATACCAGGCTCGTGGTGCTTGTCTGAGGCCATAAAGTGCCTTGTCCAGACGATATACCCAGTGGGGATGTTTTTCATCAACGAATCCTGGTGGTTGCTTGACATAAACTTCTTCTTCCAATTTTCCATTCAAGAATGCACTCTTTACGTCCATCTGGTAGACCTTGAACTGATGATGAGCAGCGAATGCTAAGAATATTCTGATCGCTTCAAGTCTAGCCACTGGAGCAAAAGATTCATCAAAATCAACATCTGATTGGCAATAACCCTGTGTAACCAGTCTGGCCTTGTTTCTGATTACATTACCATCTTCATCTACTTTGTTTCTGAAGACCCATCTTGTTCCAATTGGTTCTTTCTTGCCAACTGGGAAGGGAACCAGATACCAGACCTTGTTCCTTTCAAACTGGTGAAGCTCTTCTTGCATAGCTACCACCCAGCTAGGATCTTCCAGAGCCTCGTCAATCTTCTTTGGTTCTATCATTGAGAGAAAACTGACGTATAAACATTGTTCACTGGAGGCTCTTCTGGTCAGAATACCTCTACTGGAGTCACCTATGATCTGTTCGATAGGGTGAGCTTTTGTCCACCTAGAGTATTGACCAGAATTGTTACTGACAACAATATCAGTGCAAGAGTTCAGTTGATTTTCTTTAGGAGGAGGATCTTCCCAGACAATTTCAGTATCTTCATCTGAAGTGTTTAATTCATGATTTGCATTCTGAACTTCATCATTTGAAGATATTTCTTGAATAACTGGTTCATCTTCAACTGTTACTGATACTGGGGGAGTAGTACGAACATCTGATCCAATAATGAGTTTAGTGGGTAGTTTGAAACTCATTGAAGGATAGAAAGGAGTACTACTGGGAGACTTCTTAATCTGAACAGGTTCCAGATCTGGATGACTGGAAACTGTGTCTTCTGAATCTTTATTGTAGTTGATAGGATCAGATTCACAGAAGACAATTGGAGTTACTGGGGTTGAATCAAGGATTTGCTTTTTAGTGATTGCATTGTTTGATTCATCAAATGTAACATGAATTGACTCATGGACCTTCTCCAGTCTCTTGTTATAGACTCTAAAGGCCTTGCGAATGGCTGAATAACCTAAGAAATATCCTTCATCTGCTTTGGCATCAAATTTGCCTAACTGACTGGAGTCGTTCAGGATGTAAACTGGACATCCAAAAACGTCAAAATAACCAATATTTGGTTTTCTATTTCTTAGGACTTCATATGCTGTCTTCTTGTGTCTTTTGATGTACACAGACCGATTCTGGGTGTAGCAAGCAGTAGAAATTGCTTCAGCCCAGAAACTGGTAGGAAGACCAGATTCAGCAAGCATACTCCTGGCAGCTTCTATCAGCGTACGATTCTTTCTTTCAACAACTCCATTCTGTTCTGGAGAGCGTGCTGAGGAGAAGTTCTGGGAGATGCCAGTATCAGTGCAGAATGACTCCAGTGTAGCATTCTGGAATTCTGTTCCATTGTCACTTCTTAACTGACACACTTTTCGCTTGTGCTTAAGCTCAATTTGCTTGATAAGAGCAATGATTTCAGTAGCAGCTTCATTTTTAGACCTGAGAAAGATAACCCAACAATATCTGGAATATTCATCGACAATTACCAGGGTGTACCTTTTACCAGCACGAGTCTGAACATTTACTGGACCAAAAAGATCCATATGTAACATGTGAAGTGGTTCAGATATGCTGAAATTCTGCTTAGTCTTGAAACTGGTACGCTTCTGCTTTCCCATTTCACATCCTGGACATGGCCTTTCCTTTTTGAAGGAAACTGAAGGTATCCCATCTGCCAGTTGTTTTCTAGACAACTTGTTAATATTTTTGAAATTTAAATGGGATAACCTTTTGTGCCATAACCAGTTTGTGTCTTCGTCAGCTTGAGTATAAAAACACTATTCAGAAGGAGAGTTTTCCATATTTAATTCATATACATTTCCTTTTCTGGGAGCAACCAATACTACCTTCCAGTCCTTGTTGAATACAGTACCCTGAGCTATATTGAACAGTACTTGATAGCCATCATCACAGAGTTGGCTTACACTGATCAGGTTATATTTCAAACCATTCACATATGCAACTCGTCTGAATTTGACTTGTCCATTGTTCAGAACACCATATCCCTAAGTTTTTCCACAACCATCATTTCCAAAAGTAATGGAGGGTCCATCAGTGATGATGTATTCCTCCAGCAGGGTCTTACAACCGGTCATCGTCCTGCCAGCTGCACTGTCAAGATACCAGATATATTTCTTTCGATCGCCCTGCACATCCACCAGATAAATCAATTAGATTTTGGAACCCATCGACTGATGGGTTCACTGGACTCACCTTTCCACATATGAGTCCCTGGGGGTATCTGGTCGAGTTCACTTTCCTGATAAACAGATTTCTCTGTAAATTTGATTAGAACTGAAAGTTTTGAAACCTTTTTCATTTTCTCTACTGGAGAAATATTTTTATCATTTTTAGAAAAAGATTTAGAAATTTGTTTAGGGCAGTATATGTACCTTCAAAATTGTTCATTCTTGCATTACAACTTTGAATCTGGCGAGTCAGTTGTTGAAACTGACTTTCCATCCTTAACAGAATTTCATCAGATGAAACCTGAGCCTTTCCATTTGACTGGACTAAGGGCTTAGGTGATGGGCTCTTTTGAGGCAAAGGTTTTCTTTGATTTACCTTTTTAACTGGAGCAGTCATCTGAGATGCTCCAGTCTTGACCTTTGGGGATTAAACTGGTTGAAAACTGGGTCTGGAGGTAACAGACTCATCATAACAGGTGATGGGCCTGACTTCCTTTGGTAAACGGTCAATAAGAGGTACCAATGATGCAACATGAGTATTTCCATCTAAATACGCACGTTTTTGTGTGGGAAATTGATTTACTGTTGCATCATATGGTTTTCTGGTCTCTAGCCATGATTTAATGACCTGTTTTTCTTTTTCAAAATATTTTCCAGGTCTTCTTTTTCCTGGACCAGTTGTTCAGTTACCAAGACTTGGGCTTGAAATGCCAGTTCAATGTCTTGAAGTTCTTTTAATTTTGATTTTAACATTGTAAGTTCAGAAGAATCTGTTTCTAGACCCGTTACACTTTCAGATCTAACAGTTTCAACAAAAATTAAATCAGAATTAAAAGCCTCAGCAATATCTAGTTTTAATTCTTGGTCAGTTTCAGTATCATAGTCACTAACCTTTTTGATAACAATGTCTACCCATCTACCAGATGTGACATCTTCCTTCACCAGATGCTCTTGATCTGCTAGAGCCATGAAACAGCAATCTCTTTCCTCTTCTTCATCGACTGATGAATCATCAGATGGAACCCATTTTTCTTCAGTAGAAGCAATCATGCACTTATTATTATCTTCTTTTTCTTCAGACATGAGAGCTATCTGAGCCTTAAGCTTTTTGTATTTCAATTTGTAGCTATCATTAGGCTTCTGATTTGAAATATATGGACCAGACTGGGATTTAGACTGACTGGACCTGCACTCCTTCATGAAATGACCTTTCTTTCCACACTTAAAGCATGTCAGATTGGACTTATCAGTTGAGGAACTGGATGCATGTGGTCCACTAGACCTATTTGCTCTTGCTTTGAAACGGTTAAACGTTTTAGAAATCATTGCAACGAGGTCATCATTGTCAGATTCATCACAGTCTGGAGAGATAAAACTAGTTTCACCAGATTCCATTAGTTCAGACATCATCTTCTTCATAGAAAATACATTCTCAGAAGATATTAATGCGGTGCCTGGTGGATCAGTACGACTCACCAGACTTGAACTACTGGAAGCATGGTTAAAGGCATCTTTCTCAGCCATAACTCTATGAGCTTGATTTTCTTCAGTATATCTGAAAGCTCCATAGAGAGTTGATAAAGTTTGAGAATGCAGAGTTTTTCCTTGTCTTAAAACTAGGATCATGTGAGACCATTTGGTTGGTAAAATATCACAAAATTTCTCCAGAAGTATATCCTTGTCTTTCTCAACCCCAAGACCTCTCTACTGGTTTATGATACTCATAAATCTGGTGTAAGTACCAGTGAGAGACTCATTAGGTAGAGCAAAAAATGACTCATACTTCTTGTTTAAGGAGACTTTTCTGGTGACAACAGTATCATCACCTCCTTCATACTGGTTCACTAGGTCACCCCACATGGTTTTAGCACTGGGAAATAACACTAGTGTGGGAATTACAGATTCTGGAACGGCCCCTAGGATCATGTTTTTGAGAGTGGTATCTAAGCTCCTATCCTCTTCAGACCAGTGTTCCTCCCTCTTTTCCCTACCCCTTCTGGATCCAGTAGGATGAAGCAAAGGATTGAGAGGAGATGTTGGAATAAAAGGTCCTTCATTTAAAAATTTCAACATATTCCTCTCGATTCCAGTGATATGAAGTATCATCCTGACCTTTAACGTTCCAAATTCCTCGCTGTTCCCATTGAATTTAGGAACATGATTGTTTGAATAGTGCACATGCACATGTGGAGAAGCAGGATTAGGAGGTGGTGGGGGATTCGTATTAGGAACAGGTGGGACATTAGTTTGTTCAATTTCTGGGTCAGGTCCAAGACCGAAACCTCCTTGTGTATTTTCTGGGTTGGCCATCGAAAAGCAGATCTAGGCTATTATTTTAACCTTCTGCTCTGATACCAAATGTGAGTCCCGTTTTTCAGATGAATAACCCAAAGTGTAAAATACAACAAGTGTGATAAACTAAATACGGGCTAGTATTACTTCAAATAAATGTAAGTATATAAAATAAGTAATACAAGACTTAAAGCAATAAATAATAAAGGTGGAACACAATGTAATGTTTTCAAGTGTATTTTATTTATGATGTTAAATAAAATACAAGGTTGATGCGGAACAAAGATATTACTGAATAGTAAGTATCTTAAAACAACCTTTGAATTACAAGTGATCTATATTTATCAAATATTCTCCTTGGATCAAAATACTTAAAGTTGTGAAGTATTCCTGTTGATGATCGAGAGTATTTAGATAAATTCACCAAATTGCTAAAAAGTAATTTGAACGAAGAATATGACTTTGTATTTATAGGCAAGTAAATTCACCAGTGAATTTAATGTGCCGTACAAATGATTACATGCATTTAAGGAAACACCTTAAATGCATTGTTTAATGTAAAGGGTAAAGTCAGTTTGATGTGACTTTGTTATCCCTTTATAACCAATCAGCATTACACACGTATTGTACTAATATCAAGTGGACAAGTGGGTTGTCCAGATATAAGTGTGTAAGCTTAAAGTCATACCTTGTAATCAGTGTTCAGACTTGTAAGGTCATGAATACTGATAAGGACTCCAGTCGTAGATCTGGTAAGACTTCCAGTAGGCTCCGCCATATTGTCAGTCTTCATTCTTCAGACTTCAGTCTTTGACTTCACTGAGAATGTCTTCAGTGGAATGATCTGGACTAGAGTGAAGTCCAGTGAGCTGAAATCTGGTGACTTCCAGATTTCCTATACAAGTAAGTCGCTCATGGTCTTCAGTATATTTCTGGACAAATCTTCAGTGAGGGTCCAGTCTTCAAGTCTGGAGTGGTCCAGTGAATATGGACCTAACACAACACTACAAATGATGCTTCAGCAGTGACAAATTTATTTTTCAAAGAGATTGTTCGTTTGCATGAAATTCCAAAGACAATTATGTCAGATAGAGATGTAAAAATTCTAAGCTATTTCTGGAAGACCTTATAGAGATTGATGAGTACCAGATTGATGTTTAGTATGTCTCATCATCCTCAAACTGATGGACAAACTGAAGTCACTAATATAACAATTGGCATGCTGTTAAGAACACTGGTGAAGTAGACACTGAAGGATTGGGATCTGAAGCTTGCTCATGCTGAGTTGGCCTTCAACAGAGCTCCTAACTATTCTACCAGTAAATCACCATTTGAAATCTGCTATGGTGTCAATCCATTGACTCCCATTGATTTAATTCCTTTTTCGATTTAACCATAGGCAAGTATTGAAGCTGAAGCCAGAGCTAAAGAAATCAAGCAAATTCATCAACAAGTGAAGGCCAGAATTGAGAAGGCGAATGCAGGTTACAAGGCAAAAGCAAACAAGCATCAAAAGCAGTCCAGTTTTGCACCAGGTGATCTATTTTGGGTGCATCTTAGAAAAGAAAGATTTCCAGCAAGAAGAAAAAACAAGTTGATGCCCAAAGCTGAAGGACCATTCAAAATTCTGGAGAGATATGGTGATAATGCATACAAGGTTGAGTTACCTGGAGATATGACAGTTTCAAGTACTTTTAATGTTGGTTATCTGATGCCTTATTTAGAGGATGAGTACCTCGAGGACTTGAGGACAAGTTCCTTTTCAGAGGAGGAGAATGATGCAGAAATGACCAGATTCACTGAACTGACTGACACCAATGAACTAGAGAAATCAACTGAAGAAAAAGAACGAGCTGACCTGATAATGCCATCTGAACAAGACATGTTGATTCTGCCAGCAGTGGCCCACTTCATACAAGTTTCACTGAACCAGTCCAGTCATCAGTAGTAACACTTCTCCAGTGGCAAGAGACTTCTCCAGTGGCAAGAGTCTCCAGTGACAACCAGCAGTGATCCACCAGTGAAGATTACCACTGAAGAACTCCAGTGACGAGCTCCAGTCTAGTCTCCAGTAGGGATGTTCCAGTTTTAAGTCACCAGTTTTTAATAAATAAAGTTTGTTTCAGTCACATGTTTGTGAGCCCAATAAAGGAATGTGTTTGACAGCTCTTGATGGGAATAAGAAAGAAGTGTGTGACAGCGTTAATCCTAACAGTTTGTGGGTCCTTGTGCAAAAGGAATCTTTCTAGATGCACAGTCTGTCCATTTCTTATTGGTTGATAAGTTAGTGGATGTCCTTAGCACATGACAGCCTTTATTTATTTTATATTATTATTGTATTTTCCTTATTTTAGAAAATAGCATGTGTGGCTATAAATAGGGGCTCTTTTTCTAATTGTAAGCAGACTTGATTGATTGAATGAAATTAATAGAGCAGCCTCTATTTCTTATCCAAAATTTTCATTTACCTTTATATATCTAAGATCTTGGTGGTTTGAAGTGACCCTTTATCTATAGTTGTGGTGGTTCGTCCTTTATCAATTATAGTGGTGAGGTCTTTAAATCTTCGATTCCTGTATCTGTGTTTGTGGTGGCTAGACTTTTATTAAACATAGTGGTGGGTTGGAGTGTTTCATTTATCCTTAATTCCGGTGGCTCGTCCTTTACGAATCTTGGTGGTGGATTCTTTATCTACATTTTTATTTTATTGTCTTGTTTTGTTGTTTTGTTTCATAAAACTCATAAAATACCAAAAATAGTCTTCCGCTGTCGTTTGTCGCGTGGTTTACGCATCACTTGGTCTCACTTGCAGTTTCATATGCCATGGTAGTTCTTGAGAGCTAAGTCCTACTTTTATTTCACAGTAGTTATTATGATCATATATCTTTGGTTTATAATTACAATGTAGCAGCAGCCTCTGTTCTTGAATGGATAGAAGCAGAGGCTGTAGAAAGACAAAGATTTGGAACGAAAGGCAGAGCAATCAAAGTCAAATAAAGACAAGAAGAAAAAGAAAAGGAAGGTAGTCGTTGATGAAGACACTCGTGTAGTCTTTTTAGTTCGTATATATGTATAGTATATGAGATCCGTTATTTAATTCTTTTAGCTGTTATCTATCATGTGTAAATACATGAAGTTTACTTTGTGGAATATGGATGAAATAACGAAGTTTTGATGTTAAAAATACCATCATTAATATTATTTTAAAATAAATGATTGCCTATATTTGAACTTTATTTTTATCTTTAATGTTCTTACTTAATTCTTTACCCAATTTACTAAAAATGATTTTAAACTTACCCGCGGTTTTCCGCGGGATAAAAATCTAGTTATATAACTAGAAGATATTTTTGCTTTTAATTGACATACAAAGTTAATTGTCACATTATATTTTTGATTATTTGTCATTTTATCACAATATTTATTTTATTTTCATATCATGTGTATAGTCATGTCATACTCATTAGTCCAAGTTATAAGTTAATTAGTCAAAATTTTGTCAATCAATATCAATATAAAATCGTTAAAAGAATATTATTTGATATAAACTTATTTTCACGTTATAAAGAAATTAATTTGATTTTTTCACATCAATATATCATTATTTTGTTTAAATTATAATCTATAATTTAAAATAAAATAGCTTAATTGTTTTGTCTTCTAAATTTTACCTATTGCCTTATTGTCATTCCGCAAGATTTTTTTTAATTGATTTCGTACTTTTTTCCCCTTTTATGGCCAACTCAATTAATCATGCAACTTTTGTAAAAAAGAAATATTATATTTAGAATTTTTGTTTTATTCACAGACTCACATCAATTATAGGTCATTTTTTTAAGGGTTAAAAATAATAAATAATTGAAATTTTTGGTTAAAGAAAAGATCATTGTCAATTATACAACTAAAGTTATTTTTTCTTTAATAAAGTATTAATAGATTTGTTATTTGTATGATTATTTTAAGGGTTTTTTTAAAAATTATTTCTTTATTGTTTAATTATTTCTTTAATAATGAATTTATAAATTCAAAATCATTTATCATTTTTTTCTATATAACTTATGTGACATTCCCCTTCTTTTGCAAGTAAGAATTTTACTATATAGCGTTTTGTTGTTAAAACAATTTCTTTAAATTTGTATATGTAGCTCTACTTGTGTATAAAATTGGAAGATATATAGTAATCATTCTACTATAATATTTTCTAATGAATTTATTACATTATAGTTTTTAATGGTTTACAAGTATTAAAAATAGCATATATTATTCAACAATTTTTTTAATTGATTTCGTACTTTTTTTTCTTTTATGGCCAACTCAATTAATCATGCAACTTTTGTAAAAAAGAAATATTATATTTAGAGTTTTTGTTTTATTCACGGACTCACAATCAATTATACGTCATTTTTGTAAGAGTTAAAAATAATAAATAATTGAAATTTTTGGTAAAAAAAAATAAGATCATTGTCAATTATACAACTAAAGTTATTTTTTCTTTAATAAAGTATTAATAGATTTGTTATTTGTATGATTATTTTAAGGGTTTTTTAAAAATTATTTCTTTATTGTTTAATTATTTCTTTAATAATGAATTTATAAATTCAAAATCATTTATCATTTTTTTCTATATAACTTATGTGACATTCCCCTTCTTTTGCAAGTAAGAATTTTACTATATAGCGTTTTGTTGTTAAAACAATTTCTTTAAATTTGTATATGTAGCTATACGTGTAATATAAAATTGGAAGATATATAGTAATCATTCTACTATAATATTTTCTAATGAATTTATTACATTATAGTTTTTAATGGTTTACAAGTATTAAAAATAGCATATATTATTCAACAATTTTTTTTAATTGATTTCGTACTCCTTTTTTTCTTTTATGGCCAACTCAATTAATCATGCAACTTTTGCAAAAACAAATATTATATTTAGAGTTTTTGTTTTATTCACGGACTCACAATCAATTATACGTCATTTTTGTAAGAGTTAAAAATAATAAATAATTGAAATTTTTGGTAAAAAAAAATAAGATCATTGTCAATTATACAACTAAAGTTATTTTTTCTTTAATAAAGTATTAATAGATTTGTTATTTGTATGATTATTTTAAGGGTTTTTTAAAAATTATTTCTTTATTGTTTAATTATTTCTTTAATAATGAATTTATAAATTCAAAATCATTTATCATTTTTTTCTATATAACTTATGTGACATTCCCCTTCTTTTGCAAGTAAGAATTTTACTATATAGCGTTTTGTTGTTAAAACAATTTCTTTAAATTTGTATATGTAGCTATACGTGTAATATAAAATTCGAAAGATATTTAGTAATCATTCTACTATAATATTTTCTAATAAATTTATTACATTATAGTTTTTAATGGTCTACAAGTATTAAAAATAACATATATTATCTACTAATTATAATATTTCGTTTAATTATTATAATGTTACCGTCCAAAGACGGGTAATTATTGTTGAGTCCAATGTTCATTGTAAATTTGGTGATTACAAATCTGATAGTTATATGTAACAACTCGTAATTAATTTACACCGGGTTAGTCCTAATCTCGATTAGACAGTCATTTGACGTGGAACTTATTAGACTTTTGGACTTTTGACTTAGTCAAATTAGACGTATCTTGATGACGTAGACTATTAGCTATCTAGACGAATGCCGAGTCTTTAAAATAACTTTAAATAAATATTTAAAGGTTATGTCTTGTACAAGATAAATAGACTGTCTAGACTTAATATTATAAAGTTCACTTTGACGAAACTTTACTGGCTTGTCTTGACTAAAATAAGACGAGGAAAAATACCTTTACTTTACATTTTAACAAATTAGTCAAACGGTATTTTAATCGTAAGCATTTTACCAAAGTAGGGGTAAGGTATATATCTAATATTTGGCCACATGGGCCGAATTGGAATTGAAAGGCAGGGAGGGAAACACCAAACACCCCCATCACCCCTTTTCTTTTATTTGCCTGACAACCACACACACACACAGAACACACACAAATCACCAAAATACTTTCAAATCCTCCCAAATATCTATCATATCATCATCAAGAATCTGATTTTTGTTGGGCAAGAGAAGTAATCATCTATTAGTTTCAAGGGTTTATCATCATCATATTCACCATTTTCTTCCTATTTCTCAAGAACACCAAATTTTGGTAAGTAACTTTCTTCTTCAAACTTTTGATTTGATTTAAATTCAACTAAGGGTTTGTTTTAGTTTTGTAAGCGGAATTAGAGGCTTTAAACTTGTTATGTAATTAGGGTTCTTGGTAATTTATGAAGTTTTGATTTAGAATTTGGTCTTGAAATCAAAATGATTGAAATGGCGAAATGTTTTGGCGGAATGGTATGTTTCCAGGTCTTTTGAACATGTTTATACTTGTTATAATGAAAGGTTTTGAGTTGAAAAACGGTTTGGGCTTTCCTGCATTTTTGCACCTGCTGGTGCTGGCTGCAGAATGAGGCCACTGCGGCGCAGTGGCATGGGCTTAGCCCCACTGCGGCGCAGTGGCTAGGGCCTGTTTTGTGCATGGTTAGCTCACTGCGGCGCAGTGAGCTTGGCAATGGCCCACTGCGGCGCAGTGCCATTGTACTGGTCCCTGGTTCGTTTTAGCCCACTGCGGCGCAGTGAGCAGGGTTCTGGCTCACTGCGGCGCAGTGGATACCCACTGTAAAAATTTTGCGCATCAATTTCTAAACATTAATAACTTTTAATCCGAAAGTCCGAATATGTTTATTTACTTTTGATTGGTAAAATGAAAGTTTGAAACACGTTCTCGGTAAAGGCATTCTAGGATTGATAGCTAAGTAGTGGTACGTAGGATACTTGTCGTCGTGAGATTTGATCCTCACCATTCGTGCTCTTATCCTAGGTTTTGGATAGACGTGGAGACTAGACTGCTCATATTCTCGGACTACTCATTCTTTAGCTCGTAGACTGCTAAGGTGAGTTTATGGCGCCCTTTTTCCTTTACTTTGGGCCTGAAAGCATGTACTGTATACACAAATACTTTGTAAATGATTTGTCTTTGTCTACGCCATGAGATATGGTAAATGAAATCATTTGTCTTATAATTGCCATGAGACGGCTGTCTAATAATGTGTATACATGTCTTATGAAAATTGATCTATATGTCTTGACTTGCCATGTTGTCGGCTGACTAAACTGTTTCTTGTGTTTTGACAAATTAAAATGATCCCCCTCTTGTTGTATTATTTAGGTTAGACTTCGGTCTGAACCGTCTTGTCATATTATTTAGGTTAGACTTCGGTCTGAACCGTCTTGTCATATTATTTAGGTTAGACTTCGGTCTGAACCGTCTTGTCATATTATTTAGGTTAGACTTCGGTCTGAACCGTCTTGTCATATTATTTAGGTTAGACTTCGGTCTGAACCGTCTTGTCATATTATTTAGGTTAGACTTCGGTCTGAACCGTCTTGGCATATTATTTAGGTTAGACTTCGGTCTGAACCGTCTTGTCATATTATTTAGGTTAGACTTCGGTCTGAACCGTCTTGTCATATTATTTAGGTTAGACTTCGGTCTGAACCGTCTTGTCATATTATTTAGGTTAGACTTCGGTCTGAACCGTCTTGTCATATTATTTAGGTTAGACTTCGGTCTGAACCGTCTTGTCATATTATTTAGGTTAGACTTCGGTCTGAACCGTCTTGTCATATTATTTAGGTTAGACTTCGGTCTGAACCGTCTTGTCATATTATTTAGGTTAGACTTCGGTCTGAACCGTCTTGTCATATGATTTAGGTTAGACTTCGGTCTGAACCGTCTTGTCATATTATTTAGGTTAGACTTCGGTCTGAACCGTCTTGTCATATTATTTAGGTTAGACTTCGGTCTGAACCGTCTTGTCATATGATTTAGGTTAGACTTCGGTCTGAACCGTCTTGTCATATTATTTAGGTTAGACTTCGGTCTGAACCGTCTTGTCATATTATTTAGGTTAGACTTCGGTCTGAACCGTCTTGTCATATTATTTAGGTTAGACTTCGGTCTGAACCGTCTTGTCATATTATTTAGGTTAGACTTCGGTCTGAACCGTCTTGTCATATTATTTAGGTTAGACTTCGGTCTGAACCGTCTTGTCATATTATTTAGGTTAGACTTCGGTCTGAACCGTCTTGTCATATTATTTAGGTTAGACTTCGGTCTGAACCGTCTTGTCATATGATTTAGGTTAGACTTCGGTCTGAACCGTCTTGTCATATTATTTAGGTTAGACTTCGGTCTGAACCGTCTTGTCATATTATTTAGGTTAGACTTCGGTCTGAACCGTCTTGTCATATTATTTAGGTTAGACTTCGGTCTGAACCGTCTTGTCATATGATTTAGGTTAGACTTCGGTCTGAACCGTCTTGTCATATGATTTAGGTTAGACTTCGGTCTGAACCGTCTTGTCATATTATTTAGGTTAGACTTCGGTCTGAACCGTCTTGTCATATTATTTAGGTTAGACTTCGGTCTGAACCGTCTTGTCATATTATTTAGGTTAGACTTCGGTCTGAACCGTCTTGTCATATTATTTAGGTTAGACTTCGGTCTGAACCGTCTTGTCATATTATTTAGGTTAGACTTCGGTCTGAACCGTCTTGTCATATGATTTAGGTTAGACTTCGGTCTGAACCGTCTTGTCATATGATTTAGGTTAGACTTCGGTCTGAACCGTCTTGTCATATTATTTAGGTTAGACTTCGGTCTGAACCGTCTTGTCATATTATTTAGGTTAGACTTCGGTCTGAACCGTCTTGTCATATTATTTAGGTTAGACTTCGGTCTGAACCGTCTTGTCATATTATTTAGGTTAGACTTCGGTCTGAACCGTCTTGTCATATTATTTAGGTTAGACTTCGGTCTGAACCGTCTTGTCATATTATTTAGGTTAGACTTCGGTCTGAACCGTCTTGTCATATTATTTAGGTTAGACTTCGGTCTGAACCGTCTTGTCATATGATTTAGGTTAGACTTCGGTCTGAACCGTCTTGTCATATGATTTAGGTTAGACTTCGGTCTGAACCGTCTTGTCATATTATTTAGGTTAGACTTCGGTCTGAACCGTCTTGTCATATGATTTAGGTTAGACTTCGGTCTGAACCGTCTTGTCATATTATTTAGGTTAGACTTCGGTCTGAACCGTCTTGTCATATTATTTAGGTTAGACTTCGGTCTGAACCGTCTTGTCATATGATTTAGGTTAGACTTCGGTCTGAACCGTCTTGTCATATTATTTAGGTTAGACTTCGGTCTGAACCGTCTTGTCATATGATTTAGGTTAGACTTCGGTCTGAACCGTCTTGTCTATATATTTAGGTTAGACTTCGGTCTGAACCGTCTTGTCATATGATTTAGGTTAGACTTCGGTCTGAACCGTCTTGTCATATTATTTAGGTTAGACTTCGGTCTGAACCGTCTTGTCATATGATTTAGGTTAGACTTCGGTCTGAACCGTCTTGTCATATTATTTAGGTTAGACTTCGGTCTGAACCGTCTTGTCATATTATTTAGGTTAGACTTCGGTCTGAACCGTCTTGTCATATGATTTAGGTTAGACTTCGGTCTGAACCGTCTTGTCATATTATTTAGGTTAGACTTCGGTCTGAACCGTCTTGTCATATTATTTAGGTTAGACTTCGGTCTGAACCGTCTTGTCATATGATTTAGGTTAGACTTCGGTCTGAACCGTCTTGTCATATTATTTAGGTTAGACTTCGGTCTGAACCGTCTTGTCATATTATTTAGGTTAGACTTCGCTGCACAACTTACGATTTGTTTCTGGCCCAGATCATGCTTCATGTTTTGTATTGTAATAATCTTGTGGAAGCAAGTATTATTCAAGCTGCAACAACAATGTTCATAGCATTCAATCCAAGTCGAAGAGGAAGATTAAAGATAGAAGACCAAGCTAGTAGTGGAAGTCAGCTTGGGATTAGCAGTCAGCTTGGAGATACTTAGGCAGATTGGTGCTTTGAAAAACGGCCCAATCTGTGTCTGACAATCAAGTAAAGATAACAACCTGGATTGAAGATAAGGACAAATGATGTGACTAGGAAGAATCCTAGGATCCAGGTTGGTGGTTAGATATACATATGCGTGTCCATACTCTTATTGGATAAAAGAAGAATTAGTGGCAGTACGTTGGGACCACTAATACCAGGAAATGACACGATCAAATATTCCTTCTGACATCCAATAGAAGATGAATACGTGGTTGATTTGGACACCAGGATAAGAAGGGTTTTCGCCTATAAAAACCCCACTCCTTGATTGCATATGTGTGGCATTCCTGAGAATCATTCTTTACATAAGTTTTTTTTGCTCTTACACACAGCTTAGTCTGTACGAGATCAGCTTGGGCTGATTCTCTTGAGTAGAAACTTGTTGATTGTAGTTTGTCATTTCAGAGGGTTGTTTAGATATCTGTAGGCTATCTTGTTTCCGCAACAACGCTGTAATTCTTTGTATAGATCATTTCTTAATAAAGGATTAGTTTGACAAATACAATCTGTGTGCAAGAATGCTTCATTACTTTTACTGCTTTACTGTTTTATTGATTCCTGTTCTTTACTTACTTAATATATAAGCTGAGTCTTTAAAACGTTTATTTAAAAGTTTGTAAAGATCGAATTAAGTTGTATTCACCCCCCCCCCTCTACAACTGTTCTGTGTACAATATACTTTGGTATATTGATACACCTTGGGACGTGTCAATTGGTATCAGAGCAGGGGTTAAGAATTAACTTGACTAGATCCTTGCTTATTTTATTTAATAGTAAAGCATTATGTCATCTTATGTTGATAATGGTTCTTCAACCAGACCACCCATGTTTGACAAGATGATTTTAGTGGGTGGAAAGGTCGTATGTATTTGTTCCTTGAATCCATCGATAACAATATGCCTGACATCCTTGCGGATGGTCCTTATGTGCCTACACAAACCCTTGTGGTTGATGCAGTGGTTAGGGAAGTTCAACCAACCATTCCTGCCACTGTCAAATCTATAGTAAAGGACAAGGCAGATTGGGGGGATGAGGATAGGAGATTGACTAACTTGGATGTGAAGGCCAGAAATTTCATTGTCCAAGCTGTGCCCAAAGATATTTACCATTCTATTAAAATGTGTTCTACAGCTAAGAAAATGTGGGGTACTTTGACTGTCATGTTTGAGGGTTGCTCTACTTCCATGGAATCCACCATAACTACTTTAACCAGGAGGTATGAGAGATTTTTCTCTTTGAGAAATGAATCCTTGACTGATACTCACACCCGCTTTAATGCTTTGGTTAATGATTTAGCTGCTGTTGGAATTACTAAGAAAAATGATGTTTTAAAGAGTAAATTTCTTGATTCATTACCACCTAAATGGAATAACTATAGTTCTTTTGTTAAGCTAAGTTCTGTTTACCAAGATCTTGATCTCCCTGGACTCTTTGGTTTACTTCATAACCAAGAGTGTTCAGAGGCTGAAAAGTTGATTGCCATGGGTGATTCTTATAGTCAGACTGCTCACCTGAGGTAATTTCCTTCTCTAATCTGTCTGATAATTAAAAACTGTCAAGACTAAATAGATTGGGTGATGAGGTTCTTTTACAAAAACACTTTAATCAAGAACTTAAGAAGGAAATTTCTACTTTGAAACTTGAGGTCAGTTCTAAGAGTCACACCATTGAAAAACTGGAATCTGAAGTTAAAGCTAAAAAAAAATTAAATTCTATTCTTGTCAAAGAAGCTAAGACTGCAGAAGAAAAGTTTTTGAAAGTTAAGCACATTACTGAATCATGGTGTATCTGTTCCAAAAGAACTGCTAAGTGTGTAAATGACCAAATCCCTCATCAGATCCAAGTTATTTTTTATGGTGACTATGATAGGGCCATAGCCATCAGTGAAGTATGTGCTAAAGTCACTTGTTACAAATGTGGCAAGACTGGACACATGGCAGGAGATTGCAGATCTAAGGAGTCTTCACAAGCTGGGCCATCCAAAGGTGGAATAAGTCAAAAATACTCAAAGCTTAAGACCAAATACAAAGCCTTGAAAGCACAAATGGCTGAGCTGGGTGAGAAGGTTAACAAAAATGAGAAGAGTCTGGTAGCCAAAGACTGGGCTGAAAGTGATTCAGGCATCTACCAGTCAGACTGCTTCACCTGAGGTAATTTCCTTCTCTAATCTGTCTGATAATTAAAAACTGTCAAGACTAAATAGATTGGGTGATGAGGTTCTTTTACAAAAACACTTTAATCAAGAACTTAAGAAGGAAATTTCTACTTTGAAACTTGAGGTCAGTTCTAAGAGTCACACCATTGAAAAACTGGAATCTGAAGTTAAAGCTAAAAAAAAATTAAATTCTATTCTTGTCAAAGAAGCTAAGACTGCAGAAGAAAAGTTTTTGAAAGTTAAGCACATTACTGAATCATGGTGTATTGTTCCAAAAGAACTGCTAAGTGTGTAAATGACCAAATCCCTCATCAGATCCAAGTTATTTTTGATGGTGACTATGATAGGGCCATAGCCATCAGTGAAGTATGTGCTATGGAGCCTTGTTATCAACCTCCCTCACCACCTAAAGTCCAGACCAAAGGGAAAAAGTCCAAACCAATTAAATTGGTTCATAAATCTGGTATTGGGTTCAATGATCCTGAAACCATGAGCAAAACCATTGCTGAAGTTGTGTCTGAAGCAGATAAGGTTATTATCTTAAACCCTGAGGAAAGTCTTGATTTATCTAAGTTAACCATAACTCAATCTGTGTCAGATTATAAGTCTAAAGCATACAATGGAACATCAAAGAAAAATAAAAGAAATGTTAGAGATCACAGTGCTCCAAAAGAAAAGATAAAGCTTTCAAAGAATGAGAAGTCTGGTTCTCAAGGAAATCTGTCACAAACTGAATATGTGTCTATTTCAAATGGTACCAAGTCTGATTCTGATGAAATGATTTAAAAATATGTTGAGTCTAGAAATGGTAAGGTTTCAACTGATGTTAACTTTCTGAAAAATGTGTGTGATCCTAATGTTGTTGATCAAAGAAAGTTAAGAGCTGAATGTAAGAAATCTGGAATAGGCAAAGGTTTTGTTTCAAAGGAAACTCTAAGTGTTTCTAAAAAGAATTTTAAATCTGGAAAAGGCCAGATCAAGCAACAATGGGTATCCAAATCTGATAAGAGTTTATGTTCTGTTTCCCAGTCTGAGTCAGACCAGATGGTCAACTCTGGTGAACCCATCCTTGGATGGGTTCCAAAAAGAACTAATCTCTTAACTATCATGCAGGGCAATCATGACGAATATACCTGGCACTTGGACAGTGGGTGTTCCAAGCATATGACCGGATGTAAGTCCCTGCTATGTAGCTTTAGGATTCGCGCTGGTCCTAATGTTACATTTGGAGATGATTCTCAAGGAAAGACTGAAGGATTTGGTATTCTTTCAAATGGTCCCCTTACTTTCAGAAGGGTCTCATATGTAAATGGTTTGAAACACAATCTGATAAGTGTGAGTCAGTTGTGTGATGCTGGTTATGAAGTGAGATTGTGAGCTGATAAGGGAATTGTTCTTGATTTAGAAGATAATATTGTTCTTGGAGTAAAAAGGGATGAATCTTTGTATTCATTTGACATGAGGAAACCAACTGTGACAAGAGAAGTTTGTTTCATGTCAAAGACTAAAGATGAGCTGAACTGGTTGTGGCATAAAAGGTTGTCTCATATGAATTTCAAAGATATTAACAAGCTGTGTAAGAAAGAGTTGGTGTCTGGTCTTCCAGTGATGAATTATGAGAAGGACAAGCTGTGTGGTGCTTGTGAAAAAGGAAAACAATACAAAGCTACTTTCAAGTCTAAAACATGCTCAACCATTGATAATTGTTTGGATCTGCTTCATATGGATCTATTTGGACCAATTAGTACTCCTTCATTCACTGGAATGAGGTACTCCTTGGTTATAGTTGATGAATATTCAAGATACACCTGGTTTTCTTTCTCAAGCACAAGAGTGAAGCTGCTGAAAACATTATTCATTTCATCAAGCAAGCTGAAATTCTATACAAGAGGCATGTAAGGCAATTAAGAAGTGATAATGGTACTGAATTCAAAAACATCACTCTTAATTCATTTTGCAGTGAAAAAGGAATTTCACAAGTCTACTCAGCTGCTAGAACTCCTCAAAATCTTGTTGAAGCTGCCAGATCCATGATGGCTCAAAACAATGTCAAGTCTCATTTCTGGGCTGAAGCAGTTCACACAGCTTGCTTTACCTAGAACAGATCCCTTATTGTGAAAAGACATCAGAAGACTGCATATGAACTTCTTAGGGGGAGAAAACCAGAAATTGGTTTCCTAAGAATGTTTGGAAGTCCTTGTTACATTCTTAATCAGAAAGACCATCTTGGAAAGTTTGATGAGAAAGCTGATGAAGGTATCCTACTTGGATATGCAACAATGATGAAGGCCTACAGAGTTTACAACAAAAGAACCAAGACTATTGAAAACTCTGTGAATGTAAGTATTGATGAAGGTTGTTCAAGTCCAGTTAGCTCTCCATCTGAAGAAGAAGAGTTCAACTTTGAAGAACTGGCTACACCTGAGAATGAGCCTCCAACTAATCCTCCTGCTGGATCTAATAATGCTCAAACTCAGGGGGAGCAACTAATCGAAAAAGAAGAAAGTGTTCCAATCTTTGAGAATGTACAAGCTGATCCTGCACCTGCAAAAGAAATTATTCTTAATCCATCAAATGATGCTCAAGCTGTTTCAGATTCCTCTACTCCAGTCCAAGCTGGTCAGCCCATTCCTCAAGCTGACCAAGCTGGGCCTTCTAATCTGAATCAGTCTATTATTCTAGTTTCAAGCAATTCATCTCATGTAACTAGATGGACAAGGAGTCATCCAATAAACCAAATCATTGGTGATCCTCTTTCTGGTGTGAAAACAAGAAGAAAGGCAACAGCCAATTTCTGCATGTTTGTCAATTTTGTGAATAAGATGGAACCAACTGAAGTTGATGAAGCTCTGGCAGATCCATCTTGGGTAAATGCTATGCAAGATGAGTTAACACAGTTTGAAAGAAATAAGGTTTGGGAACTTGTTCCAAGACCTCATCACAAAACTTTGATTGGAACCAAGTGGGTCTACAGAAACAAAATGGATAAAAGGGGTGTTGTGACCAGAAACAAAGCAAGATTGGTAGCTCTTGGATACAGACAAGAGGATGGAATTTATGATGAGACTTTTATTCATGTGGCAAGACTAGAGGCAATCAGAATGTTCTTAGCCTTCTCTGCTCACAAAGGTTTCAAGTCTATCAAATGGATGTGAAGAGTGCATTTCTGAATGGGAAGTTGGAAGAAGAAGTCTATGTTGAACAACCTCCAGGTTTTGAAAATTCAAAGTTTCCTGACCATGTATTTAAGCTTGATAAAGCTCTCTATGGCTTGAAGCAAGCTCCAAGGGCATGGTATGATACTTTATCTAAATTTCTTTTAGAAAACAAGTTCAAAAGAGGTAATGTTGACAAGACTCACTTTGTGAGAAAGTATAATGGTGATATTTTACTTGTGCAAATTTATGTAGATGATATCATATTTGGGTCTAGTAGTGAAAGACTTTGCAAAAGGTTTTCTGAATTAATGTCTAAAAAGTATGAAATGAGCATGATGAGAGAACTGAACTATTTTCTGGGGTTACAAGTTAAACAAACTAAAACTGGAATTTTCATAAACCAAGGAAAATATGTTAAAGATCTCTTAAACAAATTTTTTTTAGTGATTGCTCACCTATGAAAACTCCTATGGGAACTGGTGATAAGTTGGATGAAGATAAAAATGGAAAATCTGTTGATAACACAACTTATAGGGGTATGATAGGCTCATTACTTGACTTAACTGCTAGTAGACCTGATATTATGTTTGCTACATGTCTTTATGCAAGATATTAAGCTAGTCCTAAGGAATCTCATCTTAAGGCTGTAAAAAGAATCTTTAGATACCTTAAAGGTAGTCCCAATCTGGGTCTTTGGTATCCCAAAGACTCGGGATTTGATCTAATTGGCTATTCAGATTCTGACTTTGCAGGCTGTAAGATTGATAGAAAAAGCACTTCAGGAGCTTGTCAATTGCTTGGCAATAGACTTGTAAGCTGGTCCAGCAAAAAGTAACATTCAGTTTCTATATCCACTGCAGAAGCTGAGTATGTTGCTGCAGGAAGTTGTTGCTCTCAAGTTCTTTGGATGCAATATCAGCTTCAAGACTATGGTGTCACTGCATCAAAAACTCCAATCTTCTGTGACAACACCAGTGCCATAGCAATTTCAAACAATCCTGTGCTTCATTCAAGGACCAAGCATATTGATATAAGATATCATTTCATCAGAGATCATGTGAGGAAAGAAGATGTTGAACTTCACTTCATTCCAACAGAAAATCAGTTAGCTGACTTGTTTACAAAGCCATTGGATGAATCAAGGCTCAACTATCTCATAAGTAAGCTAGGTATGTTAAATATATAAAAGGCAGTGAGATAAGTAATAACAAATCTGACCCCTTAGAATTATTCTTAAAGTTTAAGGGTAAGCTGTGTCTGACCCAAACTACCTTTTCATACTTGGAAATTTTCCAAGAAAATGAGGGTAAGTTGAGTCTGACCCAGCCTAGTGGTGATTTTTGTTATTAAATATCTTAGTGCGTTTTATTATTTACATTATTTTATTTAGTTTACTTATTTATCCATTGTCTATTTTAATTGGTAACTGACACGTGTAGTGGCAACGACTTTTACTGCAAAAAGTACCCCCACTACTTGTTTCTCCTCCAATCAAATACTTTCTCTCTCCAATTTTTGAACGGTTATTTTTGAATATTATTTGTTTAATAACGTATATACATATATATACTTCATCTTAACCTAAACCCCAAATCACTTTCATATCTCAATCAATCTATTGCTCCCATTCTCTCTAATCTGTACACTATTTTATAAAGTTCTTAAATCGTTTCTCCTTTAATCTTTAAATCATTTAAATGGCATCATCATCTGTTTCTCCTTCTTCTAATAATTCTCATTCAGATTCTTCATCGGAATCTGAGATCCTATACCCAGCTCCTGTAAGCGTAAATAAGCTTTCACCCTATGTGGTGGGAGATAAGGTTGTGGTTGTTTCTACTGATCTTGATACAGGTAAAATCAAGATTGTCAGCCTCGTTTCGGCCAATGTTCATCCTCCTACCTGGGCTAAGGGGTATGATGAAGTGGTGTCATTCTTATGGCATCATCCATTAGGCAAAATGTTGATTGAGCAACCAACGGTAGTGTTCAAAGATCTTTTATGTAAAATCTGGGCAAGCTGTTATGTTGGACAGAACAAGGAAGGAGATCCTGCAATCTTTGGCACTATCCTCAATGGTAAGAAAAAGGTATATATTTCTCTTAAGAGGATTAGGTCTGCGTTTGAGCTGTCCTATATGCCTGATGATATTTATGAAAGTTTGGTGTCACATGCTGAAGCCAAAAGTGTTTTACAAGATGTTGGTTATGATGGTCCATTGGCTTCAGTTGTTAAAATGAAACATTTAACTGGTATATGGAATTATCTTTTAAGCACACTTTCAAAATCCTTACAAGTAAAGGCAGGCAGCTTTGACCAACCCAATGCTTTAGAATTGCAGATTTTTTATGCTATGGTCACTATTACCAGAATAGATTTTGCTGCTGTTATTTTAAGGGATTTGGTTGGCCGAGTCAACAATAAGAGTCTTATCATACCATATGGTAGGATTCTTGATCTAATTATTGAAGCAATATTAGACAGTGACTTCAGTCAGGCTACTGGCCAGACTGTTGAAGTCAAGGCCATAAATAACAATATTTTCAATAGTCCCAAGGTAACTGCGCAGGGTCTGACCTCAACAATGCAAATTTACCTTGATTATTGCAGGGCAATGGAGAGAGAGGAGGCTTCTAGTGAGGAAGTTGTCCCTTCTTCGACGCGATCTGAGTCTGACACTCAATCTGCTAATCAGGGGGACCAAGGTACACATGCTTCTGAACCCTCAAACTCTTCCAAATCTATTCAATCTTCTTCTCCTTCAAAAGAGGGTGAAGGGTTGGCCACATCATCAGCCACCCTAGCCACACCCTCATCCATTCGTTCTAAATCCGCCTCTGAAAGACCTATTGTTGAGGACTTAGAGCCTCTCAATGTTTTCAAAAGGCAAAGGTCCAAAAGGAAGTCTGTATCAGCTTCTGGGGTTAACAAATCAACAACTATAAGACTCATAGTCCCCCAAGGTGCATTGGAAGCTGAGGAACGTTCCAAAGCTGACACTGCCACCCAAGCTGATAAGCCGAATTCACCTCGCCCATCTACACTCTCCCAAAAGAGTGTAGACGAGATAAAAGGATCACTTGATGCTACCCAACCCTCCAAACAGGATGAAGGTATTGAAACAAAGACCTTCTCCCAAGGTCATATTGAGCCTAATTCGCCATCATTATCCTCTAAAAAGGATGATGATATCACTAAAGGGACAACAATGGATCCAGCCCAGATCCAAAATGAGTCAGAGTCAATGCACATCATTTATGAGGATGTTCAGCCTAAGGAGAGAAGTATCGAACGCATTGGTGACACTGCTTCTCCTCCCCAAGCTGATCAGACTCTTCCATTCTTACATTCTGAGTCTGCACAGGCTGCCAATGCCCGTTCTATGTCACAAGGAGGGGTACAGACCTCATATATTCTCCCTCAGGATACTTTGGTGCAACAACACACCATTGTTGAAGGGCTATCCTCTACCCTTAACATTACATCTGCAGGATCTGTGTCTGCATATGTCCTTGGACAGAGGGATCCTGTAGGTTACTTGGACTTCTTTAAGGAGGTCATGACAGCCCCATGTGCAGCAATGGGAACCATCGGTGGTCCTTACGATGCTGATGAGAATATAGTCACTATCTCCGGAAGTGACTCTTCATTTTATGATGTGCTTGCCCATCCATCCTCAAGGGATGCTCTGATGGAAGATGTCAGTGGAGGAGTTGATCAACATCATGATCAACATATTCCCACTGAAACTCAGCCTGAATTACAAGTCAATCTTTCTCAGGCTGATCAGCACATTGTCATTTCTGACAGATCTGCTCATGAGACTCACTTTCATGAGAAAATTCACCAAAACTCCCTTAGCCTCCACCTCCTTCTATATATGCCCAATGACCCTAATTCAAAGGATTGCAGGCTGCTCTTTCCAGAGTCAGTGGCCATTAGGCCAACTGCAAGTCCTTCCCAAGCTGCTACTATCTCATTTTCAGATGTAGTGGGTTAGCTCACTGAGTTCAATTCAACCTATATGGCTGAGATCTCAAAGCTGACTGAATGCTTGGAAAAGATCCAAAAGGATCAGGAATTAATGGGAAAGAAAATTGAAAAACTGTGTCAAGGTCAAACTGCATTAGAAGAAAATGTAAAGAAGGCAGTTGACTTGATACAAAAGAATCAACTCAAGCTGACAGAGTCTCTTGATGGTCTCACAAAAGCCATTAATGAAGAGAATGAAAGAAACAAGAGCACTCTGGCTCAGTTTGAGAAGAATGCAAACAAGTTTACAAGAAATGTCACCATAGAGCTTCAATCTGCCAACAAATCACAAGCTAAATTCAAAAATGAGTTGCTTGAAGTCTCAAAAGGTGTAAAGCAAAACATTGGTAACCTCCACAGTGATTATATTGATCTATACAGAGCCTGCTGTCTCAACAATTTCAAGATTGAATTGCTCTCTCATAAGCTTAGTGGAGTCTTTGCCACCCCAGTAAGTTCTTTTTCTCCCGATGATGACAAAAAGGGGGAGAAGAGTGCAGCTGAGGTTGAGCAAGAAAAAGAAAAAGAAAGACTTCATGTTGAAAAAGAAGTTGCTAAGTATTTGGAGAAGTTGAGAAAAAGAGAGAAGAAGGCTAGAGCTGAGGGGGAGGCCAATGACAGAAGCCTTGTTGTGTGTGGTTCTAATGTGGAAGGTGAGAAGGAAGCTGAACAATAGATAAAAAACCAGAGTCTGAGTCTGGTGGTGAAAAGAATGTTGGAATTTTGAATGAAGAGATTGGTGAAACAATTGAGGGGGAGACTGATGTTGTGATGAATATTTTTGGAGAAATAAGGATGGAAAATATTGAGGAAAGTGTTATGGAATTTCTTGAAAAAGATAAATCTTCACAAGCTGACCCTGTTCAAGCTGTGTCATCTCAAGCTGACCCAGCTCCCAAAGGAAAACAAGCAGATTCTTCCTCTAGTGAAGACAACACTACTTTGAATCAATTTATGATAAAGAAAAGGCCTACTGAACCTAGGTTCAAGTGGTGTAAAAGTGCTTACTGACAAAGAAAAAGAATGGGAAGCTACCAAGATACATGCTGAGTTTCTTGGGGTATCAGTTGAGGTGGCATACCACATGCTAAAGGAAGATAGAAGAAAAGAGAATGAGAAAAAGACCCAATCTGATCCAGAAATTGCTAAGATTCTTCAAAAACAATTGAACAAAGAAGATGAAGAAGAACTTGCAGCTGTTGGATCAAAGAAGAAAGGGGGAAAGGGTAAGAAGAAAGTGGTGGTCAAACCTGATCCATCACAAAAGAGGAAAGATGAGATTCCTAGCTCAGTTGTTCAAGATCAGTGGGAAGCTCTGGATAAAAGAAAGGTGACTGAAAAGATCCATTACAGAAGATATGCAGAACAAATCACTGGTTGCCAACTAAAAAGAAAAAAAGGACAGTCCATTCCCTGCATCAGGATCACAAGGGTTGGATTTGAAAAGAGTAATGAAATCTGTGATCTTGATAAGCTGCTTGATTTGGGATACACAGAGTGGGTTGAACTTCATAATATCATTACTGGTATTAAAAGTGTTCATCAAGAGACAGTTTTGGAGGCCATTGAAAAGAAGTTCTCAACAATCATCAAGTTCAAAATTGATATCTTTGGCCTTTCAAGACCAAAAGCTTTTGATATGGATGATGAAGATGAGTCAGTAGAGCCTCTTAAAGAGAAAAGAAGGAGACTTGGAAGAATTGGTGCTCCTGAAGGTGATCATACAGATTTCATCAAGAACTTGAACCCTTCAGATTTGCTTGATTTGTTGTCTCCTGAAGCTCTTGACAAAATTCTGATCATCTTGATCTGTCTCTACCTGCTGGTGTTGCAAATGCAAGAAGTGGACTGTTCATCACTGAACCTAAGCATGGAATGTTTTTTGTAAATGCAAGAGGGCAATTGGTGTTTCAAAGGACTGTTGAGCTAACAAAGGTACCACATATGCACCTATTTACCTTGTACAGATTCTGTGTCAATTTTAGTGATCAAGGTAATGGGTATGAGCAGTTACTAATCAATGAGGGCCTAGATAGGAAACTAGATGTGACTGTTGCCCCATCCTATGAAGTTAAACAAGAAGCTATAGAGATGATTGGGGAATAGTGTTCTTGTTTTGTAATATATTTTTATTTCTCAATATAAGCAAATGTAGTTGTACAAATTCAGTTTCTTTGTTAGAACTTCATATCAGATCAAAATAACCCAAAAGACTCAAAGGGTCACAAGCTGTTAGGAATATTTTACTTTGATTCTTTGTAAGCTGTTTGTTAGAAGTGTGCTGGCACAACTTACGATCTGTTTCTGGACCAAATCATGCTTCATGTTTTGTATTGTAATAATCTTATGGAAGCAAGTATTATTCAAGCTGCAACAACAATGTTCATAGCATTCAATCCAAGTCGAAGAGGAGGATTGAAGATAGAAGACCAAGCTGGTAGTGGAAGTCAGTTTGGGATTAGCAGTCAGCTTGGAGATACTTAGGCAGATTGGTGCTTTGACAAACGACCCAATCTGTGTCTGACAATCAAGTAAAGATAACAACCTGGATTGAAGATAAGGACAAATGATGTGACTAGGAAGAATCCTAGGATCCAGGTTGGTGGTTAGATATTACATATGCATGTCCATACTCTTATTGGATAAAAGAAGAATTAGTGGCAGTACGTTGGGACCACTAATACCAGGATATGACACGATCAAATATTCCTTCTGACATCCAATAGAAGATGAATACGTGGTTGATTTGGACACCAAGAGAAGAAGGGTTTTCGCCTATAAAAACCCCACTCCTTGATTGCATATGTGTGGCATTCCTGAGAATCATTCTTTACATAAGTTTTCTTTGCTCTTACATACAGCTTAGTCTGTACGAGATTAGCTTGGGCTGATTCTCTTGAGTAGAAACTTGTTGATTGTAGTTTGTCATTTCAGAGGGTTGTTTAGATATCTGTAGGCTATCTTGTTTCCGCAACAACGCTGTATTTAAACACTGTATTGTCTAATCCCGATATCTGAATGAGGGCTACACCATCTGAACTATAGGTTTCATTGTTCAATCCTTTGTCTGCAATGCAGTTTTTGTAACCAGAGCTCAATCCACCCTAATAATGGAATATTTGTCATTGTGAATATCCTTATTCATAGACGGCTGATATAAAAAGAGTTAACATTTGAATTTAATACATATAAAAACATGAGTATAATTGCAAAACTACACCTTCAACACAACCATAGGCTGAAAGATGGCAACAAATTGTGGTGGTTCTTTTCCTTGATACACACGACCCTGCAGAAGGAGGATACTAGGTTTTGAAGTATACATTTCTTTATCATAAGTGCAACAACTTAATAAAAAACTTGAAAATCAAAATCCTATGGCAAGTACATTACCTGAACTGGTCTTCCTTTTAGTGAGTTGAACATTGTTGTAGCCAGCCGAGCAACCATATTTTGGTCCTCCTGATGTTGCAATGATCAAATTATCTAAAAAATAGATCACAATCATGGTTTAAAACGCAATAGAAAATATATGCAATTAGTTGAGATGTTGTATGCTACAACTGCCTGTTTTTGGATTCTATTAGCAATAACCATGGATGTTGACTATAGACCTCAAAGGTATCTCACATTTTAGGATTACAAATTGGTCAAGTGAAGTTAAATTTGATCAGATGATAGAAACATAGCATGTCATAAACTTTGATTAAATTACCTGAATGCTATCTTTGCCAATCCAACAACAGAGGTAGTAATCTTCTTTTTTTTCATTAGAATGATAGGTGTAAAGAACAATGTAGCAATCTCCACTGTAAAATTTACCAATGTCCTCCTTGGGTACTGGTGTTTTAGCACTGCCATTAATCCGCCATACCTGAAACGCATAAAATATCATTCAAAGTTCCACCCCATAAAAGGAACAAGCAACAGAAACTGTTTGTAGTCAAACCTCGATTTTTCCATTTTCTTCAAGGAAGGGTGGAACCTCCTCCGTTGATGTTAAGAGACCTTTGAGGCCAACACCTTGTTGCTTCAACAGAGCTAAGAATATGAAAAAATAGCAAGGAAATTAATATCCTGCAATTTAAATTTAAAAAAAAAGATTCAGGAGCATTGCACCAATATAATAGATTTACCTGCTACTTTTCCTCTACCCTCCTCAGGAGCAGAAGGCGCTGAACCAGATGGCCAAGAGTCAAAGTTTGACTTAAATGAAATGTGTTTCATAACGTTGAATAACCCGAGTTGACTTGGGGCGATTTTGGTTGACGATGAACTCCTACAAATGCTTATATGTGAGAATAAATAACAACTAGTAGAGGTAGCAACTCAAACCCATTTACTTACGAATGGGTTAGTTTGGGTTGTATTGTATCTCGAATTGGTCAAATATAAGTATTAGCTAAGGTAGGAACTGACAAATGGATTGAGAGTCATCCACAGTCTGTTTGTAATTTATACAACCTACTAAACTGTATCATCCAAAGAATTAGATCATTACTAAAGTAATTATTTTTGTGATTATATGTAATAGATTAATTATGAGAATATTTTAGAGAAGGGGAACTAAGTCTGTTGGTCATCCCAAACTAAACCAATCCGTTTCAGAAAGTATTAACAATCTCCTCTTTTGACTCGTTATCCAACCGGCCTGATACACCCATCATGCCACCTCAAAATGATACAAAATAGAAAAATAATAAATCCAAGTCAAACCTCGATTTTGCCATTATCTTCAAGCAAGGGTGGAACCTCCTCCGTTAATGTTAAGAGACCTTTGAGGCCAACACCTTGTTGCTTCAACAGAGCTAAGAATATGAAAAAATAGCAAGGAAATTAATATCCTGCAATTTAAATAAATAAAAAAAAGATTCAGGAGCATTGCACCAATATAATAGATTTACCTGCTACTTTTCCTCTACCCACCTCAGGAGCAGAAGGCGCTGAACCTGATGGTTCTGCCGTGTCGTCATTATTTTTGGGTGAAAGACGTGTAGTAGCAAAATACACACATCCTGCTGCTACTGCTGAAAAGAACAAAAGTTGCCACATTTTTGTGTGATGTTAAACAAGAACAATTGCTTTAGGGTTTAAATTGAATCTGATGTTTTATGTATTTAGGGTTGAAGGAAACGATTTATATAGAGAGGTAGATATTACATATATAATCAGCCCAAATATATATATATAGAAACGATTTCGTTTTGATAATCTCGAATTTAAATATATATATAGAAACGATTTCCTTTTGATAATCTTAAACTAAAATATACCAAGTATTATACATACCTAATGAATCATGAACATCAAACGGAGTAAAGAGGGATCAAAATGGGCGGTGATTGGTGGTTATCTGGGTGGGTGGATGGAAAATTGGAAAGAAATTCCAGACACTTTACTCCAATCTTCCTACAAATTGTATTTGGTAAAATCTTAGAAACTTTTGGCAAAACTGTATATTAAAGTCTGCTCCCGAATTGTATTCAGCAGAGCTTGAATACTTTTCACAACGGTTGCCTAAATCTTTTGTCACAAATCACACTTAAAAACTCCTAAAAACTTGCGAGTACTTCAGTGCTTGTCTTTTTCTTTGAAATATACTTGACATATTACGACCACTTTTGCCAAACCATATAATTTCATTCTTTCCGTAAAACATACTTGAAAGATTCACGATATACAAATACTTCCGCCCAACAGTATTATAAATTCTTTCGCCCTAATCATACTTGATATATCGTATTGACAAAGCTGAGACGCCTCTACTACGATTTTGACAATAACTGATCAAAAACAACAATGCCCAGTGTTAGGGGTATAAGGCCATATTAAGGGGAAAGTACTCACACTTTCAACTATGTTCACTATTTCTCAACTAGGGTTCGTTATAATCAATTTGCATAAAATGTTGAGCAAATCATTCAGAAGGTGTAAAAATGTAAAATATGTCCAATATTATTAACACGGTTAAGGTAAAAGTGTCCAAAGCATGATCAGTTAGAAGTGTTCATGATATGATGTATACTGCTCTGGGTAAGCAACTGTAATTAGTGTTCAGATCTTCTCAAATATAATCTTTACTGTCTTCTTACGTAAAGACTAGTTATTCTAAAAACAAATTCGAGTAGAGCCTTTTAAACTTATAAAATTGCAAGGCATGGATCAATACAACGTAAAAAAAATAATGTTGAAGATTTTCCAATTAAGATATTTACCCTGTTTTTGGGATTTAACCTAGTACCTGGTTGCTTTAGAACAACTTGATAAGTACGATAAGCATAATGGTTATTACTCTTTATCTACATACTGTTAGTATATGATCACGTAGAAATGAACGTATGTCCAGAAATGATTTAAGCCTACGGGGTCACACGTCTCGACACAAATGTATTTAATATTAATTAATATATTTAATGTATTTAATTAATACGATCACGATTTCAATTAACGAATGGTCGTTAAAAACTAACGGTTACTAGCTAACGGCGTTAGTTAAAGAAGACTTAATTTGTAATTAGGAGATTCTAGAAGTTTCCTAATTATGTTTTAAGTGGGGGGCCGGTTTTGTTAATGAGTTTTTAACTCATTAACTTAACTTGTTTTTCTAATATACTAATCCTAGTTTGTATCAAATACTAATCCTAATTTGTATCAAATACGAAAAGGTTTAGAGATATAAAAAGGGAAAAACAAAAGCCCTACTCACTTCTTCTCCTCCCTCTTCTCTTGGCTTCGGCCGATCTCACCAAAAACAAATAGTATCGGGTTTTGGTTAGTTCGATTATTAGGGATAATAACAAAGGTTGTTCGGTTCGTGATCAAGTACTAGCATACGAGCATTCGTGTGTCGTGTGTGCAAACGTAGAGGGATTTATTTCAAATCCTCATAAAGTTTCTTACTTTATTTTTCTTCAAATCAAAGGTACATGTTTCTATTCTTGGTTAATTAATTAATTACATAGATTAATTTTCCGCTGCGTGCTTTGTGATTTAATTTTGATAATTGTTATATAACCCAACAGTGGTATCACGAGCCTACTATGTGATTATTAATTACCAAAAAGATCAAAATTTGAGGGGGGTTAGGGTTTTATATTTTTTAGAATTTTATGTAATTCTTATTGATTATTTTATTAATTAATTTGTTTAATTGTAATAAAATAATGAAAAAAATATATATATAATTTTTTTTATTTTATTAATTTCGAAATCAGATCTGGAATAAATAAAAAAAAAAAAAATTTTTTAACCTAATTCCAAGTTTTGATCTTTAAGCATTATTATATGATAATTGCATGCGTTTATGGTGTACTTTTAATTATTTAATTGTTAAATAGAAGTAAAAATCATGAATTTTTCATGCAATTATTCATGATTATTACTTAGATATATTGATATGAAATCTTGATCATTAGGGTTAATTATGCTAGATAATTGAATAATTAATTGTGTGACAATGTGATTATGTTTTGTGAAAGTTTCTGTTTGACACCAGTTCACTAAAAAAATCATAACTAATTAACCGTAAGGAGTTGGAAGCTGAAATATTTACAGTAGATGCTTGACTCATAGGGCTACAACTTTTGTGTTTTGTGCTAAGCCCAGTTCGGCCTTCTTCAGGGCCAGATTTGGTCGTGAAGCTGCTGGATTTTCCAGATCAGCATCCTGTTTTTTTTATGGTAGATAATTTGTTATAGAAATTTTGGCTTACGCAATCAAGGCAACTTGATGTATGTGGTCTCTTTCCATGTGAAAGAGGAGCCAATCTTATACCATAGTGACCAAAATAGGTTAATTACCTTAATTGTTAAGTTGTAAATTTAGTAAGTTTTAATTTTGCCTTTTTATGAAAATTGTGTGCAAAATTGTTTTTGGAAAAATAAACTTGACTAAATATATCGAAATAAGATTTTGTTTATAAAATTGGTGCCCTAAAATCAAAAGATACATCGGCTCACCCATTTGAACAAACTCTAAGAGAGGTATAAGTCGGAGTGCGCTAGCCTCCTAAAAGGGCGGGTTTTTAAATCGCGTTTATCGCATACCTTTGCCCTTGCGCTTCTTTGTGAGTTCGAATGGAGCTACCGAGCTCTTTTGTATTTAAAGGCAATAAAAATGAGTTTTATAAACATATTATGTTTAGAAGATATGCATGAATCTTCAAACATAACTTTTTGATCACACATCAAATTGATTGACCCAATAAACTTAAGTCATTGCCACCCAACTCGTAAAGGACACTTGTGGCTGTTGTTTTACTCACTGGTACACGGTGGTGAAATGGCAGTTGCATGGCAAATCCCACTCACTGGTACACAGTGGTGGACAAATTTGCGCGTTCTTGGTTGGACGACTTAAAGCGAGTTAAGCGGTGAGACCTTGACCCGTGGCAAAAGATGGGACAAAACATGACTACAAATCGCTTGATGAATCAAGTGTAATTTGTAGGTCCCATTCTTACTAGGAATTGCACATAAAATGCAATTACTGCTCGTCACTTACCTTTTGAGTGCAATCATTTCTAGCAGATCAACTGATGAAATGATTGTATGTCAATTGGATCCTAGCCTTAATGAAATTAATTGTTTATTTGATAAACATTGGGTAATTGATTTCTTAAGAATTTATTATCGAAAATACTGATTTTTGAACTTAATCTGTTTTGTAGATGGCAATGAATCCTTCCACAAACACCAATTCTTTTCGGCAAATGTTTGAAAGAGAAAAGCTTAATGGATCAAATTTCAATGACTGGTATCGTCAACTGAGAATTGTTCTAAGAGTTGAGGAACGCATGGATGTCATTGAAAGGCAATGGCCAACCGAACCAAGTGCTAAATCCACAGCAGCTGAAAAAGCTGAATATAGGATTCAGTACACTAGATTCAATGAAGTTTGTTGTTTGATGCTTGCGAGCATGTCTCCCGAGCTTCAAAAACAATTCGAGCTCTACACTCCATATGATATGATCACATAACTTAAATCCTTGTATGAAAAACAAGCAGGAGTGGAACTGTTCGACTTAGTCGTGGAACTCCATGACATGAAACTTGAATCTGGAAAATCGGTTAGCAGTCATGTGCTCAAAATGAAGAGCATTTTTGACAAATTGGATTCGATGGAGTACGCTTATCATAAAGAGGTAAAAGTTGGCATGATTCTCAAATCCCTTACGAAGGAATATGAGGGTTTTGTGCAAAACTATACCATGCACTCTATGAAAAAAAGCGTCAATGAACTTCATGCTATGCTCATTGAATATGAGAAGACGATTCCAGACACTTTACTCCAATCTTCCTACAAATTGTATTTGGTAAAATCTTAGAAACTTTTGGCAAAACTGTATATTAAAGTCTGCTCCCGAATTGTATTCAGCAGAGCTTGAATACTTTTCACAACGGTTGCCTAAATCTTTTGTCACAAATCACACTTAAAAACTCCTAAAAACTTGCGAGTACTTCAGTGCTTGTCTTTTTCTTTGAAATATACTTGACATATTACGACCACTTTTGCCAAACCATATAATTTCATTCTTTCCGTAAAACATACTTGAAAGATTCACGATATACAAATACTTCCGCCCAACAGTATTATAAATTCTTTCGCCCTAATCATACTTGATATATCGTATTGACAAAGCTGAGACGCCTCTACTACGATTTTGACAATAACTGATCAAAAACAACAATGCCCAGTGTTAGGGGTATAAGGCCATATTAAGGGGAAAGTACTCACACTTTCAACTATGTTCACTATTTCTCAACTAGGGTTCGTTATAATCAATTTGCATAAAATGTTGAGCAAATCATTCAGAAGGTGTAAAAATGTAAAATATGTCCAATATTATTAACACGGTTAAGGTAAAAGTGTCCAAAGCATGATCAGTTAGAAGTGTTCATGATATGATGTATACTGCTCTGGGTAAGCAACTGTAATTAGTGTTCAGATCTTCTCAAATATAATCTTTACTGTCTTCTTACGTAAAGACTAGTTATTCTAAAAACAAATTCGAGTAGAGCCTTTTAAACTTATAAAATTGCAAGGCATGGATCAATACAACGTAAAAAAAATAATGTTGAAGATTTTCCAATTAAGATATTTACCCTGTTTTTGGGATTTAACCTAGTACCTGGTTGCTTTAGAACAACTTGATAAGTACGATAAGCATAATGGTTATTACTCTTTATCTACATACAAGACTCCAATAAGAGTGACAACCCATAAAAGCATAAATTACCAACTTATGCCAAGAAATAAAGAAAAAAATACATCCATGAAAGCTTCACAAAAGGATCTATACAATCAAAGACAAATAGTGGCAAATGTAGGCAAAGAGTCAATAACCTGAGACTTTACAAGTCGTGTTGGAGCATTTTTCAAGCATTATGTTGCTACTCCATCATAGGCCCTAACTAGTCCTCCAGTGCCTAGTTTGATCAAAATTCCTTGAGAATAAACAAAATCAATAACTTAAATGTGAATCAGTTCTTACTCCATTCATTGTATAATAAAGAATTAGCAATGTTATCTCATTACTGTATTACAAGGATAACCCTCTATTGCTTTTTTCAGTTAAGGTGGTGATTATTAAAGAAAGAAAAAATAACAGGAGTAGTTAGATGAATCATTAATGAAGTAAACTTGACACAATATTTACCTAATGACAACAACCATCACTCTATCTAACCCTGAATTTTCAATTGCATAATGTATTGGTTTTCCAGCTGTACCAGATGGCTCACCGTCATCATTACTTCTGTACTGATTTCCGACCTAGAATGCAAGGAAACATATCATGTAAGCAAAATTAGTGAGAGGACCAAAATGCATGTATGTTGTTTCATTGTGGTCCAATATATCATCATTTTCTACAATAAACACCTAACATGAATCATCTTCACCAAAATAGTAGATTCACATGCAATATATTGGAGCAAATAGTATACAGTTTTAGGCTATTGTATTTGGTATTCACTTATTTTCCTCTTTATACAAGACGACAGGCTATTAATCTCCTGGAGTCATGGGCTATACTGGTTTAAACAGAGTGCTGACAACTTAGGATATACTGGTTTAAACAGAGTGCTGACAATTGAGTGTTGGCAATTGAGCAGGGACTGATGTCCAACGATGGCATATTTTTGAAAAATATAATCAAAAAATCTTATTTTTTATAATAAAGAGACACATGTATACCTTATAAGCCCAACAATTATGCGTTGCACGCGAATCTTGGACCTACACATTGTAAAAGATAATATCAGAAGTTTCAACAGCTTTCAAGGAAATTACATAAAACGCGAATAATAATCATTATAAATAGAAACTTGTCATACTCTCGCTAACTCTACCAATATTAATTAACAGACTGTTTCACTTTTTCTTCTTTCACTATGACCAAAAAAAATGTACGAATCAGTATTCGCCCACTACCAACAGCTATAAGCAAGGGGTATCACAACTGACACATTGTAACAAAGACAAACTCTTCCATTCAGTGTTTTAACGTTCTCAGCATGCCAAATGGCAATCTAGTGACTCAAGCTATTCTTAAAGTCATGCTAAGGGAACTCAGCAGTTACCTAATTCAGCTTTGACTATGTTCTGGTGAGTTATGGGATCTGCAAAGCATGAACTAATTTTTTATGCTTGTTCTTGTTTATATCAAAGGCTAACTTAATTGTACAAGCTCTTAGAGTTGCCTAATGAATTAATTGATCTTTAGATTCCTTGTTAGCTTAATCCATCGTTTTTTACGAGTATTGGTCACAACTTATTAATAAAAATAATAAGTTGTGATGAAATTGAAATTTTAGTTCCTACAAAGATGTCGTCTCGTGAGTGTCACACTCACACATGTAGCCACTTGAAAATGGGAATGGAGCAATCATGTCATAATTTTACAATTATTTAAATTGTCGTTTTGACGATTCATTTGACTTCACATGTTTGATGTAATAATGTACAGAAATTTGGTTATGTATATCAAAGTTAAATATTCTCCAAGCAAACTGGTCTAATTATCAAAGTTAAATAATGTACAGACAAACCATTTAGACATCAACACTACCAATTATGTTATTAACGGAATAGAAAAAAATGAGATGTATTATGTATATAATTGATGACAAAAATACAAAGCTGATGATGATGCTGTCCCTAGTTCTGTTTATAGGCTTTAACACACAAAATGGAGCTCGGCCCAAAAGTTAAGGGATTAAATGCAAGGCCCATATGAATGGGTTAGTATGGTTGATTTAGTTGGAAACAGAGATGGGTTGGGCCCAGATAGCCAGGTAGGCATTCCCATATACCGGGTTCAAAAAACCGGTTTTGTACCGATTCCGTTTTTAGAAAACACAGCGTTTAAACCGGTCTGGGTTTTCGGATTGGGTTCGGTTTTGGGGGATTGAACTTCGGGAAAACCCGATAAAAAACCGGTCATCGTTTGACTAAAAACCAAGTTCAAACGGGGTCAGGTTTGATCAAACTCGGTGTTGGTCCCGTTGACCAAAAACTAGTTCGGGTCGAGCTGGATCAAACACATGCATATGCACCATTTTTATCCTCCCACATGTTGGAGTTCCTTCAGAAAAAAAGTATTTGAGAAATGATAGAATGACACAGATTACAAACAAATATTTACAAACTTATTTGTCATGCATCAATTAATTTAATATCTTCTATATTTAATTGGTGACACATAAATGTGTAGTTTTTTGTTTGTAATTAGTTTATTAATTAATGTAGCATTTATGTCTTTGAGCTTTAGCTTAATGGTTAAAAGGTCATCCCCTACACAAAGCAGACCCAAACCGATCCAAGCTCACCCCTACACAAAGCAGCTGCCCCTTTCCTGGACTAATTTTTACAGGTTCCTTTGATCTCCAGTCTATTTTATTACTAAAATCCCATTAATTATTATTAGTTTAATATTTATCATATCAAATAATAGTTGGTTTGTTGCTTACTAATTGTACTAATAGTCATGTTTATTATATGTAACTATAATATTTGTATACATGTGAAAATAAAGCCCATAGCTTTCTCACTGTTAATATTTAATGATGGTAAAAACTGTTATGCCCATTTTATGTAATTGTTGAGATGCCATAGTTTAGTGAATTTATGTTAGTATAACTAGCAGTGGAATTATTGACAAGAAATGATTGACTCAATTTTGTATTTTTTTCTTCTTAACTTTTAGTATAAAAAAACAAAACAAATATGGCGTACGCAGCGATGAAACCTACGAAGGTGGGGTTAGAAGAGCCACTAAACGAGTTGTCACAACAAGATTAGGATCACTCTTTCATCAAAGAATGTTATAGCGTGTTTGTCGTAAACTCTTCACAGTTTTAACTTTTTAATTGATGCATTGTATGGAAATTTGGTTTTTATTAAAAAGATATTGCAATCGTTAGAAGTGTTGGATCTGGAACATGATATGAGTTTTCTCACAAGTGTAGCAACCCTTGGCCAAATGCTCGTGAATAAATGTTATTATATCTATCCAACTTATAAAGGCTCTATACTGCGTTCAACCTTCTAATACTGTTATAGTTTGCATCTTGAGGTCACATTTATATTAGTTGTTGTAATTATCCACGTCTCCGCCAAAATGCCACCAGATACTTTAGCAATTTCTGAAAGTTAGATGCATATTATGGATTATGAATTTTTGATATAGTTGAATCCCATATTTATTTGGCAATTTTGTTATCTCATTTGTTTTGTTTTTTTGAGGATGGCATTGTTTCAATAAATCGTGGGTCGTAACACTTCAGTTTCTCTATAATAAGAGGTTGATCACTTCCTTCGACTAATTTCCAGGATGAGCATCTTGTGACATTGAAACAATTTTCCACTGATAAAACTTGTCACATGAAGAAAACGACCTTAAGCTTCTAAATAGGACAGTAATTTTTATGACACTCTTCATTTGACATATTTTTTGCTTGAAAATATACAAATTACACAAGATACATACATGATACGTGGCCTATATGAAAGTGTTCCACACACGTTGAGGTAGTTGATACGAAGGTATCTTGCGGATTGACTGTTTAAATTAAAGTGAAAAATACTTCAGTGGTCTCCAAATACTATTTCTCATTGATATTATCTTTCTTTGATGTGAATCTTTGATGTTTTTAAAAAAAATATTATTGTGGTCTGAGTTTTGATGATTTTTTTGGAATCACAGTTTGTGCGGATTTGATCCGCGGTGCCAAAGACAAGAAACTACGTGTCAAAGGACCTGTTAGAATGCCCACAAAGGTTCTCAAAATAACAACAAGGAAGTCCCCTTGTGGTGAAGGTAATTGGCCTTATCTGTTATACATTATAGTACTTAACAACCAAGGGTTTGATCTTCATTTTTGCTTCTTTAATAAAGGGGATGTTTGGGATTGTAAATAAGAGCATACTTATTTAAAAATTATTCATGTTTTCTTTTAGAACGACAATTTTTTATTGATAACGAGAGCTTTCAACGAAATACAAAAGACAACAAAAATTACATCATGTACTTAGGACATATTCGCCATAATGGCCAAACTAGGTTTTCTTTCTTACTACGACTACTAATCCAAAAAAAAGTAAAAGAAACTATATCATGATAAATATCTATACTAGAGGAGTTATTGGCTTTGAATACCATGTTATTTCGGTTCCTCCAAAGTACCCACCACCAGGTGAAACAAATTGCCTGTATAATATTCTTAAACTTCTCTGTCACGTTTAGCTCCGCTATCCAATCCAAAATATCACTCGAACTTGCATCCGGAATAGAAAGTTGAAGCCATGTTGAAAGCATTATTCTTACCTCTATCAATTGGGTGCATTCACTGAAGATGTGATTTGAAGTTTCCACCCCCATGTTGCATATAGGACACATAATAGACTCAATCTCCATCCCTTTCCTGCTTAAATTAAATCTCGTAGGAAGTCGGTTTTTCAACATTTTCCAAATAAAAACGTTAACCTTTATAGGCACCAAGAGGTTCCATTGGGTTGGATTATCTTCAACAGGTAAAATGGAGAGATCCAAAAGATGTCTGATATCTCGGACAAAAAAATAAGTGTTGCCATTAAGCTTCCATTGCCACAAATCTGGATTTTCATCAAGCTTCATATTCTGCATTTCCAGAAGTAAATCCGAGAATTGGGACTCTTCGCAGCCACTCCTAATTCTTCTACGCCATTCCCATTTCCAAGTATTAATACAATACCTATCTGAAATTAAACAGTTAGGTTCAGTGTCTAAGGCAAAGAGTCTTGGATACCTACTAGCCAACGTCGAATTCCCATACCATACATCTTTCCAAAACTTAGTACTACAACCATCTCCAACTTTGCGAACTATAACCGAGCATGGCAAAGAGAATTGATCATGAGATGCTGCTAATGCTTTACAAATTCTCGACCAAAGTCCGTCCTGCTTAGCTCTAAACGTGAATACACTGTCTAATCCATGAATTGATAAAATGACCCTCGCCCATAATGCATTAGGATTGTTGAGAACATGCCAACGCCACTTATAAAGTAAAGCCAAATTAAATGCTTTGAGGCTTCCCACACCTAGACCACCAACTGATTTTTCTGCTAGAACCGAGTGCCATTTAACCCAAGCCATTTTCCTAGATTCCTCGTTACCTCCCCAAAAGAACTTGGCCCTCATGCTTTCCAGTTTAGACAGAATCATGGCAGGAACACGAAATAGTGAGAATAAGTACGTACCGAGAGACCCTAGCACCGATTTAATGAGTGTGAGCCTGCCCCCAATAGACAACAAGCTTGCTTTCCATCTCGACAATCGTTTGGAGAATTTGTCAATGAGAATTCTCCAATCAGTCAACCTTGCCATTGTAGTGCCTATAGGGATTCCTAAGTACTTGAAAGGAAATGATTCTGGTTGACAGCCTACTTTAGAAGCCAAATGGACAACTTCTTCTCTACTCACTCCGACCCCAAGAATGGAGGATTTATGAATATTTATTTTCAGACCCGAAGCCAAGAAGAAAAAATTTAGAGCAATTCTGATAACTTCCAAGTTAGACTCTAACCACTCTCCAATAATAATCACATCATCTGCAAAAAATAGGTGTGATATGGAAATATTATTAACTTTCGCGGGAACGAAACTACCAGAAAGAACTAGATTGTCAATTGCCACGTGAAGTCCTTCCATTGCAATAATAAACAAAAAAGGTGCCATTGGATCTCCTTGCCGTAATCCTCTACATATATCAAATTCAGCAGTTGGGGAACCATTAATCAAGACTGAAGACCGAGTCGATGATAAGCAAGCTCGAATCCAACTTAGCCATAAATCACTGAATCCCATATTAGACATGATATGCAATAGAAAGTCCCACGATAGAGAATCATATGCTTTAGCAAAATCAATTTTAAAGAGTAGTAATTTCTTTTTCTTCTTCTTATACCACTCACCGATCTCGTTGATTAATAGGGGACTGTCCAATATGTGACGATTTGCTAAAAATGCCGACTGTTCGTTACTAATTATCTTGTCGAGGTGTTTAGACAGGCGATTACCCAACAACTTAGCAATGATTTTATACTGAATCCCGATTAAGCTTATAGGACGGTAGTCTGAAAAGAGCAAGGGGACGTGTACCTTAGGGATAAGAGTAATGAAAGATGCGTTACAACTTTTAGGAAAAAGTGCCAAGCGATAGAACTCATCTACAAACGCTAGTATATCAGTTTTAAGAATATCCCAAAAACGCTTGATAAAAGCAAATGTGAACCCGTCTGGACCCGGAGATTTGTCTCCCCCGCAATCCCACACCGCACTTCTTACCTCCTCTTCCAAAAACACAGCTTCAAGAGCATGCTTAGAATCAACTGACAACTGGTTAAAAAGGTGGCTTGGAAAGGAGAATTTATCTGACTGAAATTTTTTGAACTTTTCCAGGAAAAATTTGTGGAATGAGTTTTTAATATCCTTTGCATCCTCTACCCATCGACCATTCACCTTTATTCCTTTAATCGACATGTTTCTTCTCTTTTTATTGACAACAGCATGGAAAAACTTAGAGTTCTCGTCGCCCTCCACACCCCATTTAATCTTGGCTTTTTGAGCGATGTCACGATTAGAATTAGAGTCCAAGATGTTAATGTCATGGAGTATTGAATCCCGAGACATAATCAACTCTTCACGGTTATTAGAATCCTGATCGGCAAGAATCCGGTCTATGTTACCTAAGTTAGACACAAGTTTAGAGCGGTTTGGACGGTTTGCTAAGAATTCTGCTCTCCACTTTTTTATATCCTCTTTTAGCCTTTTTAACTTCATTTTAAACTTCACCATGTGACTAACTGCATCAGGCAGCTCTTTGCTCCAACTACATATAACACAATTTTCTAGTCCCTCCAGGTCTAGCCAGGAGTTATAGAACTTGAAAGGGAGGGGCCCAAAGTCCCTTCTATTTGGTGACAATAAGATAGGTCTGTGATCAGAAATGAGGTCATCCAAGATTGTACCAGAGTGCTCTTCCAAGTGATCACATACTTCACAAGAAACAAGAAACCTATCCAGTTTACTAGCTTTAGCAAGTTTAGGGGAGACACGGGTGAATCGATGACCACCCATCTCAAAATCTACTAAGCCACCTTCACTAATAAAATTATTAAAATTGGAAGCATTAGTCAAGTTGAATATCGAGCCCATTCTATCTTCCTTGCACCTTACCGAGTTGAAATCACCAAAAAGAATATAGTGTCCGGGGTTAGCATTTTTGAAACCCAATAGGTTCTCCCATAATGATACCTTTTCATGCTCAGCTTGGGGAGCATATACGTTAACCAAGAAGCAACGAAACTTAGAAGCACTCCAGATACCGTCAACAATTAAGTAATTAGGATTTGACACCACAGAAATTTTTTGAAACGCATCTGGGTCCCAAATAGAAAGCAAACCCCCGGAATGCCCACTAGCCAACGACTCAGCAAAATCAAAATTACTATTACCCCATAAACTTCGAATGCGGGACAAGTCATGAGTCGATATAAAAGTCTCTTGAGCTCCAAAAAATAAAACCTTATGCCTAGAAAGAATAGAACTAATTAGATTACACTTCTTCCTACAACCCGTTCCACAAACATTTAAAGAAAGTACATTCATTGAAAACCCATTTCGACACTACTTCTTTGGTACAACTGTTGGAGGTCGTGATTAGAGCCATTGAACAATAAACCCATTTCCTTACTGATTTATGCTTTTTTATCAAAGTCATCGACAGAAATTGGAGTAACACATCTAACAGAAGACACTCTGGAAGCAGTAAAAGAGGGACAATTGTGAGCATTAAGTGCATCCCTTTTTACCGGGTTGCAAATACCATTATCATTAAGTTCGTGAGAGTAACCAGGAGGTCTAGAGGGGTCCAAAGATTCAGAGTTAGACATTTGAGAAGAGCACGATGGATTTTGATTAACCTCCTGGTCGAAAGTTTCCTTTACTTTATTCCTTTTATCTTCATCCAACTGCTTGATTATCCTATCAATAGAGAAGATATCGTTGGACTTTATTATCTTATCGCTATTAGACTTTTTGCTAACTTCTTTTGGGGAAATGACTTTGTTCATGTCTTCAAACATAACACGTTCTTCTTCTGATCTTTGAGATAAGGACTGCTCATTGTCAGAATACTCATCGGAATCAGATTCTGAGGACGACTGAGGGTCAAGAATAGTCGGGGTCCAAGAAGAGTGTTCTTTAACTAAAACCTGGTAGATCCTCTCACCAATCTCAACCTCAATTGTTTCACGAATGGAGGTTAAAGAATCAATAGCCACACAGACTCTGCCCCAAGGTAGCAGTTCATCCATTTCTTCAGCTACGAATAAACTCTTACCCCATAAGTTACCAATACTCATAAGGTTATCTTTGTAGCAAGCCCCAACTGGTAACCCAATATTTCCAATCAACACGCTCGGATGATTACCTGAGACCTTTCTCGATTTGTTTCGACCCTTGATAACCCACTGCCATTCGCCTTCTTCATGATTGGGGCATTCTTCTTGTCGTCGAGAGTTGACACCCATTAATTAATACATCTTTTCTCTTGTTTTTAGGAACAAACACATGGGATAGATGTTGTGAAGCAAATTACCTCCATAACTATTGAACCTGGTGTTGAGGTTGAAGTCACCATTTCACTTTTCTTTTACTCTTGTGTTGCAATGACTAATTTCAGCGTTAAGGTTTTTTGATAGCCGTTTTATGTATGTCTCTTACAATTGCAATTTTGAGGATCCACAATTGACATTGGGGAAAGTTGACCTGTGTTCATTATTTTTTCATGTTCAATAACTTGAAATGCATTCAATACTTTTGTTGGTTTCTGTAACATATACTTGTATGTGAATCTCAAGTTATACTTGTATGACCCGACTTGGGTTAGAACAAATTCAAATCAGTTGAAGTTTTTGGTTCACACCCGATGTAACTGAAACTAAATTAGAACAGAATTGAAAGAAAAACCTATGTAAGTTAGTACAACATTATACAGAAAGCAACTTTTTTTTTGTACATGATTCTAAAAATGTAAGTCAAATGGTTCAATCCTTATTTACTTGCAGCACAATCATGTTAAGGGTAATACAAGTAGAATGTGGGTACTCCATATATGTTGAATATAACAGGATCTTATAATATCATTTAAATTAAAACAGGGGAGGCAACTAACCAGAGGGCCCGCGACTGGGACTCAAGGGGTCGGGTCGACCCGAGGAAAAGGAAAACTCACGGGTAGCTATGCCGCAGTCAAAAAGACATATTTATGTATATGTACTAAGCCAGCTCTTTAGACTAAGGATTACCTTCGGTTGATCAAATACCTGCACTACTAGTATTTCTTTCTCTTTATAAATGATCTCGAGCAACAATATATCTCAAAGTAGTAACAGAACAAGAACAAATATAGATGTTAATGAAACTTAGAAACATAATCAAAGTTAAGTTCGCAATGTGAAAAACTTAAATTAATCTCACAATGATTCGTATTAAATCAACGGTACAAATATACAGAGATATGGAATGCCAAACACACAAGAGGGTATTGCATGAAACTTTTAAAAGATTTAAATGGTTAGTCCAACTTTTCAGGTGCAAATTTGAAACTGAAAAATAGCAACATCTCTTGCTAGTAATGGTTCAGTGAACAAAATTCATTTATTTATGGCATTGGAATTGAAGTTCCCTAGCATCCACAACCTTCACCAGTCCAAAATGTAGTACAAGCAACAAAAAGCGACAAAGGTAACCTGCAAATTTAAACAAAACAAAAGAAACAATAAGTTTACATAAGATGCAAAATGCTCTAATCCTTCTTCATTGTAGTTAGAAAATTAGTAATGCAAAATGTGACCAACAAATCAGATGATCAAGCACCTACATGTATTACAACAAGACTCGTGAGACTATCCAAGTGGTAAGGGGACACACAAGTGCTCATAGGTGAAAATGTTTTGAACGGAAAAAGAGACTCAGCCCAATTTGACAACTAAACAAGCACAAGGTACAGACATCATCGAATACAAGCTCTCGTTTTGATTTAACAATAGACTTGTTTATATCATGGAAACATTGTAAAATGATATTGTTGAGTCCCATCATGATTATCGTAGGATCATAACAAACATAATGTTGGTTGATAATCAAATTGTTTTATATACAAGCACAGATCATGTCATCATGATATGTACAATTTTAACCTAGCCAAAGACCCAAATGTTGAGCAAAAGTAGTGTATCATTTTGTATATGTTGAGCTGACATCTAGATTATAGACCCATATTGGCGATAACTAACAAGTTTAAGGACATAAAATTGATGCCAAAGAACAACAATAGATGCACCATCGGCAGATATATTTAGAAGTGACTATAAACATGCTTAGCCCTACGAACTCGAGAATGAAAAAAAAAGAAAAAAGAGGCAAATCATAAAAAAGCTTATCATTGGTTATACACGAATAACAGCCCAGATATCCTTGTTCCATCGTTTGAACCCAAACTCTCCTCACAAATGTCACATATTTAAGATGAGCAAGGTGCGTGACAATTAATAAGTTTCACTTGTACTTCATTCTAGATATACTCCGTGTTATTTAAACTAGGAATTACTTTAATTGTGTACATCTTATTTGTTGTTTTCTGGTATATAAAGTTAGAAGTATTAGTGAGCTTGCCAAGTTTCACCGTCCCACATTTTTTGAATGATACATCAAAAATAGGTTGTACTGACTGAACCTCATGAGGAACTCCTTAACATGATGGAGATATAGGATGATAAGGCTATTATACGACAAAATATGTTTCTCAACATCATATCCGAGTTGCAATTCTAATATTTCATCCTGATTATGTCTAAATGGCTCCGGTTGACCGTTAACCATAGAAACAGTTCTCCTTTCAAATGTGTGAGTTCAAAAGTTGGTGCCTTAAATCACATGTTCATGGCTCCTCTGAGCCCTCTCCAAAAACCATCATCTGAGGGCATGTTAATCTGGTCATTGGTTATTTCAATATTGTTACCTATAATACGTTTGTGGTCTGCTTTCAGCTATCCTATTCACAAACTTCAAAGCTTCCGTTCTCCACATTTGGTTTTATCTGGTGTGATGGGCGTGTAATGTTGGCAGTTGTTGTCATTCGGCCCACTCAAAGGGCTGCTGTGTTTAGAGACTAAACGGGCAGCAGGCCTTATTTAGTTGAGCTTAGTAAAACCGACCCACCAGGGAATTAAGGCAGCAGGCCTTAATTCAATTAGGTCAAGTTTTAGCTTTCTTGGGGAACAAGCATTTAACCCTAATCAGTAGCCTATATATACATATATCTCTTGTACATGTAATTTTCGGTTTTGTGTATCAATAAACAGAAAGCCTCATTGCCCCCCGTGGATTAGTTCACACAGTTTAGTGTGAGATACCACGTTAAATCTCTCGTGTCCTTCCTTCTTGTTATTTTTCTGGTTCTTGTGTTTGTGTGTGTGCAGTTTATTCCCAACATACCATACCATTATATTAGCTGGTTTAAGTAAAGAGGGTGTGATCCATAGTGTATTGAATCATGTCAGCATATGTATCCGTGGTTGTATCATAACACTCATATTTCTACTCCATAACACTACTAAATCAGGCATTGCAAATGATTAGTTATTAACATTACATGGCATCTTACCAAGTAAAATGATTATTGTAAGGTTGGATATAGTGAACTTATTAGCTAGCAAGCCATGTAATCTAAAACTTCCACATAAATACAAAAAATAACAAAGCAGGACCTATGTGCACACGGCCCCAATGCTTCAAGGGCAAACGGGCATTGTACATACATATTCCCTTATACAAGCAGGACCTACTAGCAAAAACTTGAATTTATTTTTTCACTATAAACTAAATCAAAGAAATGAAGACTAAGATCCATTTCTTAAAACTCAGGTCAAACTAAGGGTGTCTGGTCAAAGTGATTGGGTGCCTAGTAAAATATCACGAGTACAAGTGATATAAAACAGAAGATCAATAAGAAGCTTGAAAATTTAAAAAGAAGTCATACTCGATAATCTGATAGAAGGAACAACCAGCCTTATCGTGGCTCCATTTTACCACCATCTGAAATGTGCATAACTCCTATTGTTGGCAGCAAGATCATGAAGATTCTCCCTTTTCTTACGAGCAGTTCCCCTCTTCCTATACGCATCCATTATCTCAGCAAACAAACACTCCTCCAATCTCGAGCTATGATTAGTCCGTCTTTTAAAAGCCGCATCAAGAATCCAACGCACAGCCAACGCCGCAACTCCAGGAACATCATAAACATTCTCACCCTAGCCACTTCAGTTTAACAGTAGCTTTAGTTTTTGACACTTCAGTTTTAGGTTTATCCTGTTTTCCCTTCTTTCCTTGCGTCTTTTCCTCTGCATTAGTACCAGGGCTGCTACTTGAACCACTTTTGTTCCCGTCTGGGTTCGGCACTTGCTCCTTTTTTATAGCCATTTTTAAACTAGTCTTCTTACACCTAAGACGGTCTTGATTTCAATACAGCTGCAACGAGAAAGTTCCTGCAAAAATACCACCGGTTACAACAATTTGAAAATAAGCAAATCGTTTTCAATGCAAACTTCTCAAATTTAGAACTAAAAAGAAATGGAAAAAGATGTGATGCAGTAACTGATGCATTTGCTACATCGGGTTATCTTTGTAATATCTGATAGATGAAGATGAAGTCCTACCTCAAACTACTAGTACTATTTCTATGTGGATTAGGCTCAAAATTTCTTAAAGCATGTTATTTTCACTTTGGACAGGTGATATTGACTTATAAGAGAGCTCAGATAGACAAAAACACCACAGTATCAACTTTGTAGAAAGATGACTCAAACTAGGATGTGAGGTTCAAAATTTGGACAACGAAACGGGTCAATAGTTGGGTCAATAGTTCATATAAACAAACAGTAAGGCATATATATGATACAGAAACAAATCATTAACAGGTTTTAACATCTCAACAAAGACACTAACAAACTCCAATTAGAAGAGATACATAAAAACCATATTTTCTTGATACATACATTCAAGATCCCTTAAAAAGGGGGAAAAAGAAAAACAACACATAAAGCAAAGATAGACATTACAAAGAGAAGATATTTTAAAGTCAAATGTAGATTTTTTAAAAAATCTCACACAAACATTTAAGAGACTAATTGTATACCAAACTTGGATTGGTCCTATAGAATCAGATTAACAAGTTGCAGTACACAAATATCAATGGAGTAAAGCCATTAAGGGTGATAAGAAGTACAGATAGAGAGTACCTATGTTATGTACGATGAATAATGTAGCGGTAGATTCCCAACTTTTGCAGATCAAACTCTCGAGCGAAATATATTGCTCAAAGTAGTATCCTGCATAATGGTCACAGTAAATTCTTATCAGATTGAGTTATCAAGAACTTTGGATAAAGCCGACAAAAAAAGGAAGTTAAGAGTGCATGCAGAAAGAACTTAAAAGATGCCAGCAGTTTATAAACTGATATTAGAATCCCAACTCGTAAAAAACATAACACCGATTGGGTCCGAATCAGATTCCAGCATTTAAACTGCAGGGAAGAAATCATAATGCATTAAAATCTTTATTTACATTTTCATAATCAGAAAGAATGCAACAACATATCGAACATCTTTTAACTAAACAGAACCAGTCATACAGAATCAGATGAACAAGTGACAATATACAACTTTCATATAATTAAAGAACATATTACCAGAGAATTTATGTTGATCCCAAAGTACTACTATCTGCGCACATGATTTGTGATTCGAGTAGGAGCACGACATGCTAGTAGAAATTTTCACCAATCGATTAATAAGTCACACCTGTGGCATGTACTCGTAAATCTTTGAGTGTGAATTAAATCATTGTCATCGTACTCTTCTTCTTCTTCTTCTTCAAAGTCTTGATACATTAGGTGCATTAACAATCACTGTTAACTAGTTAAAACGACTCGTATCGTAGGCCTCCAAGCTCTTAATTGTATCTTTTTGTAAATCAAACTTTGTACCACTTTTTCACCCTAAATGATATCCATAATATATCAACTTATAAATAAGCAGATAATGAAAAGTGACACAGTAGATACCAAACAAGAATCTCTCTTTTAACCCTTAATATCTGAGTACTCAAATACATATACATCACCATTTACAGTCTTTTAAACAATATAAATACCACAAACAAACTCAAATTCACATACATACCAGAGAATTCGATCCCAAAGCAACAATTGGACAGCTTAAACATGACAGATGCTGCAAAAGAGAGGCAAAAAAATCATTCTTTACTCAGAGGGCATTAATAAACAACCCATACTAACTCCTATAATCATCAAAGCACAAACACAATGAAAAAACTATGAATCGAAAGAATAAATCTTATCTTGCCCACATTTCAATTCCTAGAACAAATCAACTTTCTTCTTCATCATGTCTTGCTTCCACTTTGGTAATTTGTAAAATGCCTCTTTTGTCATCCTGAGCACTGTCTCGAATTCTTCAGCAGATAGATACACCTAGATAACCAAGAAAGCGGCATAATCAATCATTACGCATGCAGGAAAGAAAGTGAGAAAACATTGAATAAATAGAATAGAAAACAAACATCATGTCTTGCTTCCACTTTGGTAATTTGTAAAATGCCTCTTTTATAATCCTGAGCAATGTCTCAGGATTCTTCAGCCTAGATAACCAAGAAAGCGGCATAATCAATCATTACGCATGCAGGAAAGAAACTGAGAAAACATTGAATAAATAAAGAACATATTACCAGAGAATTTATGTTGATCCCAAAGTACTACTATCTGCGCACATGATTTGTGATTCGAGTAGGAGCACGACATGCTAGTAGAAATTTTCACCAATCGATTAATAAGTCACACCTGTGGCATGTACTCGTAAATCTTTGAGTGTGAATTAAATCATTGTCATCGTACTCTTCTTCTTCTTCTTCTTCAAAGTCTTGATACATTAGGTGCATTAACAATCACTGCTTCTTCTTCTTCTTCTTCTTCTTCTTCTTCTTCTTCTTCTTCAGAATTCAGTCTTCGACTCCAGTGAGAATGTCTTCTTCTTCTTCTTCTTCTTCTTCTTCTTCTTCTTCTTCTTCTTCTTCTTCTTCTTCTTCTTCTTCTTCTTCTTCTTCTTCTTCTTCTTCTTCTTCTTCTTCTTCTTCTTCTTCTTCTTCTTCTTCTTCTTCTTCTTCTTCTTCTTCTTCTTCTTCTTCTTCTTCTTCTTCTTCTTCTTCTTCTTCTTCTTCTTCTTCTTCTTCTTCTTCTTCTTCTTCTTCTTCTTCTTCTTCTTCTTCTTCTTCTTCTTCTTCTTCTTCTTCTTCTTCTTCTTCTTCTTCTTCTTCTTCTTCTTCTTCTTCTTCTTCTTCTTCTTCTTCTTCTTCTTCTTCTTCTTCTTCTTCTTCTTCTTCTTCTTCTTCTTCTTCTTCTTCTTCTTCTTCTTCTTCTTCTTCTTCTTCTTCTTCTTCTTCTTCTTCTTCTTCTTCTTCTTCTTCTTCTTCTTCTTCTTCTTCTTCTTCTTCTTCTTCTTCTTCTTCTTCTTCTTCTTCTTCTTCTTCTTCTTCTTCTTCTTCTTCTTCTTCTTCTTCTTCTTCTTCTTCTTCTTCTTCTTCTTCTTCTTCTTCTTCTTCTTCTTCTTCTTCTTCTTCTTCTTCTTCTTCTTCTTCTTCTTCTTCTTCTTCTTCTTCTTCTTCTTCTTCTTCTTCTTCTTCTTCTTCTTCTTCTTCTTCTTCTTCTTCTTCTTCTTCTTCTTCTTCTTCTTCTTCTTCTTCTTCTTCTTCTTCTTCTTCTTCTTCTTCTTCTTCTTCTTCTTCTTCTTCTTCTTCTTCTTCTTCTTCTTCTTCTTCTTCTTCTTCTTCTTCTTCTTCTTCTTCTTCTTCTTCTTCTTCTTCTTCTTCTTCTTCTTCTTCTTCTTCTTCTTCTTCTTCTTCTTCTTCTTCTTCTTCTTCTTCTTCTTCTTCTTCTTCTTCTTCTTCTTCTTCTTCTTCTTCTTCTTCTTCTTCTTCTTCTTCTTCTTCTTCTTCTTCTTCTTCTTCTTCTTCTTCTTCTTCTTCTTCTTCTTCTTCTTCTTCTTCTTCTTCTTCTTCTTCTTCTTCTTCTTCTTCTTCTTCTTCTTCTTCTTCTTCTTCTTCTTCTTCTTCTTCTTCTTCTTCTTCTTCTTCTTCTTCTTCTTCTTCTTCTTCTTCTTCTTCTTCTTCTTCTTCTTCTTCTTCTTCTTCTTCTTCTTCTTCTTCTTCTTCTTCTTCTTCTTCTTCTTCTTCTTCTTCTTCTTCTTCTTCTTCTTCTTCTTCTTCTTCTTCTTCTTCTTCTTCTTCTTCTTCTTCTTCTTCTTCTTCTTCTTCTTCTTCTTCTTCTTCTTCTTCTTCTTCTTCTTCTTCTTCTTCTTCTTCTTCTTCTTCTTCTTCTTCTTCTTCTTCTTCTTCTTCTTCTTCTTCTTCTTCTTCTTCTTCTTCTTCTTCTTCTTCTTCTTCTTCTTCTTCTTCTTCTTCTTCTTCTTCTTCTTCTTCTTCTTCTTCTTCTTCTTCTTCTTCTTCTTCTTCTTCTTCTTCTTCTTCTTCTTCTTCTTCTTCTTCTTCTTCTTCTTCTTCTTCTTCTTCTTCTTCTTCTTCTTCTTCTTCTTCTTCTTCTTCTTCTTCTTCTTCTTCTTCTTCTTCTTCTTCTTCTTCTTCTTCTTCTTCTTCTTCTTCTTCTTCTTCTTCTTCTTCTTCTTCTTCTTCTTCTTCTTCTTCTTCTTCTTCTTCTTCTTCTTCTTCTTCTTCTTCTTCTTCTTCTTCTTCTTCTTCTTCTTCTTCTTCTTCTTCTTCTTCTTCTTCTTCTTCTTCTTCTTCTCCTCCTTCTTCTTCTCCTCTCTTCTTCTTCCACTTTGGTAATTTGTAAAATGCCTCTTTTATAATCCTGAGCAATGTCTCAGGATTCTTCAGCCTAGATAACCAAGAAAGCGGCATAATCAATCATTACGCATGCAGGAAAGAAACTGAGAAAACATTGAATAAATAGAATAGAAAACAAACATCATGTCTTGCTTCCACTTTGGTAATTTGTAAAATGCCTCTTTTAATTCTTCAGCAAATAGATACACCTGGATAACCAAGAAAGCGTCATAATCAATCATTACGCATGCAGGAAAGAAAGTGAGAAAACATTGAATAAATAGAATAGAAAACAAACATCATGTCTTGCTTCCACTTTGGTAATTTGTAAAATGCCTCTTTTAATTCTTCAGCAAATAGATACACCTGGATAACCAAGAAAGCGGCATAATCAATCATTACGCATGCAGGAAAGAAAGTGAGAAAACATTGAATAAATAGAATAGAAAACAAACATCATGTCTTGCTTCCACTTTGGTAATTTGTAAAATGCCTCTTTTAATTCTTCAGCAAATAGATACACCTGGATAACCAAGAAAGCGTCATAATCAATCATTACGCATGCAGGAAAGAAAGTGAGAAAACATTGAATAAATAGAATAGAAAACAAACATCATGTCTTGCTTCCACTTTGGTAATTTGTAAAATGCCTCTTTTAATTCTTCAGCAAATAGATACACCTGGATAACCAAGAAAGCGTCATAATCAATCATTACGCATGCAGGAAAGAAAGTGAGAAAACATTGAATAAATAGAATAGAAAACAAACATCATGTCTTGCTTCCACTTTGGTAATTTGTAAAATGCCTCTTTTAATTCTTCAGCAAATAGATACACCTGGATAACCAAGAAAGCGTCATAATCAATCATTACGCATGCAGGAAAGAAAGTGAGAAAACATTGAATAAATAGAATAGAAAACAAACATCATGTCTTGCTTCCACTTTGGTAATTTGTAAAATGCCTCTTTTAATTCTTCAGCAAATAGATACACCTGGATAACCAAGAAAGCGTCATAATCAATCATTACGCATGCAGGAAAGAAAGTGAGAAAACATTGAATAAATAGAATAGAAAACAAACATCATGTCTTGCTTCCACTTTGGTAATTTGTAAAATGCCTCTTTTAATTCTTCAGCAAATAGATACACCTGGATAACCAAGAAAGCGGCATAATCAATCATTACGCATGCAGGAAAGAAAGTGAGAAAACATTGAATAAATAGAATAGAAAACAAACATCATGTCTTGCTTCCACTTTGGTAATTTGTAAAATGCCTCTTTTAATTCTTCAGCAAATAGATACACCTGGATAACCAAGAAAGCGTCATAATCAATCATTACGCATGCAGGAAAGAAAGTGAGAAAACATTGAATAAATAGAATAGAAAACAAACATCATGTCTTGCTTCCACTTTGGTAATTTGTAAAATGCCTCTTTTAATTCTTCAGCAAATAGATACACCTGGATAACCAAGAAAGCGGCATAATCAATCATTACGCATGCAGGAAAGAAAGTGAGAAAACATTGAATAAATAGAATAGAAAACAAACATCATGTCTTGCTTCCACTTTGGTAATTTGTAAAATGCCTCTTTTAATTCTTCAGCAAATAGATACACCTGGATAACCAAGAAAGCGTCATAATCAATCATTACGCATGCAGGAAAGAAAGTGAGAAAACATTGAATAAATAGAATAGAAAACAAACATCATGTCTTGCTTCCACTTTGGTAATTTGTAAAATGCCTCTTTTAATTCTTCAGCAAATAGATACACCTGGATAACCAAGAAAGCGTCATAATCAATCATTACGCATGCAGGAAAGAAAGTGAGAAAACATTGAATAAATAGAATAGAAAACAAACATCATGTCTTGCTTCCACTTTGGTAATTTGTAAAATGCCTCTTTTAATTCTTCAGCAAATAGATACACCTGGATAACCAAGAAAGCGTCATAATCAATCATTACGCATGCAGGAAAGAAAGTGAGAAAACATTGAATAAATAGAATAGAAAACAAACATCACAAAAAGGTTTAGCTTGGTTTTCTTTTTTCCTGATTGAAGTTTTTCATAATACTATATTTATTCATCTCATAATCAGATAACCCTTCCTCTAATATCATTAAACATTTGTATGCCAAACATTGTTGAAGCTTGCATTACTTTCATTGATAAAGAGGATAAAATTAAACGACCACAATTCTGAATAATATAATATGTTCGCAAAAACATTACACTTCTAAAACTAAACAATAATGAGACAAATTAAAGATTTGAGCTTGTACATATGAAAAATTGAACTAAGACTGGAAATATTTGACTTGAGAATTGTACCTTCTTGGTCTTAGTGGCAGAAAAAAGAGCAGTTTGCCTTGTCTGCAAATTGTAAAATAACAAAAGTAACACAGTTTAGTTCATTATACTGCAGTTAGTGAAATATCATAATTGCAGTATATTGGGCTGCTACGAACAAATATTATTCAAGACCCCATAGATACTCTAAAATCTCATAGATACTCTAAAATCTCATATGTAGGCGAAGTAGCCAAGTAGGCGAAATATTATTCAAGACCCCATAGATACTCTAAAATCTCATAGATACTCTAAAATCTCATAGATACTCTAAAATCTCATAAGTAGCCAAGTAGGCGAAACATTATTCAAGACCCCATAGATACTCTAAAATCTCATAATAGCCAAGTAGGCGAAATATTATTCAAGACCCCATAGATACTCTAAAATCTCATAAGTAGCCAAGTAGGCGAAACAATTAAGTGTGACGGGATCTAATTACATCAATGTCTAGAAATTGCAATCTTCTTCTATTAAAACACAAATGGTGCTACTGAACCACAAAACAAAACAAAAATACCTTCGGTAAGATTCTAAAAAATTAAAAAAAACAGATAAAAAAATTTAAACAAACAACAACAAAAAAAAAAAATAAAAAAAAAAAAAAAAAAAAAAAAAAAAAAAAAAAAAAAAAAAAAAAAAAAAAAAAAAAAAAAAAAACCAAAACTTAGATTTTGCTAAAACTTCCTTAAAAAAATTGTGTTTCATCAAAGCCATATTAAGCTGTAATATCACATAGTTAACTATTCGTTAGGTCCTTCTGGACAGCATAGATATCTAAAGTGAACTACTATACCTTTAGGTTCTTATAAATAAACCCTTCGGTGTTTTGTAGATGATAAAGAAGTCGGCCAGGAGTAGCTACCAATAAATTAACTCCCTTCACAATACGCCTCTCCCTCACCTCTTCGTGGTGCACTACCACTAACCAGATCAAGAGTCTGTGAATGATACTTGAGAAGGTCCTTTGCAAATGCATGAGTCTGCAAGACAAAGCCATCAAAACTCAACTTGATGTTCCATACCAACGTAATCTAGGGAATTGAAACAAGAGGAAATCACATATGTATGTAGTATGTACCTGAATTGCAAGCTTACGTGTTGGGCAAATGACAACGACACCAGTCCCATTTCGTGGAGCAAAGTGAGCACGATATAAAAGCTCGACTGCAGGTACAAGAAAGGCTAGAGTTCTACAAGAAGCAGTTCTTGCAGTACCAAGAACATCCTTTCCTTCCAAAAGAAGATGAATTCCTCTGGCTTGAATCTGTTGTAATCGTAAAGTACAATTAAACTCATTCATAACCCTTGAGACAAAACAATTAAGTTAAAAGTAACGAAATTTTTGATGCAAGTAAGCAAACCTGAGTCATAGATGGAAAACCCAAATCGAGAATAGCTTTCTTGGTTGGTTCAGATAAGGTCAAATCAGTACTCATAATTCCGGTTTCAACGCCCTTCTTTTCCACCTTTACCTTCACTTCCTTATCGCCTTCTTCCTCCTCTGCTGCATCCTCATCCCTTTCTTCAGCCCCTTTCTTATCGCCTTCTTCCTCCTCTGCTGCATCCTCGTCCCTTTCTTCAGCCCCTTTCTTATCGCCTTCTTCCTCCTCTGCTGCACCTCGTCCCTTTCTTCAGCCCCTTTCTTATCGCCTTCTTCCTCCTCTGCTGCATCATCGTCCCTTTCTTCAGCCCCTTTCTTATCGCCTTCTTCCTCCTCTGCTGCATCCTCGTCCCTTTCTTCAGCCCCTTCTTTTCCTCTACCCTCCTCAGGAGCAGAAGGCGGTGAATGACGTTTAGTAGCAAAATACACGCCTAATGCTGCTGCCGCTGCTGCTGAAGAAAATAACAATAGTTTCCACATTTTTTTGATGTTATCTTCAGAGGGTTTTCTTTATTTATATATATATATATATATATATATATATATATATATATATATATATATATATATATATATATATATATATATATATATATATATATATATATATATATATATATATATATATATATATATATATATATATATATATATATATATATATATATATATATATATATATATATATATATATATATATATATATATATATATATATATATATATATATATATATATATATATATATATATATATATATATATATATATATATATATATATATATATATATATATATATATATATATATATATATATATATATATATATATATATATATATATATATATATATATATATATATATATATATATATATATATATATATATATATATATATATATATATATATATATATATATATATATATATATATATATATATATATATATATATATATATATATATATATATATATATATATATATATATATATATATATATATATATATATATATATATATATATATATATATATATATATATATATATATATATATATATATATATATATATATATATATATATATATATATATATATATATATATATATATATATATATATATATATATATATATATATATATATATATATATATATATATATATATATATATATATATATATATATATATATATATATATATATATATATATATATATATATATATATATATATATATATATATATATATATATATATATATATATATATATATATATATATATATATATATATATATATATATATATATATATATATATATATATATATATATATATATATATATATATATATATATATATATATATATATATATATATATATATATATATATATATATATATATATATATATATATATATATATATATATATATATATATATATATATATATATATATATATATATATATATATATATATATATATATATATATATATATATATATATATATATATATATATATATATATATATATATATATATATATATATATATATATATATATATATATATATATATATATATATATATATATATATATATATATATATATATATAAGAAACGAAATAAGAGGATGTGAAAATTCGATCATGATTACAATTGAGGGTTAATCCTCTATTTATATAGAAAACAATTAGCTAAATAAGGTAATAAGTCTTGGCTAAGTAACCGACCCTAACCCACCGACTCTAATTTGTGTATTCTCCAAGTCTTTATCTATTTTTTTTATACTTTTTTTTTTAGTTTTGATAATCTCGAAAATAAAAATAGATAGATGTAGATAGTGATAAAGAAAAAATACATCCATGAAAGCTTTTTATTCATAAGTTTTAAAAATAGATAGATGTAAATAGTCGTATCTATATCTGGAAAATAAAAAGATTGCATCCAGTAGGTACAAAGTATTTACAAAGATTCATTTTAATGTAGCTTTTTATTCTCTTAACAGATGTAATTTACATGTAACGTGTTTTATTAATGTAGCTTTCTCTGCTCTTAAATAATGTAGCTTTCTTTCTTAAATAGATTACATCAAATTAGTTATTAACTTGAGGTCATGAATGTTGAAATCTTACCCATCTGGTTATCTACATATACGTGGGAAAGTACACGCGTGTTGCGGCGGTGAGATGGTGAGGTGATAGGTAGTGTGATAGGTCATAGGAGGTGATAGGTTATAGAGTGTGATAGCCAAATGCCTTAGCCGTACGGGCTCCGCCTTCAGATTTAAAAATTCGTCGAAAGTATATCGAATGACATCTCTAATGAAAGAGCATGAAATTTTAAGAACACCCATATAATTTTTATAATTTATCGATGTACGGTTTTGAGATAAAAGATTTTGAATGAATTAGAGGAATAAAATGATTTATGGAGGAGTGAGAAAAATAGTGTTTTTTGTTTAACAATAAGAGATATATGTAAACTTGTCTTGTCTATATTGGGAGTATGTATATAGGTACTTAACATATCCACAGAGAAAGGCAGAATTATAGCTTAACTATGAAATGTATATACATGAGGATTACTGTTAAGTTACATGTGACGTTCCTAGCTAAGCATGGCAACTTGTTTAAGGGCTATCATGTAAGAAAGGTTACTGACAAGCTGAGTCTGATAATATATTCAATCCTGATGTTCACACTTCACAGCATATTGAAGATGACACAACCCATGGCAACAGTAAGTCATCATCTGCTTCTTGGTGATCCATCTAGTCTGTGATAATGTCAATGTCAGTATGTCACCACCTGTCATTGCAACAATGCTGCAAGCGTCACGTCACCTTTATCGTGTAGCTGAAAATCAACAAACAAGAGGTTAATATATGTTACAGCTAGCAACATGGGCGGTTGGATAACAGTTGACACATGTACTTGTTTAATAGGTCTAAACGGGTCGGATTGTATTGACTCGAAACATTTTTTTTTGTTTTTTGTTTAACAATAAGAGATATATGTAAACTTGTCTTGTCTATATTGGGAGTATGTATATAGGTACTTAACATATCCACAGAGAAAGGCAGAATTATAGCTTAACTATGAAATGTATATACATGAGGATTACTGTTAAGTTACATGTGACGTTCCTAGCTAAGCATGGCAACTTGTTTAAGGGCTATCATGTAAGAAAGGTTACTGACAAGCTGAGTCTGATAATATATTCAATCCTGATGTTCACACTTCACAGCATATTGAAGATGACACAACCCATGGCAACAGTAAGTCATCATCTGCTTCTTGGTGATCCATCTAGTTTGTGATAATGTCAATGTCAGTATGTCACCACCTGTCATTGCAACAATGCTGCAAGCGTCACGTCACCTTTATCGTGTAGCTGAAAATCAACAAACAAGAGGTTAATATATGTTACAGCTAGCAACATGGGCGGTTGGATAACAGTTGACACATGTACTTGTTTAATAGGTCTAAACGGGTCGGATTGTATTGACTCGAAACATTTTTTTTGTACCGAAACATTTAATTCCCTTTTTATAAAACTCTATGATGGATGATAGTGGCTATATTACATAGTACTTTAATAAAAAAAAGTAGGTTTCATGCATTAAGTATACAAGATGACTTTCAACCTGTTTATGTTGACCCCTTTGACCCGTTAGCGTTAACAAGTACCTGGGCTAAAATTTCCACCTCTAGCTGAAGAATTTACAGCTTGTAGACAAAGACAAAGTATTTATAGCTTGAAGACTTACCTGATGGTAAACGACCCCCAAAAGATCAAAAGTAACCTCAACGCCCATAGGAACCTACAGGGTGTACCCATGTTATTTGTCAGAATATCACATCATCAATAGTTATGAAAATGATTGAATAACTATTGCAGCCATTGGTATATTGTTTCAAATCAACCTTCGTACTAGTAGTTTGTTTTCAGGATAACCATCCTTCTAAATCTACTAATACACATTGTATTTGACAAATTCCAGACACTTTACTCCAATCTTCCTGCAAATTGTGTTTGGTAAAATCTTAGAAACTTTTGGCAAAACTGTATATTAAAGTACAGTCCACAATTTGCACCACTTGTATATAATTAGCTAGACAGAATATAAATAGAAAGTAAAGAACGAACACAAGAGTAAAGTTCGAGTATAAGAAACTATGCAAGTCTAATCATATGTATCATTGATTAAACAGTGAATACATGGTCGATATTACAACTTGTCTTACAAGAAAATACAAGAACATACAATTGTTAAGTTTTAGACTAACTAGAAAACTTAAACAATTACAAGAGAAATAAGTGACACACACTTAAAATTGTGACTAACACAAAGTATAAATGGTGCAGCTGTGTTGCTTTATATAGGGGAGGAATTAGGGCAACACAGCCTTCTCTTGATGTTGATTGATGGTGGTTGTCGAGACCTCATTGGCTCGAGGTACACAACTGCACAAGCCTTTGTCTTCTTTACCAAAACGGGTATGAGAGAGAAAACCCTTCCTTTGGTCTCAACTGCATCTTTGCCATAGAGAGTAAGATACAGTTGGAATGAACCACCATGTGACTTTTGTCTTCTTCTGGTTTGAATTCTTCCCGCCTTGACTCACAACTTGGAAAGAAACCACCCGCTGAAGAAGAGTCACTGGACTTGCTGATGACTCACCAGCGACCAAGTCTGATCAGCGAATCCTTGACTCAACAATCTCCCCCTATTCCCTGAGGAGACTTGTTGAGTGAATAGAATAAATAGAAAACTAACAATAAGTGTGACAAAGATGTTTTATTAATCAGAGTTTACAACTTATGCTGACATACAAGCATTTGAAGTAAAAGAAACATCTATTGTCTAGCTGCTTGTTCCCATAAGTCTTCATTCTTGATGGTCATCAGAGAGGGATCAGCCTGTCGATGCGGAAGCAGCAGCTCATGATCAATCAAGTCAATAAAAGCTCTGTTGTTCGTGGTGTCAGCACACCTTTTTCTTATAGACAGCAAGAAGCCAACAAAAGCTTTTCCAATTTCAATAACTCTAAAGAAGAGTTGCTGATTTTGGAAGTTCGTGTAGAACATTCCAAATGGATTGTCAATAACCAAACCTTCTTGGAACACAATCCTTGGAGGCAATCTGGTATCCAACGCAGCATCTCCAGTGATAGGGGGAAGATCTACATGTACCAGATGGTCATCCCTTTTCCTTTTCAAGGTAGTTTGTTTTCTAGCCACAGAGGATGATGGTGCTGAAAGACGTGGTGCTGTACTGCTGCCAAAGTACTCACTTAAAACTGAAATGTCTGCCTTCAATCTTCTTTCCATCTCTCTAGCTTTAGAGAAGTAGCCATGGATGAAATCTTTCAGCTGTGAGTAAGTTGGAGCTGTTTTCTCTTTTATCAGCTTATGCACTTCGAGCCATTCAGTTGCTCCTAGATTTGGTCTTTGCACATTTTTCAGATGTGACACATGACCATCTTCTCTCACAACCTTTAGGTTTATCTCTGCTCCAGATTTAGCAAGATTGACGCCCACTGAGACTATCTTCAGTGGCAGCGTCCTTCTGGTCATGTTTCTGATGAATTTTACTCTTTCTTCAGCAAGCTTTCCCTTTTGTTCCAGCAACCTTGCTTCTAGATCTGCTTGCTTCTTTTGATAAACAGCATAGTAACCAGAAGATTCCATCAGAAGTTGTTCTTCAGCATCGAAGACTTTAGTTTCTGACATGGCAAGATTTCTGATGTATTCAAGGTCTTTCTTTTCATTTTCTTTTTCTTGCCTTTTTCTTTCAATTTCAGCAAAAGGCCTCTTTCAGTATTCTCAGCAGCAATGGTGTCAAAGACTTCATTGATGTTATCAATTTTCTCCCCCTTGTAAGTTGCATCACCAACAGCAACTTCCACATCTTTTTCTTTTCCCATATCAGTGTTCACTAATACTATGGCTCTTTCAGTATTCTCAGCTGCAATGGTGTCAAAGACTTCATTGATGTTATCAATTTTCTCCTCCTTGTAAGTTGCATCACCAACAGCAACTTCACTATCTTTTTCTTTTCCCATATCAGTGTTCACTAATACTATGGCTCTTTCAGTATTCTCAGCAGCAATGGTGTCAAAGACTTCATTGATGTTATCAATTTTCTCCCCCTTGTAAGTTGCATCACCAACAGCAACTTCACTATCTTTTTCTTTTCCCATATCAGTGTTCACTAATACTATGGCTCTTTCAGTATTCTCAGCAGCAATGGTGTCAAAGACTTCATTGATGTTATCAATTTTCTCCCCCTTGTAAGTTGCATCACCAACAGCAACTTCACTATCTTTTTCTTTTCCCATATCAGTGTTCACTAATACTATGGCTCTTTCAGTATTCTCAGCAGCAATGGTGTCAAAGACTTCATTGATGTTATCAATTTTCTCCTCCTTGTAAGTTGCATCACCAACAGCAACTTCACTATCTTTTTCTTTTCCCATATCAGTGTTCACTAATACTATGGCTCTTTCAGTATTCTCAGCAGCAATGGTGTCAAAGACTTCATTGATGTTATCAATTTTCTCCTCCTTGTAAGTTGCATCACCAACAGCAACTTCACTATCTTTTTCTTTTCCCATATCAGTGTTCACTAATACTATGGCTCTTTCAGTATTCTCAGCTGCAATGGTGTCAAAGACTTCATTGATGTTATCAATTTTCTCCTCCTTGGAAGTTGCATCACCAACAGCAACTTCACTATCTTTTTCTTTTCCCATATCAGTGTTCACTAATACTATGGCTCTTTCAGTATTCTCAGCAGCAATGGTGTCAAAGACTTCATTGATGTTATCAATTTTCTCCCCCTTGTAAGTTGCATCACCAACAGCAACTTCACTATCTTTTTCTTTTCCCATATCAGTGTTCACTAATACTATGGCTCTTTCAGTATTCTCAGCAGCAATGGTGTCAAAGACTTCATTGATGTTATCAATTTTCTCCCCCTTGTAAGTTGCATCACCAACAGCAACTTCACTATCTTTTTCTTTTCCCATATCAGTGTTCACTAATACTATGGCTCTTTCAGTATTCTCAGCAGCAATGGTGTCAAAGACTTCATTGATGTTATCAATTTTCTCCTCCTTGTAAGTTGCATCACCAACAGCAACTTCACTATCTTTTTCTTTTCCCATATCAGTGTTCACTAATACTATGGCTCTTTCAGTATTCTCAGCAGCAATGGTGTCAAAGACTTCATTGATGTTATCAATTTTCTCCTCCTTGTAAGTTGCATCACCAACAGCAACTTCCACATCTTTTTCTTTTCCCATATCAGTGTTCACTAATACTATGGCTCTTTCAGTATTCTCAGCTGCAATGGTGTCAAAGACTTCATTGATGTTATCAATTTTCTCCTCCTTGTAAGTTGCATCACCAACAGCAACTTCACTATCTTTTTCTTTTCCCATATCAGTGTTCACTAATACTATGGCTCGTTGACCTTCATCAGCTGCAACTACATCAAACTCATCAGCATTCAGGCCTTCGAGATTAAACTCATCCTCATCAGTTTTTACATCATCCTCTACATCCTCGATCTCAACTACATCATCAACAACAACAGCCTCTTCAGTGATTACTACAGTTTTACCAGCAGTACCAACAGTATCATCAACAGCAATAGGTTCTTCAGCAACAACAGTTTCACCAGCATTGATCTCAGTATTAACAGCCCCTTCAGTATAATCATCATAACCAGCTACCTGCCTTTCATCAGTAGTAACATTAGTACCACCAACCTCAACTTCATCTTCATCATCATCATCTCCTCCTTCATAATCACACAACGCGTCGAGTGCACCAAAATAATCAGTGAACATAGTTGTTGCACCAATACTAGTTCCTGCTCCAGATGGTTCAGCAAAGTTTAAAGGATTTGGAGAGATGGGGGCTTCAGTTTCTGGAAGTTGCTGAATACTGGGTTCATCAGCAGTAGGTTCAGTGTGTTCAGAGATGACAGAGAGTTGTGGAGTTTCAAGGCCCTTGATGGTTACACTTTTTGTGTGTTTGTGTTTTCTTTTGGAAGTGATAGGAGATGAAGGGGCAAAGGTTTTTGAGGATTCGGATCTTTTCTTTTTGGTCAGCTTAGCAACAGTAGGTGGTTCGCTTGTGGTATGAATGGCAGTGGCTATGGTAGAAGATGGTGTAGATGTATTTCCACCAATCTCTTGTAGATAGAGGGGTAGGAAGTGAAGAGTACCTCTTTCATCTGGGGAGAGAGAGTGGCAAACTTGCTGTCAAAACATTCAGGGTCACAAGCAAGCTGCTTGTACACAGATGGACCAATCCTTGGAGGTTTACAGACAGCAGCACCAAATTGATTGTATTTTTCCTTAAGCTCATGTTTGAAAATCAGGGAGAAGAATCGTGTAAATGGAATGGTGTATGAGCGATTGCTTGCTTGAACTTTTGCCTTCATATCTTCAAAAATAACTGAAGCAAAGTCAATAAATTTTCCAGTTGCTAGAGCATGAATGATTTGCATGTTAGCAGTCGTTGCTTGATCAAAAGAACCAGAATTTCCACCCAAACACTGAATGACGTGGGCAAACAGTAATCTCCATACACCAGGGAGATGCTTCTTTGTGGGATTGCTGGGTATTGGTTCAGGCTTTTTAAGATCGGTTCCATACTCAATGGTTGGTAACCATGCTTTCCACTATTCAATGGTGGCTGGGTCAACAAATGGCTTTTCAGTAGATTGGTCAGGGAGACCAAGTGCTCTACGAATAACTTTGGGTGTGATAGTGATACACAGTTGCTTCTTCATCACTATTCCCGAGATAGCACCAATGCTTACATGGTAATCGCACGTCCACCAGAACTCTCTAAGAAGATAGACATACATGTCATCTGGATCAGCATAGATGGCATTCTTTGCAGGGCATGCTTTTATAAAGTCTAGCATCTGCTGGTACCCTGTAAAACTAGAGGGGACTTCAAGAGAGCCCAGATAATTGTTGGGTTTAATGGTGATTCTTTGAGCTTGAAAGTTGACTTTAGAAGATGCAGGTATTTTTTCTGGATCATAGGTTTCAGAATACATATAGAGAGGAATATGTTTAAGAGCCTTTTTAGTTGCAAGATCATCAGCAGGCAACTCAACATGAGTAGGAGATTTGGGTTGTTTTTCAAGGATTTCTGGGTTAGGGTCTTGATTATCAGAGGTAGAAGACATTGATAAGAAAGAAAAAAGGAAGATGGATTAGTGAGAAGGAAATTTGAGAGATTTTGGAATAGGTGAAAGTGAATGATGAAAGATTTGAGATAGAAGGAAAACGTAAAGAAAGGGAACTGAAACGATTTGAGTATGTATAGGGTGTACTAATGGGCCCCCACTTCTGCAAAAGTAAATCGTCAAGGCGTTTTCTCTTTCATACGTGGCACACAAAAAAAATGTTTTAAAAATACAATAATTGATTTGAAACACAATTTTTGAAAAATATATATATAAAATATTAAAATTATATATATATATATTGTATGTGTATACGTATGTAAGTAACGTATAAATAGAGGTATGATGTGACACTCGTACCTCTATTTTCAACATACTTGAGTGCTTACGTCGTATACATCATACAGTTCGCCCATTAGGGAGTAAATCGAGGTAACCATTTGATATTTTAATAAAATATTCTAATTAAATACTTGGTGAACATGCTTCCACATAAGAAAGAGTTGAAATGGAAGTACATCCATCGACAAGTTTAGAAAATCTGGTTACCTTATTTAGAAAAGAGTTTTCAGTCAGCGACTTCACAAATAATGGTGGTCGTTGATGAGTACAATTTTTGGCAAACTGTCAGCCAGCAACGGATTTGGTTAGTCTTTACCAGAGCCGTTTGCTGCTGGACTAGATGAAGACTTTTAGCTCTTCATTGCTTTTATCTGCTTTTTCCCAAAGCAGCAGGGATCAACGGATTTGATGAGTCTTTACCAGAGTCGTTTGCTGCTGGACTAGATGAAGACTTTTAGCTCTTCATTACTTTTATCTGCTTTTTCCCAAAGCATCAGGGATCAACGGATTTGATGAGTCTTTACCAGAGCCGTTTGCTGCTGGACTAGATGAAGACTTTTAGCTCTTCATTACTTTTATCTGCTTTTTCCCAAAGCATCAGGGATCAACGGATTTGATGAGTCTTTACCAGAGCCGTTTGCTGCTGGACTAGATGAAGACTTTTAGTTCTTCATTACTTTTATATGCTTTTTCCCAAAGCAGCAGGGATCAACGGATTTGGTTAGTCTTTACCAGAGCCGTTTGCTGCTGGACTAGATGAAGATTTCAAGCTCTTCATTGCTTTTAAGGTTCAGCGAGCAAGACAGACTTAAACTCACTGATAAGAGTTTTGACTACAAGAGTCAGTTTTCAACTTATAAGAGATATAAGTTGAACACCAGCAATATGATAAGTCAAGTTGCTGACTCACCATTCAGCATTCCCAACTTGCTGATCAGATATTTAAATCTGTTTTCATCTAAAGGTTTAGTGAAGATGTCAGCAAGTTGGTCTTCAGTGGGGATGAAGTAGATTTCAACATCCCCTTTCATGACATGGTCACGAATGAAATGGTACCTAATATCTATATGTTTGGTCTTGGAATGCTGAACAGGATTGTGTGTGATAGCAATTGCACTTGTATTGTCACACATTATAGGAATCTTAGAGAAATCTAAGTCATAGTCAGCGAGTTGGTTTTTCATCCAGAGGACTTGTGCACAACAACTCGCTGCTGATACATACTCAGCTTCAGCAGTGGAGATGGACACTGTATGCTGTTTCTTACTAGACCAACTAGTCAGCTTCCCCCCCAACAGTTGACATCCACCACTGGTGATTTTCCTATCCAACATGCAGCCAGCATAGTCAGAGTTGAGTATGCAACTAGGTCAAAGGAGGAGTCTTTGGGATACCAGAGACCCAGTGAGGAGGTTCCTTTGAGATACTTAAATATTCGCTTTACAGCGAGAATATGAGATTCCCGAGGAGACGCTTGGTATCTTGCACAGAGGCAAGTAGCGAACATGATATCCGGACGACTCGCTGTGAGATACATCAGTGAGCCAATCATACCCCTATAGAGAGTGGGGTTCACATGCTTACCGTCAGGATCATCATGGAGATTGTTTGGGGGAGACATAGGAGTAGGCTTAGGAGTGACATTTGAGAAGTCAAACTTAGCCAGTATGTCTCGAATATATTTCTCCTGATTGATGAAAATGCCATTAGAGAGTTGGCGAATTTGTAGACCAAGAAAGAAGGTCAGCTCACCCATCATACTCATTTCAAAATGAGAGGACATCAGTGAGCCAATCATACCCCTATAGAGAGTGGGGTTCACATGCTTACCGTCAGGATCATCATGGAGATTGTTTGGAGGAGACATAGGAGTAGGCTTAGGAGTGACATTGGAGAAGTCAAACTTAGCCAGTATGTCTCGAATATATTTCTCCTGATTGATGAAAATGCCATTAGAGAGTTGGCGAATTTGTAGACCAAGAAAGAAGGTCAGCTCACCCATCATACTCATTTCAAAATGAGAGGACATCAGTGAGCCAATCATACCCCTATAGAGAGTGGGGTTCACATGCTTACCGTCAGGATCATCATGGAGATTGTTTGGAGGAGACATAGGAGTAGGCTTAGGAGTGACATTGGAGAAGTCAAACTTAGCCAGTATGTCTCGAATATATTTCTCCTGATTGATGAAAATGCCATTAGAGAGTTGGCGAATTTGTAGACCAAGAAAGAAGGTCAGCTCACCCATCATGCTCATTTCAAAATGAGAGGACATCAGTGAGCTGAACTTGGTACAGAGTTTCTTGCAGGAGGAACTAAATATGATGTCATCGACATAAATTTGTACATAAAGAACATTAGCACCTTTTCTATAAATGAAAAGAGTGCTATCAATGGAACCTCGCTGAAACTTGTTAGAAAGAAGAAATTCAGAGAGAGTGTCATACCAGGCTCTGGAGCCTGTTTAAGACCATAGAGAGCCTTATAGAGATGATAGACATGGTGTGGCTTGGCTGGATCTTCAAAACCAGGTGGCTGGTTAACATAAACTTCCTCATCGAGTTTCCCATTTAGGAAAGCACTCTTGACATCCATCTGATAGACGGTGAAGTTTCTATAAGCAGCATGTGCCAAGAATAAGCGAATTGCTTCTAGACGGGCCACTGGTGCAAATGTTTCATCAAAGTCAACACCTTCTTCTTGAAGGTATCCTTGTGCAACCAGCCTAGCCTTGTTGCGGGTAACAACACCATCTTCGTCCATTTTGTTCCTATAGACCCATTTAGTTCCAATGGGCTCTTTATCAGGAGGCAGAGGAACAAGAAACCAGACATGCTGTCTTTTGAACTGTGTTAGTTCTTCTTGCATTGCCTCTACCCAAGAAGGATCATCCATTGCTTCTCCTATATTTTTGGGAGTGATCATGGATAGAAAGTTCACATATAGGCATGAGTTTCGAGTTGCTGATCGAGTAATGACTCCTTGAGAGGGGTCACCAATGATTTGGTGAGCTGGATGGTTTGATGTCCATCAAAGTGCTGGAACACTTGATGAACCTAGTTGAGTGTCAGCGGAAGATTGGTAGAAGGGGACAGAAGGAGAGTGATCAGTTAAGCCATTCGACTGTACTGAGTTATCATTGATGTTGGGGTCATCAGCTGACTCCATATCATCAGCATTAGCTGATACATCATGAAACTCTTCATCAGCAAAGTCATCAACATGCTCGACATCAGCCAGTGATCTAAGTTTGGCTGAGGCAGCATGGATTGATCTTAAGATAGGCTCAACGGGCTCAATCGAGTAGATATGAGCAGCAACTTGCTCTTGTTCAGCATTGACTGAACATTCTTGTATGATATGCTGATCGTTATCAGGTAGCGAGCAAGAGGCATCACTAAAGGAGTCAGCCTCTCCAGCAGGATAGTCAGCGAGCTCATTAAAAATGACCTCAGATGTAGAAGGAAGAATATCCTTGAGAGCAGATGAACTTTCATCAAAGGTGACATGAATAGATTCATCTACCTTCTGAAGGCGAGTATTAAATACTCTAAATGCCTTGCTGATGGAGGAATAGCCAAGAAAGTAGCCATCATCAGCCTTAGGGTCAAATTTACCTAAGTGATCCTTGTTGTTTAAGATGAACACAGGGCATCCAAAGACATGAAAGTATTTAATTTGAGGTTTCTTGCCTTTCAAAACCTCATACGCTGTCTTGTCATGACGTTTAACAATGAGGCACCTATTTTGAGTATGACAAGCAGTGTTGACAGCTTCTGCCCAGAATTTGCTAGGCAGAGAGGACTCGCTGAGCATGGTGCGTGCTGCCTCGATAAGTGTTCTGTTTCTTCTTTCAGCAACATCATTCTGTTCAGGAGTTTTAGTATAAGAGAAGTTTTGTGAGATCCCTTGATTAGCACAAAAGGATTCAAGAGTGTGGTTTCTGAACTCAGTACCATGATCGCTCCTGAGTTCTTTAACCCTTATGCTGTTGAGATTTTCCATTTTCTTAATGAAATTGATGATTTCTTCAACAGCATCACTCTTGGAATGAAGAAAGAAGGTCCAGGTGTATCGTGAATATTCATCCACGATTACTAAAGTGTATCTGCTACCCTTTAGACTCTGGACATTCACTGGACCAAAAAGGTCCATGTGAAGAAGATGAAAACAACCCTTTATAGAATTGGCTTGTTTAGTTTTAAAAGTAGACCTATGGCTTTTACCCTTTTCACAAGCACCACAGAGTCTATCTTTTTCAAAAGAGAGATGAGGAAGGCCACGAACAAGGTTCTTTTTGGCCAGAGAGTTGATTGTTTTGAAGTTCACATGCGACATACGCTTGTGCCACAACCAATTTAGTTCAACTGCTGACTTAGCAAAGAAACAAGTCTCGCTGCCAGTTTTGACAGGAGTGAAGTCAACAAGATAGACATCTCGTTTTCTTGGAGCAACCAAGACGACTTCCTTATTTACATTGACAACAGTGCCTTGATGCTTATCAAGAATCACTTTATAGTCAGCATCACATAGTTGACTTATGCTTATAAGGTTATGTTTCAACCCATTTACATAAGCAACCTTGGTGAACTTGATGAGACCGTTAGAGAGATGACCATACCCTTCAGTTTGTCCAGTGGAATTATCACCAAACACTACGGTAGGCCCAGCCGCCTCTACATAGTCATCCAGCAGGGACATAGAGCCAGTCATGTGTTTTGAACAGCCACTGTCCAAGTACCACACTCCTTTTCCTAGCGAGCCCTGCATGGACATAGTAGAAAGATTTAGATGGGTTCACTGTTAAACTCACTGATAGCAAGATCAGCAGAGCTAAAGGGAACAGTGTTAGAGATTCCAGTTGATCTGGAGGGTAGAGAATCAACAGGAAGTGTGTCAAAAGGTTCTTGATCAGCAGAGAGAGAGAGGTAGAGATGCTACCACTGTCAAGGTAGACCATGTTGCTGACAACACCTGTATCACTGAACTCAGCCAAGATAGCTGGTTCACCAAAATCATTTGATATGATCCTTTGAGAATGTGGAATTGATACATGTTGTGCTGCAATGAAGTCAGCAATGTTCTCCTCAGTGAGAACAGTTGCATTTGCAGAACTGCTCTCAGGTTCAGCAGAGGGATTGCCCTCGCTGATCACATTGTATGAGGTAGTAGCAATAAGGGAAGGTGGATTGGTTTGAATCACAACTTCAGGAGCATCTCTGGAGTTGTTATTCTCACATTCAGAGGAAACATGACCTCTGCTGCCACAAAGGTAGCATTTTTTGTCAGAGGTGCTGCCTTTCTGATTTTGAATGAGAAATTCCCTCAGCTGTGAGGAAAGTTCATTCACCCTCTGAGTCAGCTCATTGATGTGAGAATCAGAAGAGGAAGAAGATGCCTGTTAGGTCGAAAATCGACCAAGTATAATTTGTTCAGAAATAGCTGAAGCTCAGTGAAGAATACTTGTATAGAATTCTGAGGTCGCTCAGAATTTGTTCACTGAAGCTTCACTTCAGTTCAGATCAACGTATCAGAAAACCGTTCAGAATGAAGTCAAAGACTGAAGTCTGAAGAATGAGAATCAGTTCAGATGTGAGCTCAGAAACTGATTCTACCTGATCGAAGACTGAAGCATCTCAGTGTAAAAGTACTTACACACTTTTACACTGATTACGAGGAAGACTTTTTACTTTACATATCTTTACCCGGTTAATAGAATTAACTATTAATTAAAGTACAAGGTAAAGTAAAGGTTGGGAATAAGGTTTGATAAGTCACATCAACGACTTATATACCTAAACCTTAAAAGTACACATGTAAGGAATTAGCTTTAATTCCTTAAATACACCCAACCATATTTGTACGATCTAGTCCACGTCATCATGGACTTAGTCTATAAATATAAGCCTTCTCACAACTTGCAAATTGCTTGAAACCTTTGCATTGCAACTTGTGAGATATACTCTAAGTAATCCTTACGAGTATTTCCAAGTTATTAGATCACCTGTATTTCTAGGTTGTTTAGATATTTACACTTGGGTGTTTATCTTTGTTCCGCAACAATCTTTGTATTTGTTTATATATCAATAAATCAAATACCTTGAAAAATACATTGTGTCTCAATGCTACATACTTGATCTATACATATTATTTATATAGTTTCAGCCCTTATTGTTTCTTGCATTTACTTTCAGTACCTCTATCGTATTGTTCATCTATATCTGGATCGTATTCTGAACTGGTCATCTTCCAGTTAGAATTACTTGCCAGTCGGGTATTTAAGCCATCTATATTTGGGACTAATAATTGGTATCAGAGCAGCAAGGTTGAATTATATTAATTCATTAACCTTTGATCTGCAAAGATGGCTGACCAAATGTTCAATTCAGGCCCTGAACCTAATGCTAATGCTAATACAACTCCACCCCCTATCATCAACAACAATATACCATCACATAATGTGCATGTACACTTTCCGAATAATCCTGTTCCCAAATTTGATGGGAACAGTGAAAACTTTCAAACATGGAAAGCATGCATGCTCAAATATATTGCTGGTGTTGAAAGACATTTGACCGATATTCTTAAAGAAGGACCCTTTGTCCCCATGAATGCCTCCACTGTTGTCAGAAATGCCGATGGGACTGCTAGGGTTTCACCCAAGGAGAAGGATCATTGGTCTGAAGAAGATCATAGGCTGGTAGACCTTGATACCAAGCTGCAAAATATGATCTTGTATGCTGTTCCTGAAACTCTTATGCCCACCCTTGTTTTACTTGGAAATTCAAAATTAATGTGGGAGGAACTCATGACACAATTTGAAGGCACCAATGAGACAATTGTCACAAGAAAAGTTGCTTTGAATAAAAGATATGAGTCTTTTTTGCTATCCCTGGTGAAACTTTAACACAAACATACATCAGATTCACTAATCTGGTAAATCAATTGAAAGCCCTGGGTGTAACTAAAGATAAAGAAATTTTGTTGGAAAAGTTTTGTGACATCTTACCTTCTAAATGGGAAAACTTGATCTTGGTTTTGAGACAAGGAAAAACCTTGCACAGTCACACTCTAGCCTCCCTATATGGAGCCTTCAGGTACACTGAAGAAAACAAGGCTGAGAGAGCTGTGGCTGAGCAAGATGCCAAAAATCATGCTTCTACCAGTTCAGTCATGGTTCATAATTCTGAACCACATGGGACTACTCTATTATCTTCTGAGAGTGATCATTCTGACTCAATGAAGAAGATGATCTCTGAAATGTTAAAAACTGGTATTTCTGATAATGTAACTCATAGTTGTGATGAGGATGACAATGATGATCTGGTTGCCATGCTGGCTAAAACGTTCAATCGTTTTAAGGCCAAATCTAATCGATCTGGAAAACCATTTGCTTCCAGCGCTTCTATTGATAAGTCTAATCTTGAATGCTTTAAGTGTGGCAAGAAAGGACATTTCATGAAGGAATGCAGATCTAGTCAACCTTCATCATCACAATCTGCCCCTAATCATTCTATTTTTCAGAAACCTGATGACAGCTATAAGGCTAAATACAAGAAGCTGAAATCCCAAATAGCTCTCATGGCTCAAAACAACTCAAGCAATAATAGTTGTATGATTGCCAAGACTGAAAAATGGGAGGAATCTGATGAATCATCTGATGATGAAGAAGAAGTAAGGGATATGTGTTTCATGGCACGTGAAGATCAAGGTCATCTGGTCAAATCTGATGTTGAATCTGGTCGTTGGGTGGATATTGTCATGAAAAGGTTAGTGACTTTGGCTTTGAAAGCAATGAGGAACAAAAACTGGACCTTTTGGTTCTTTTAAAGGCAGACATCTCTTTTGTCGAAACTGTGCGTTCAGAAAGTCTAAAAATGTTTGAAAATAATACTTCTGAACTGAACGCCAGTCAGGCCAGGCTAAAAGAACTGAAAGATGTTCATCTGGCTTTAAAAAGTTATCAGTCTATGGTTGCCACTTTAGAGTTGGAAAAAGAAGAATTAAAAACCATCCTTTAAA
>CM067172.1:6168460-6224494 GCA_034093135.1 Erigeron breviscapus | reverse complement strand
CCCGCAAAATCGACTAAAAACATATAATAAAAAGGCCAATAACGATGTGGTCGATGGGTATAAATTGGTCACATCACCCCTATTTGTTCAAATGAACTATGTGAGTTGTAATAGCAAGTTAGCAAGGGTACGTGTTCGAAAGGCTTAATTGCTGAATGATTAGTATTCGCTGAATGTAGTATGGGAATATATGTATGTTGAAATGACTTATGTGTGGCGCTTAAATATGGTGTGTCTACTAGATACACGTATGAATCATAATGAGATATATATGTTAGTGAGACCAAACGTTGAAGTAGACGTGGGATTAATTAGGTAATGAATGTACCTAATGTTAACGTAATATGTAAGATGTAGTAAATCGTGCTAGATGTAATGTTAGTACGTAAGATGTGGATAATCGCGCTTATTGTTAAGCTAGTGCTAAAATGAATATGTGAGACAAATTTATGTGTGATATGCCAAGGTGTGCTATGAAGTTACGTGTAAGTGGTGAGTCCATGTTAATGTGATATAAGACATGGATTAAGATGCAAGTATACGATGACATGATATGAGGGAATATGAGTTTGACACTTGCTATATGTAATTATGTATGTGTTTGAAGTAAAAGAGTGTCTCCACTAGATAATGTAGTGAACATGTAATTCACCATTATATATGAAAAAGGGAGAATATGGCACTGAATGCCATACATATGTAGGTGTACTGTGAATGTATATGTCTTGTAATATGTATCATATCAAGTGAGGAATCTCCATTGTAGGGAAATAAAGGGGGGTTTTATCCATATGTGGTGAAAAGTGAGGTAAATCTTTCTATTGATAAATGATAATGATAAATCAACCTAAAAATCAATTAAAAATCAACCTAATTATAAAATGATGACATTTGAAAGAAATTAAGGGATAAGATTAAAAAAAAAAATTATATGTAAACCAACGAATTAATAAAGTCATTATTTTGGTCTTGCGGTATGTTCTCGCATGAAGTCGAAGGGCCACAAGAGTACATAATATTGTTTTGACATGTTTATGATGATACTGTATAATTTATACAAATAAAAGTATTTAGATAAATTTTAAAAACAACCTTCATTAATATATTTAGGAATTCATTGATATATTTTAGAAAGTTTATAAAATTCTATCTTAATATATACGATATATGTAAATCTCATTAAAAGGGAATGTACTTTAGTATTTATTATTTACTATTTATTAATTTAAGGAATTATTCTAAAAATGGTAAATAATGCAAGCAAAGTAATCCAAGGACTAGAATTCAATTTTGCTTCTCATCCAAGGGCTATGGCTTTTTTAAAAATAAATTTAGGGGGTTGTTTTATTATTATTGGGAGATAATAAGTTATTAATATGAAGATTTCAGAATTTTGAGTTTAGGAACCGAATAACAAGGCTATTTGCCGTCATCAACTATGCTTACAAGTTTCGGTTTTGATGTGATTCTAAAAATTTAAGGTAAATATAAAACTCTAACTAAACATATAATATATTTATCATTACTGTTTATTATAATTTAATAACTTCGATCATCTGTTTACTTTAACCACAATTTATTTCATACTCACAAATCATGTATGAGTCATATTCGAATTTCTTTATGATATAATCTAAATAACTACCGTACATAGTACGGGTATTACAACTAGTATAATCTATATTACAAAAAGGAAAATGACTAATCTTTCTAACAAAATAGCCTAAAAATCCTCCTAACAATCTAAGAAGGTGACATGTGGTATCCACTAATTCTTTTTCCTGATTTTTTCACATGTCAGGATTTTTAGACTATTTTGTTAGGAGGATTAACCATTTTCCAAAAAATTACAAAAACGATTACGACTACTTCTTAACAACTTTCAGAGACTTTACAATTCGACCCCTATACTTTCATTATTCGACTATTATTGACTAAACGTAATATCCCAATATATTATCAAATAAAGCAACGGTAAACAACCCCTTCTTCTCCCCTTTCCTTTCCCTAAACCTTTTTCCTTGGCAGCCGAACAACCAAAAGATACAAACATTCGTGTTTTTTTTTTTTTTCTTTCTTGCCCATTATATACTGTAATGTAGATCTGGGCGTGTTTGTGGAGTAACTGGAATGATGCGATGAATTACACTCCACCACCATAAATTGAGGTTATTCAATATTCATTTCAGGCAAATTTCCATTATAAAAAATTATTTGAATTAAACTTTGCAATATAGTTATGTGTGTTAAGAATTTTACATATTATCATTTCATTACAAATCTATTCTTATTCATGTCATGACTCATGAGATCTGTTCGCCAAAAGAAGGTGTGTGTGTCTCATTTACATCATGATTCGCTTTGTTTCATGATTATTATCTAGCTATTAATTTAATGTTGATGATACTAATGATAATTGTAATGAATATCTTTCTCCAAATATTTGCTAGATGAGAGCAAGATAACGAACCAGGAAGTTGCAGCAGGCTTTGGCCAATAGGAAGAATCTGTTGCCAAGTGTATGTGATCAATTCAAATGCATTTTCTTTAATGCGTAATATAAGTTACAATTATATTTTTGATATATATATATTTTTTACTGATATTAAGCTTCGATACAACTTTGATGAGCAACATACCTCGATGTTTACATTTTAAGAGTCAACGATTGACAAAGGTCAGCCAAACCCAACCCTTATAGAAAATATGTTTACATGATATGCACATTAGGATTACGTTGATTGATGTGTTGTGTGGTCTGGATCAAGGTGCAGTTAAACTTACAAAAGAAGAACTTGGAGGTTGTTGAAATCAGTTGGGGCATCAGGTAAACTCGACCTGACAAGGACAATTAAATACTTGAGGCCAGAGGTAACTAACATTGATTATCGAATATTTCCAGATCCTTATATATATAATCTTGTGAACCTGAAAACATTTATGATTGGTGATGCAATTTCAAGACTCTAATGAGGAAGGCAAATATGAGAATCTTGATGTAAAGCATTTGAAGACTGATTTGTAAGTATACTTAGGTCAGTCCTTACATGCATCAATTTACACTTAGGGAATGTTCAGACGTGTCATATGAAACTACAAATATGATTATTACCTGACTCATTTCCATTTGCGCCATTTGAGATACAAATCAACCCAAATGACTTTACATTCTTAAATAATCTTAATGCTTAAACTTTCATTTTTTTAATGCTTAAACTCCCACCTTTTTTTTTTTTTTTCTTTCTTGCCCATTATATACTGTAATGTAGATCTGGGCGTGTTTGTGGAGTAACTGGAATGATGCGATGAATTACACTCCACCACCATAAATTGAGGTTATTCAATATTCATTTCAGGCAAATTTCCATTATAAAAAATTATTTGAATTAAACTTTGCAATATAGTTATGTGTGTTAAGAATTTTACATATTATCATTTCATTACAAATCTATTCTTATTCATGTCATGACTCATGAGATCTGTTCGCCAAAAGAAGGTGTGTGTGTCTCATTTACATCATGATTCGCTTTGTTTCATGATTATTATCTAGCTATTAATTTAATGTTGATGATACTAATGATAATTGTAATGAATATCTTTCTCCAAATATTTGCTAGATGAGAGCAAGATAACGAACCAGGAAGTTGCAGCAGGCTTTGGCCAATAGGAAGAATCTGTTGCCAAGTGTATGTGATCAATTCAAATGCATTTTCTTTAATGCGTAATATAAGTTACAATTATATTTTTGATATATATATATTTTTTACTGATATTAAGCTTCGATACAACTTTGATGAGCAACATACCTCGATGTTTACATTTTAAGAGTCAACGATTGACAAAGGTCAGCCAAACCCAACCCTTATAGAAAATATGTTTACATGATATGCACATTAGGATTACGTTGATTGATGTGTTGTGTGGTCTGGATCAAGGTGCAGTTAAACTTACAAAAGAAGAACTTGGAGGTTGTTGAAATCAGTTGGGGCATCAGGTAAACTCGACCTGACAAGGACAATTAAATACTTGAGGCCAGAGGTAACTAACATTGATTATCGAATATTTCCAGATCCTTATATATATAATCTTGTGAACCTGAAAACATTTATGATTGGTGATGCAATTTCAAGACTCTAATGAGGAAGGCAAATATGAGAATCTTGATGTAAAGCATTTGAAGACTGATTTGTAAGTATACTTAGGTCAGTCCTTACATGCATCAATTTACACTTAGGGAATGTTCAGACGTGTCATATGAAACTACAAATATGATTATTACCTGACTCATTTCCATTTGCGCCATTTGAGATACAAATCAACCCAAATGACTTTACATTCTTAAATAATCTTAATGCTTAAACTTTCATTTTTTTAATGCTTAAACTCCCACCTTTTTTTTTTTTTGGGTAGGCTATATTCTTTGATGATTCGGATGACGAAGTAAAAAAGTTATAACAATGTTGACTCAGCCCGTGTAGTTGGCTATTGCGATGAAGCCAAATAATGTTACTAATTATGCTACTGATTAAACGCTATTGTTATTTCCCTATAGTATAGGGTCAACTACCTCTACTTTTCTTCCCGGCAAGTAGTAAAGTGATGTCTGAACCACTTGGCATAGTCTTTATTTTTTCATGGAATTTCTCAATTAGTAAGCAAGTTTTAGAGGACCTTAACTAAATTTTTGTTACGCCCTTTATGCGTTGATTGTCAGCTGTTTTTGACCCTATACATACTTGTAAAAATCATTAAAATCTTATTCATGTAGGTTTCTTATATGTATGCAATTTAAAAAATGATATAGTGCTACTAATCTTTTTGACTTTGCCACTAACCAATCGAAAATCAAAATTGCTGTCCACAGGGTTTTTTATTTATTTTTTGCCAATTCCACATGGTATTTTTGCTCCTTCCTATTGCTTCGAGATCATCAAAATGGTGAGGTCATTTTGTAAGCTGGTGCCATTGGCGCTTTTCGGCTGCTTCTGGTGAGCAGCATGAACTGTCGGTGGCTAACGTAAGAAGGTGAAGATGTAGGTTCTTTCTCCTCTTAATTGAGAGAATTCATGAAAATTATTATAATATATTTGATACTAAACCAAACTGGTATAACTCATTTACCCAATCTTGGCATAGTCCTCATTATTGCTTTACGGGTGTTCTTTTTGGCTGGACCATGGTCCCTGATGAGCTATATCACTCTGACAAGGTTTATGTTATTAATGACTTTGACCGCATAGTTTGTACTTGCTTTAATGGTGCCTCTAGCATAGTTTAAGCTGGTGGGCTAGCAAGTCTCTCCTCATATGGCTTCAAGGTCTGTTTTTGGTTTTTATTAGTGTTTGAAAACCAGGTGGGTAACGGGTTTGGGCCAAAAAGTTATTTTCAATATGGGTCACGTCCAATAGTTCTAATCCGCCAACACATATATCATCCATATTTTTTAAACAGTTAATAGATGATTCTTTATAATATATCAAGTTAGAAAGATTCAAAACACTTATATTTATAGTGATAATTTTATATCAGAGTCCATTTAATGAATCTAATTTGTAACTAAATCTGGTGTAGCAAAGGTTGCGCTAAGAGCCCAAGACTTTATTAGAGTCAAGCAAAAGGATCTGTTTCTCAACATACAAAGGCATGCCGTAATAATGTCGGGGATCGAAGTAATAAGGGATCAGCTCATTGGGAAGTGGGATGATTGAAATTGCAAATTTATGGCTGATGGATCTAGATTACTAGGCTCAAGTATAGTAGTAGCCTTTAGACATGCTTCTCTCTTGATATTGTATTCATGGGCTTAGTCTCTTAGTCTCTTGGTATTGATCTAGTTAATGTATGGGTAGAAAGGGAATTAACGCTAGACGGCCTGCATACTTGAGATATTTTCAAGCTTCTTAATCATCTCTTCTACTCGTAATTCAGCAGCCTTTTGCCCTGCTTCTGCCTGCCGTTCTTCTGTTCGGGCATGAGCAGAATCTGAAATGGCAGCAGCATCTACTGACAGGTAAATAGTGATATTATATAAGGTAAATATATTACAAATCAAGTAGAATATCCATTTTCACTGACAGGTCCTAGAGTCAACTTGTGAGAGATAAAACCTTATTTCAAGGTAACATGTAGCATGCATAATAAGATTTTATGTTACGAGCTCAAGAAAGATATATAGACTGCCCTCATCCTAAACGTTATGTCAAGGTAACATGTAATCATAATTATGGTGAAAGAAGTATGATCCATCAAACCCCAAAGAAGATGGTAAACAAAAAAATCTCATACCGCTTGTGTCCCAAGATACCGAACTAGGTTCTCATGATGAAACTGACTTAATAAAGATATGTGCTGAAACATGTCAATGATTCAACAGATAGATTATTAGAGTACAAGGGCTATAAATATAAGTATAATTAGATGTATAAGTCCAAATTTCGACCCATTCACCTGATTGGGTCAATTTGGTAGATGTTTTATATCTTACGTATCAAACGGTCGAATAAAAAGGTTTGATGAAATAAAAACAAGTGGAATGGGTCAGACGTCGTTCAAATGGTACAAATCGCCTGTTAAAGTTGCAAGATGGTTCGTGCCCCCTCGTTATCGTGATCAAACAAGAAAATCTCCTTCAAAACAAAAAAAAACCCATATCTGCAAACAAAGGCAATGTCATTTCACTGGATGAAATGATAAAAGTTGAACTGACAACAAAATATCCAGGCACCCAAATAAAATTCCAAGAATGATTCCAACACCATTAACCCACATGAAAATCAAATGGGAAAATTCGGCAGCTCCAGCAAGCACACGGGAAAAGACAGATGTGAATTGGAGTAACAAACAGAAAAGTTAATGATTGAATCAACCAAATTAAGAGCCCTCCTTTTATGGGGTTGAAAAACCATTTCGTTTACGAAAGTCCAAACTTCCCTCCACACGTCTTAAATGATCATGACAATTGAGTTCACATGAGAAGGGTCAAATTAGAAAGGGATTAATCACGTGAAGACCAATGTACTTTCCCATTTGTACACGGTTGCCCATTATACTTTTTTATTGATGAGGTTTACCCACAAACCTTTTTTTTCGTACATGATTGACCCATATTACCGGTAATCACCCTTTTTAATGACGTGGCAACCACGTGGACGTTTAATGAAGCTGACATGGATTCACAACGACAGGTTTAATCACTTGATGACTAATGTACTTTTCCTTTTGTACATGGTTGCCCATTGAACTTTTTTTTATTGATGTGTATTACCAACAAACTTTTAAAATTTGTACATGGGCCATGGTTGACCCAAATATTCAAAGCTGGTTTTCTCTCATACTCAAATCCTCAAAATTGCTTCTTTCTCTAAAACGAAAACCCATAAGTTTTAATAAAAAAAAACCAAGATTTTTCTAAAAAAAATTCCAACCGCTAACCGCTCAGTCACCGGAAAATTGTAATTCGTATTTCTGTTGGTTAGGGTTTGTGCAGATTTTAATTTCGAGTGTTTTGGTACAAATTTTGAGTTTCAATTCGAATAAACGAGAGAGAAAATGTCGATTTTGAGTTTTCTGGCGAGATGTTTGAATTCTTACAGGCTAACAAAGGTGAGTGTATAAGATAATTTTTATCTGACTTAGGAATGTGAGTTTGAAATTAATAATGTAAATGCCGAACTAGTCAACTATTCGTTTAGAAAAATCTTTTTTTTTAAAAAAAAAACTTTTAAAGAGAGAAGCAGTTATGAAGATTTGAGTATGAAAAAGAACCAGTTTTGAAGATTTTGGTCAACCATGTATAAATTTTAAGAGTTTCTTGGTAATACACATCAATTAAAAAAGTTCAATGGCCAACCATGTACAAAAGTAAAAGTACATTAGTCATTCAGAGATTAAACCTGTCGTTGTTAATCCATGTCAGCTTTTCGTTAACCGACTATAACCGGTAAACCGGTCAACTATGGATCAACCGTGTACAAAAAAAAAAAGTTTGTGGGTAAACCTCATCAATAAAAAAGTATAATGGGCAACCATGGGAAAGTACGTTGGTCTTCCCGTGATTAATCCCAATTAGAAAATCTTAACACACAAGCATATGACAACAATTCTCCACCAAACAACATATTATAAATAATAACACCCAAAAGCATACAAAGTCAGCTTCAATTCTTCCCCAAATACAAATTAAAAATGTTAAATTAACACACAAAAGCATAGAAGTCACTTCAGTTCTCCTGCAGCAACCGAAATACAGATCCAAGAAACAACCTTGATACAACACTTCTACTCTAATTGTAGATTCTCTTGCCTGCTCTCATCTGATACATGTGAATGTTGGTCTCGATTTTTTTTATTTCATGATCAATGGACATTCTTCTGTTTGTGGCCCTCTCTATTCTCTCCCCACAACTTGCAGCCTGCACAAGCACATCCTTTCTTCGTTTGGGGCCAAGCTGTTTACGTCTTGCAACTTTTTTATCATCACAACAAGAACAGATTTACGGATCGGTGTGTCAACAAAATATTCTCCATTATAAGATTCTGCCGATCTCATGGGCGCTAAATCCGGAGGCTCATATGACCGATCCTTCCCTTCCTTTTCATCCTTCGCATTCTGCGCATCCTTCTCATCCAATAAAGCTTCCAATTGCTTATTTTCATAACGTAGCAAAAGAAGTTCAAACTTTTCTGGATAGAAAGGCTCCTTGCAAGACTTTTTTGCCTCCTCTCGGTCCATATCGCCTAACAGCATACTTCAACAACAATCAATTTGTAAATAAGGCCACAGCTTCCTCAAGAATATCGATATATATAATATATATATATATGGGGATGGGAATATAAGGCTGTTAGGTACCTAAGCTTAGGTGTGGAACACTCACATATTGTTTTTTTAATCCATAAAATTCATGGGGGCCAGCATTTATTCATTAATCAAGAAATATTAAAAAATTTGTATGTGAGGGGTTCCACACCTAAGTTTAGAGCCTTATATTCACTTTTCCTATATAAAGGGTAATGATCAATCCTCCTAATTGTTTAGCCTAAAAATCCTCCTAATTAATAGGATCGTGACATGTGGAAAATCAGGGGTTGAGATTAGGAAAGAGATTTTTAGGAGGATTTATCATTTTCCTTATATAAATTAGAATAATAGCAAATCTAAAACTCACAAATCTTTTATGCATAGATACGACGGTTTCAATTCTGATTGGTTTAATTTTTTTTCTCTACACAATTGTACCTCCCCACAGTAACTACAGAGAGAATAAACCATCCAAACTATATAAATACATAATAATAATCAAATGATATATATATATATATAATAAAAACTTGAATATTCGATGTTATTTTCTCAACAAAAAAAAAACATTATTATATAATATATAATAAAAACTATATATATATATAGAGAGTAAACGGCCGAAATCGTCCTTGTGTTTTACCCTAATAATCAAGTTTCGTCCTTAACTATCTGAAATGACACTCGCAGTCCTTTTAGGGAGGATAACGATCACATCCAGTCCTTTATGCAAACGGACGTTTTTTCTCATCCGTTAACTTCCTCATGTGCGCACATGAGAGTATTTGTCTTTTTACAAGCTAAAGGACTGTACATGATATTAGCAATCGTATATTTTTGGCTATTATCTCTCTTTCCCCAATCACACCACATAAATCCCAAACCTAATCTTTTACCTCTAACTAAAAAACAAACACAGCCACATATATTCTTTTTCTCATCCCCTGTTTCTTGCTTAACAACCACCACCTCATCACCAATTATTTCAATCCCAGATGGTTCTTCCTCATCTTCTACATCTGCAGTTTAACAAGCAGCAGATGGGACTACGAGAGCTAATAAATACATTATTCAAATAAACCACCGCCGATCATGTATGGTGTACCTCCTTTATTACTTTGAATTCCTATATTATATACATTACTTTGAATTCCTATATTATATACTAAGTATAACCCAGAAACAAAACTTACCAAATAACTCAAACAAATCCAGAAATTTCACTATCATTAGTAGAAACCTTAACCCGACACAAATAACTCAAACCGCCGCCGTTGATTTCTAATATACCACCGGGAAGAAACCACCGCCGCCGGCTCATGATTTCTAATAAACCATCGCCGCCGACCACAGGGAAAAGACCCAACGATCCTCTGTTTTTTCGACGCCTGTTTCTTCTTTTTTTTTCCGTCTTCGTTTTGGCCTGAATAATACCCCATCCGGAAGAAACCCCTTTGATCTTGATGTCCATATGTCGAGTGTGGTGCGTGTCCCTCCCATACAAAGTAAATTAAATGGATGGTTGCTGATTGTTGATGGGATGAAAATGTGGGGTCGGGTAGGAATGTCGAAATCCATAGTGGTTGGTCAAAGGTTAATACTAACCAAAGCTCACAATTTATAATTAAAAGGTGGAATGTGAGATTGTGTTTTACGGCTCCAGAGGAGATGTAGAAAAATAAGAAATCATCACCCAATAATTGGTGGAGCTCATATGTATATAGATAGACAGATATATGTGTATATAAATATATGTAAGTAGTAATCTTAATAATATGGATATATGAATTGATGAGACTATGTGTTTCTTTATATATATTGATATTAGGTATGAATGTTGGATTGAATTTATTGATTATGGATTTGTTTAAATTTAATTTTGTAATTTATTGATGAGGGTTAGGGTTTGTTGGTGGAAAAAATGATGATGATGGTGGTGGGTTTGGAAAATATTATCGCTTACAGTCCTTTAGCTTGGAAAAAGACATAAATACCCTCATGTGCATGGCACATGAGGAAGTTAACGGATGGGAGGAAACGTCCGTTTGCATAAAGGACTGGATGTGATCCTTATCTTCCCTAAAAGGATTGTTAGTGTCATTTCAGATAGTTAAGGACGAAACTTGATTATTAGGGTAAACCACAAGGACGATTTCGGGGTATTATAGAAGGTTTATAGAAGGTTTATAGAAGGCTTCTCAAAGATCGCCTAACCCTTGACCTTGTTGACACAACGGGAAAGGAGATTTGATTGGGGTGATAAGCAAGAACGAGCCTTCCAATTTCTTAAAGACAAGTTATGTGATGCACCAATCTTAAGCTTACCCGATGGGCCCGATGATTTTGTTGTGTATTGTGATGCTTCCGGGCAAGGCTTAGGATGTGTTTTGATGCAACGTGGCAAGGTGATTGCATATGCATCTAGACAATTGAAGGTGCATGAGAAGAATTATCCGACACACGACTTGGAGCTAGGAGCGGTCGTGTTTGCTTTGAAGTGTTGGAGGCACTACTTGTATGGCACCAAAAGTGTGATCTATACCGATCACAAAAGCCTACAACACATTTTTGATCAAAGCGAGTTGAATATGAGGCAACGGAGGTGGCTAGAGCTTTTTAGTGATTATGATTGCGTCATCCAATACCACCAGGGTAAAGCCAATGTTGTAGCCGATGCCTTGAGCCGGAAGGAACGTGTCCATCCGAGAAGAATTAGAGCCATGAGCTTCACCGTGCAAAGAAGTGTTCGTGACACCATTATTGAAGTTCAAAGAATGGCTACCTTACTGGTAAACTTCATTAATGAAGCATTGCATGGCTTGGAAGAACAATTTGATCGGAAGGATGATGATGGGTTGTATTTTGTGGATCGATTATGGATTCCCGTTTTTGGGGGTCTAAGGATGAAATTGATGAACGAAGCCCATAGGTCGGCATACTCGGTTCACCCGGGGTCCGACAAGATGTATTTTGGTATGAGGGATTTGTATTGGTGGCCGGGGATGAAGAAAGATATTGCTAGGTATGTTAGTGAATGTATTACATCTTTGCAAGTAAAGGCCGACCACAAGAAACCACCCGGTTTGCTAGTTCAACTGGAACACCGGTGTGGAAATGGGAAGAAATTGCTATGGACTTCATCACGAAGTTACCAAGGACTAGTAGTGGTCGAGATACCATTTGGGTGATCGTTGACCGATTGACTAAATCGGCTCACTTTTTAGCTATTCGAGAAGACGACAAGTTTGACATCATGGCACGCTTGTACATCAAAGAAGTGACATCCAAGCATGGGATGCCGATTTCCATTATAACCGATCGGGATGCCCGATTTACTTCCAAGTTTTGGAAGGCGTTCCAAAAAGCGATGGGTACTCGACTAGATATGAGTACAGCGTTCCATCCACAAACCGATGGTCAAAGTGAAAGAACGATCCAAACGCTTGAAGATATGTTACGAGCTTGTGCCATCGAATTTGGTGGCAATTGGGACACACATTTACCGTTGGTCGAATTCTCCTATAATAATAGTTACCATGCTACTATTCAAATGGCTCCATTTAGAGCCTTATATGGGAGAGATTGTAAGTCACCCTTAGCTTGGGCGGAAGTTGGTGAAAGCCAACTCATTGGGCCCGAGATTGTCGTTGAAACGACCAAGGTGATCTCGCAAATCAAGGAGAAATTGAGGGTGGCTCGGGAACGACAATTGAAGTATGCTAATGTGAGAAGAAGACCTCTCGAGTTTGAAGTAGGCGACTTTGTCTTGTTAAAGGTGTCTCCTTGGAAGGGTGTGGTTCATTTTGTTAAGCGTGGCAAGTTAGGGCCAAGATATATTGGCCCATTCAAGATCTTGGAGCGTATCGGTCCGGTTGCTTATCGTTTGGAACTCCCTCAAGAATTGAGTGGAGTTCATAATGTGTTTCATGTGTGTAATCTTATCCTCTCATTCATTCTTTTCTTTCTCTCTCTCACTTATTACAAGAACTTTCTCACTTCTCTCTTTCTCTCTCTAAATTTAATGCAACAAATTTAATGTTTCAAGCAAGATTTGGTTAGGGGATTTCATCATTTTAATCATAGTAACAACATATCAAAATTTGGGGTTTCATAGTGCAAGGATTTATTCAAATCGGGTCAAATTCGGGTTCATCACTTTAGTGGAAGATGTTGGTAAGCAAATTCATTTCAATTTCATCCTTTAATGTATATAAACATGCTTCAATGTCAAACCTTGGAAATTCTTGGGTCAAAATCGAGTCTATTGAGCAATTAGGTCAAATCTAGGGTTCATGTAAGTCAAAATGGGTCAAATCCGATTTCCAAGCTTGGATTGATGTTTGAGTCGAAATTGTGTCATGGGTTATACTCTATTATGTCAAAATATGTTATTTATGCTTCAAATAAGTCATGAAACTCTTCAAAACCGATTTCTAGATGAACTAGGGTTTCTTGAAACTTGAAATGGGTCAAACTACAAATTTGGAAAATAAATGGATGTTATGAATCAAAATGGACGAGTGGGTTGTGTTGGTATGAGTCCCTTGACGCTTAGTATTGTTCCAAAATGAGTTACAAGTCATTCTTGATCGATTTGAGGTCTGAAAGTAGGGTTTTTAAAGTTCTTTGTTGAGTTTTTCATGTCATAGCTGCTACTGGTCGACCTTTCCTGTTTGAGGCGTAAGATACGCCCTCTTGGGCGTAGGCTACGCTGGTCACTTCATCATGGGCGTAAGATACGGTCCAAGGGCTGTACCTTACGGTGCCTTGGATCTTTGATTTTGACCTTACGCCCTAAAACCTCTGTTTACGCTAGAAAATGATGCTCGAGACGCCAAAACCAGTTAGGCGTATCTTACGTCGAGGAAAGCGTACCTTACGCTGGTTATCCTTGGTTGACCGTACCTTACGCCACATCTGGCCGTAGGTTACGCTCGTTGTTTTATTGCCACCGTAGGTTACGCCATTATGGGGCGTAACTTACGCCCTCCTGGATCCTTCCCTTTTTCAGATTTCTTCTAGTTGGTTTCCCTTCCTCCTTGGATCGAGTGGGACTCTTTAGTGGGCCCTTCCTTGCATTCCCTGATATCTAAGGACAAAGGGGAAAATGGAAATATATATATATATATATATATATGTACACTTATAATATACATGTAAACGTATATGTATATGTATATTAATACATTAAATACATATGTTAGGTGTTGAACACGAAGCAATCTTTCGACGCTAATTACTCATTCTAACTCCATCGTAGCCAAGCCAATGTGAGTTCGTAGCCCCTTACTTCACATGTTTTCGGGGTGAAAAGTGTACAATATGTTTTTCTTGGTTTGTTTGCTCGTTATATGATCATTTATTTAATTAATCAAGGTTATTTGATTGTTTGATTATTTTGTCAAGGTAAAATGTTTGTTTAATCGTTTTATCAAGGTGATATGATCGTTTAATTGTTGAATCAAGGTTATATGATTGTTAAATGTTCGTTTCAAGGTTATGTGATCGTTTATCGATCCAAATCAAGGTTTCAAGGTTATGTGATCATTTAATGATCCAATCAAGGTTATATGTTCGTATCAAGGTTATGTGATCATTTAATGATCCAATCAAGGTTATATGTTGTATCAAGGTTATGTGATCATTTAATGATCCAATCAAGGTTATATGTTCGTATCAAGGTTATGTGATCATTTAATGATCCAATCAAGGTTATATGTTCGTATCAAGGTTATGTGATCATTTAATGATCCAATCAAGGTTATATGATTGTATCAAGGTTATGTGATTGTTATAATTTTAATCAAGGTTAAACGGTTGTTATCCCGACACTTATTTCTTATAGTCAAAGCCTACGAACTCACCAACTTTATGTTGACGCATTTTAGTACACTTTTCAGGTAATCAAGTGAATCAAAGACGTGATGGATGATTGCTTTGCATGTGATAGGATTGAGCTTGGACTTTTGTGGATCCGTGATTCATTGCACCCGTTCATGGGTTATGCCTAGGATCGTTAGCCATCATTTGATCTATTTTTGTGAAACTATTGATGGTGTTGTGCTCCTTGTGCATTATTTGATCCGTTATTTGTAATTGTACTTGAATTATGTATGGATTGTTCAATCCTTGAATGCATTTAGTTGCCTCTACTTAATTTCCATGTCATGCTGAGCTTTTCTATTAACGCCCCATGTTTCCGCCTAGTTGGGGTGTTACAAATATAGACTTGTATAAGCTATTGGTGGTGATACACTATTGGCCGTAATAAATTTTGTGAGAATGGTGTGGTCATGTGGATCCCATTGAGTTCCCTTAAGTTTATTCTGGAGGGTTAATAAAGTTCGTTCGCTTTTCGTTCAAGCTCCTCCAATTCATTTATGCGCCGTTTCTCGGTGTCCTTGAGCTTCTGAAAAAAGAAACAAGCAAATTAGATACAAGGTAAGGCTATACAATAATAGTACTAGTGATGAAATTGGAGTATATTAATCTAGTGTTTGAAATAATAATAATGATAATAACTGCAAACAGCTGTAAAGAGGAGGAATACTCTAAATCATCATTTTGTTGTTGTTTCTGAATGGACGATGATGATGATGAAGCTCCTCCTTATACAATATATATATATGTAGGGGACCCTTATTTTGAGAACCCATTTTTTTGTAAGAACCGTGAGAACTCCTAAATTTCATATTGGATCACATGTTTTTTTTGTTCATTCACATGTGAAACGTTATAAAAATATATGTTGCAGAAGAAATTTTTTTTCAAAACCTTATATATAGCCGTTTCTCACATGTGAACAAAAAGCGTGAACAAATTCATTCACAAGTTCACAAAAGGCTACTTTGAAGGTTTCTTAAAAAAGTTTCTTCTACAACATAGATTTTTATATCATTTCACATGTGAATGAACAAAAAAAACATGTGAACAAATATATAACTTAAGAGTTCTCATGGTTCTTACAAAAAAAATGGTTCTCAAAATAAGGAAACTCTATATATGTATGTATGTATAATATATCCGTATATATGTATGTTCGATTTATGTATTTTCGTTTTTTTCATTATTAATGTATTTTCTGTTTTAGTCAATGCCACGTAAGCAAAGATGATGACGTGGCATGGGTGACATGGCATTTAACGGAGTCCTGACGTCAAAAACTAACGATATTCCCCTTATTAGGAAATTTATGAAAACTGGATCCTTTAAATAAACGAAAACTAAATAGGTTCCCCTTTTTAGGAATTTTGGGTTTTTTTTTTTGAACATTCAAATTTTTATTCATAGAAAAGACTAGCAAGGCGCTAGATATAATACAGGGTACAATACAAGGAATTAAAATCTAAAGTTACACCATTGGGACCAAGCTATGTTTGAACTATGGGACCTGTCTGATAACCATAAAAAACTAACGGACTTGGTATCTTTGAAAGCATGACGAAATGATGGAGACTTGTTGGAGAAGATGCAATCGTTTCTTAGCTTCCAAATCGTCCAGCAGAAAGTAAGGATGACGAGGTTGAAGTGTTGTTTCTTGCGTGGATCGATGGTCGGATCTTTGTGGAGGCTGAATAGTTCTTGTATGGTGGAAGGTTTAGTAATGTGAGTGGTGTTAGTCCATGCCAAGATGAGGGACCATATAGTGGATGTGAACGAGCAATGGAGGAATAGATGGTTCGTCGTTTCCTCGAAGTTGTTGCAGAGTGGGCATGGTCTTGGTGCGATGGGAAAATTTCTAAGAAGAAGTTGATCTGATGTTGCAATGCGGTTCATCTCGAGGCGCCATCCAAAAACATTTACCTTTAGAGGAGCTTGCCGGTTCCAGGGAAAGATCCAGAGGGGAGGACCGAACTTAGAGTTTTGGAGTGAGTTTCTCAATGAGCTGGTAGTGAAAAGCCCCGAATTACCCATTCCCCAAATCCAAGAGTCCGGCGTGTTGGTGAGGTTGACTTGCATAATCTTTGACAGCATGTTCTGGAGTTGCTCAAGTTCAAGAGATGAAGCTGGTGGTCTAGACCATTCCCATTGGGAGAAGTTCCCATTGCCCGTACAACGGTCTCGGATTAGACAATCCTTTTGCGTTTCCAGTTTGAAGAGATCAGGGAAACAAGAGTGAAAGGGGCGGTCGCCAATCCAAGTGTCTAACTAAAAGCGTATAGAAGAGCCATTGCCAACTTGACCTGTAATCAGACGCTCCAAGCAAACATCAAAGGGGTCGAGGTGGGAGTTTAGCTTGGAAATAGATTTCCAAGTTCCCACCAAGTTAGAACGAAGGGGAAGGGGAGTACAGTTGCGACGACCAGAATGCAAAGCAACGATGACACGAGCCCAAAGACTGGTAGGATCACCGGCCACCACCATTTTTAGGAATTATTATTACTGTATTATTTTTTTAGCATGTACAGTAATAAGTTATTACTTTGACCACTTGCCATCTTTTGATTAGATCCCTAGCCGACATCAAATTGAAAATTTCCTATTTTCCCCGGCTATATTATTTGTGCTAAGTCCCTGTTCCAAGTTCTTTTTGGGTTAGCTTCTAAACGTATAAATAAAAATCCTTGAACCCTAATAATAATTTTATAAACAAAACCAAAATCAAAATCTAATGGCAAACATGGATATAACACTACCTTTTGAAATCGAAGCGGAAATCTTAAAAAGGGTTCCAGAAGTCAAGTCGCTGCTTCAATTTAGGTCGGTTTCGAAATCATGGAAGTCTCTCATCGACAGCCCCCGCTGATTACCACCAATCCCAGCTACCACTTCGTCATATATCTGTATGGTGCTATCATAATTCTTTATTACGGAAGAACAGTTATAATAGATAACGATGATGATGATAGTAGCCCAAAACAAGGTTCCCCTTTCTATTCCTGAGTCAATTAATTATTTTGAAATTTATGGTAGCTCCGGAGGCTTGTTCTGCCTATATAATTACCTGTAGCTTATCTGTGGAACCCTTCAATTAGAAAATTATCTGTTGCTATTGATTTGTGTGAGGTCTTTGATACACCTATTAAACCTATAATCGGTTTTGGGGTCAGTCCCTACTCAAGTGACCCTAAGCTCGTAATGATTCAGACTGTTGTCGATGATTTGAAACCTAGGCGAGTTAGTTTAAGCACGGGTGAATGGAGAACCTTGTCACCCGAAGTTTTGCCTCGTTCGTCAGTTGTATTCAAGCGTGCTACTTTCTATGGTGATAATCACCATGTAGCTATAGGTAATTTCATTTTTTGGCTTGCCGAGGATGTGAAATATGAGAATACAGATGGAGGACCGTGTCGTAGGAAGATGATTATTTTATTTGATATGATAAGTGAAAAGTTTACGGAAATCTACCTCCCCGATCATATGACAAAGGGCAACCACCCATACAATCGATTATCTTTGTTTAAGATACGCGAGTCTCTCGCTGTGGTTGTATCTTCTTTCAATCATCATATTGTCTATAGACGAGTTCATCATGTATGGATGATGGAAGGTGGTGTTTCAGATTCTTTTACAAAGATGTATTCCATTATTACTCCACACGATGCAGCTGATTTTTCGCTACTTGCATTCGGGAACAATGACCATCCTATAATCCGAATGGATTATGGTGGTGAGTATGAACTTTTTGTTTATGAACCTGGCACAGAACAGTTCACTCCGATAGCGGCTTCTAGATATAGATTTACATGGTATGCGTGTTCCTACATGGAAACGCTACTTTTGCTTGATCACTAAGATTGTAGTTTTTTTTTGCTCGGCATATATCAACGGCCTAGAGAATGCGAACATTTGAAACTGTGGAGCTCAAAACAAGTGACTTTCGGAGCACGCAAGCAAAACAATGCCTGTAGATTGAGGTATACGGCTAATTTGTCGAAAGTTAAATAGGTCGCTACTTGTGGTTGTAGTAAAATTAATCTTTAGTTTTGTCAGCGAAATATTTATAACATGTATATATGCTCAGTTATTTTTAGGTTTTCTGGAATTTTGATTTTGGCATGCGGGCACTCATTTGATCGTGATTCGTGAAATTGTTCCCGTAAGGGTTGATTATTGTAGCGTTAATCCTTTCGGCTGCAAGATTTTTTTTGTTATTTTTTTTTAATTTACTTCTGTTATTAACTTCCTATTTATCAAAGTATGAGATTGACATGAGTTCCATTATCTAAAGTTAACATATTTCTTCATCGGAGTAGAATTTACACATGAGCAGTTGCTTCATGGAATTGAGCAGCGTAATAAAGTTTTAATGCTTGGAAGATGCTAATCGGAGATGTAGTATTTATAAGTAAATTTCCCATTTGGTGCTTAGTTTTTCCTTGGGTAATTTTGGAGGGCGTTAGATTCGTGTAAATGTATTTGATTCGAGGCACGACTGTATATTTTTGCAATGAGAAATGGGTTAACTTATATTTCATATTCTGCTCTATATCTGTAAGTTGATTCAGCCTAATCCGACCCATCCTATGTGGGTGTTTCTAATTTGTTACCTGTCTTTTCTTTTTGAAAGCCAAAACATACTAGAATAGTTGTAAACGGAGGAGGTTTCTCCTGTTTGGGTTATTCGTGATGGCGATCCATTTATTTGACTAAGATGAATTGGCTTTCCTTGGTCTTTTTAGGCAATGGATATTTGCCTATGACAGGATTTGAAACTTAGATCTCTTTTTAAACATACTTAAATAGTCATTTAACAAAAAAAAAGAAAAACTAAATCTGTAAGAGGCACACACTGGTACATATAGACAAAAACAATTAAAGTAAATTCAACTTTAGCTAGCTACATGACATCTCGATACTGATCGACAAACCAAAATTTGATTTAGTGGTTACCTACGTGTTGATGCGTTCGACTTTCCCTTCCATATATATTAAATTTTTCTTTGGGTGCGATATCCTTACAAGTTACATCTGATCATATTTGAAATTCCAGGAACACATTCTTCCTCGTGTTGTGTTAGAGTTGAAAACCAAATTGTTTCTTTTGACCCAAATGGCCATATGACATACACCCGCTTGCCATGTTTTCGTTCAGACTACCAAATTGTGTTAGAATTCGGACAATACAGCTTGATGGTGTCGTCGATCCAAAGGTCGTTCTTTCAATACCGGTTCATAAGGTAAAATTATTTATTACTACCAGTTTAAATGTTAAAGTTGGCATGCTGTGATCTTTATCCGTAATGTGCCCTCCATTCACAGTCATTCTCTCACCACTGATTAAGGAGTTAAAGAAGGCAGGATCGATGAAAGAATGTTCCCAATAAGTTTGGAAGGCTCACATACTGATGTCACATTCTCTCATTGTCTACAATGACAACGTATACCTCGTCTAGTGTTTGTATTGCTTCGAAGCCCTCTTCTGCGCTTCCATGCAGAAGGCATCATTCACCCAGATTATATCACATATGCCTTCAATGTCACACGTTTTTTATATCCTTGTTTTTGTTTTTCATTTTTGAGTTAGTTATTGATAGAGTATAATAATTTTATAAATCTTTGAAGGTAATATAAAAAAAAAAAAGTCGTATAATTTATAAGCCAAACCAAAAGTAAAACCAGAGCCCATATATTGGCCTGGACAGAGTGTGCAGGGGCCGGGTTGTTTATTTAAAAAGAAACACCTTCCGTTCCATTCCATCATCAAAAGCTCAAAACCCTAATAGAAGTTCGAAAAATCAAATCAAATATATATATATATATGATGTGTTCAGAAGAAAATAAATATTATGAGGAGATACAATTGGAATTGGATATAGAGATTGAAATAATGAAAAGGCTTCCCCCGAAATCATTGGTTAGATTCACTTCAGTTTCTAAACAATGGAAATCCATCATCCGGTCCTCCCCATTCATCTCCGATCACAACAACATCATTCAGCAGCAGCAGACTTCTGATCTCTTTTTTGTAGGTTTTAATAATAGCCGAAATTTTGCAATTATTAAAGAAAAACAAGCAAACAAATTATGCAATGATGATGATGATGGTTCTCAACAACTTCTTACTCTTCCGGAGTCAGATGATAATTTCCGGGACTTGGACTCCTGCTGTGAATTGATAGGTTACTCGCAAGGGTTGTTTGGATTCTTCAATAGAAAGGATAGATTAGTAATTTGGAATCCAGCAATAAGAAAATCCCTTTTTATACCCCTCCCTCCTGACCATGCTCGATCTGAATATGATTATTTTTGTTTCACGGTGGTTTGTAATGCTACCGAACCTACGATTTTCTGTATTACTGAATATACCACCCAACTACGGGTACAGATTTATACACCGTTTCTTATACTCCTCGTGAACCAATTTGGTTGATACTGGGGAGGGTAGTGACAGATAGGATTATTTACTGGATTGCTGATGATTGGAATGGTGATGATCCATCGATTTATGTGATTACGTCATTTGATATCATTAGTGAACAGTTTACAGTTATGCTACTTTAGCAGAATCAGAAAACACTTATTTGCAATTATCTAAGCTTAGGGAGTCTCTTGTTGTGGTTGAAATCCATAAAAGGAAACAAGAAATGAGTGTATGGATGATGAAGATGGAGGCGGGTGGTGTTGAAAACTCATTCACAAAGCAATTCACTTTCAACCTACCAGCAGATACACCAAACCTTCTATATTGGGAAAGCTGGAAAGTAAAAGTACTTGGATTCACAATAGATGGCCAAATTATATTACAAATGAAGGTCTATGATCAGACATGGCAACTTCTTTATTATGAACCTGACTCGAAAAGCTTTATAGATATTGGGAAACCTCAAAAAAACAAGAAATGAGTGTATGGATGATGAAGATGGAGGCGGGTGGTGTTGAAAACTCATTCACAAAGCAATTCACTTTCAACCTACCAGCAGATACACCAAACCTTCTATATTGGGAAAGCTGGAAAGTAAAAGTACTTGGATTCACAATAGATGGCCAAATTATATTACAAATGAAGGTCTATGATCAGACATGGCAACTTCTTTATTATGAACCTGACTCGAAAAGCTTTATAGATATTGGGAAACCTCAAAAAAAGTATTATGACCTTGCAGGTTCATACATGAAAACACTATTGTTGCTTGATCACTGATACTTTAATATGTTGTTTATGACATACACTTTTCGATAGAGACAAAGTGCAGAACTTAGAGATGATGACTTTTAAAAGAGGCAAGCAAGGTATGAAACTTTAATACTTGGCAGTAGCGAGAGGTCAACTCTTCAACATAGTTTTCTAATAACACGTGTGTGAGAAACACTTTGTGTTCTTTAATAATGCCCTACATCAAAACTTGTAATGAGATTATGTTTAGTAGAAATAAATTGACAACCTTTTTATTTATAAGCTTGATTATATACTTCATGGTCTCTGCTAATTGATCAACTTCTTCTATATACATGTGGTCCTATACTTATATTCCCGACTACAAATTACACTGTGACCACGAGTCACGGCTCATTGTTGGCTTCAGAATGAACAAGCTGATTGATGTCGCCCTTCCTATTAACACCTGTGAAGCATAGGAAAAATGAAAAAAATAAATGAGACTGTGAGTCCGGTTCTAGTCCACAGAGTGTGCATACTAACGGGCTGTAGTATGTTTTAACTTTAAACTATAGACAGCAATACGCGTAGAATCTTGTATAAGAAAGGAAACATTTAATAAGCACTTTCGGTACTTCCAACAGGAGAATAAGATAGGATGGTCTGGGTTTCAACTTGAGGTGAAAACTGTCACACCCCGTTGTAGCGGAAATACAGGGTTAACAAAAAAATTGCGTACTAATCAGAAGGTAAATAGAGATTACATCCATTGATCCAAATACGAGTTTATTACAAGTATAATCGTTCAGATGTGGACCCCAAATTACGGATACATGTCATCCTCATTTGGAACTGGGCCCACTGAATACGAGTTCAATAAATTGGACAGTCTAATACAATTAAAGCTAATAACATGAGAGTCCTCAAATGTCTGATGCAAATTGTACGTCCAAAGTCAAAAGGTTGGCCCTATAATGCCAAATACTATTCCAAGACTTACTGATGGTCACCTGAAAAGCATGAAATTTGAGATGATCAACTATCGAAATAGTTGGTGAGTTTACAGTGTGTTTGACTAAAAGACCAGTCGTCATTGTGAGCACACAATGATATGTAGTTAAATAAGACAAGACTGTCCAGACCGAAGTCCGACAAAGGTATAATGACTGTCCAGACCGAAGTCCGACAAAGGTACAATGACTGTCCAGACCGAAGTACGACAAAGGTACAATGACTGTCCAGACCAAAGTCCGACAATAAGACCAATATGCCTCGTACAGGATTTCCCGTCTACAGTGGGGTACGGACCAGAACCAAGACTGTCCAGACCGAAGTCCGACAAAGGTACAATGACTGTCCAGACCGAAGTACGACAAAGGTACAATGACTGTCCAGACCAAAGTCCGACAATAAGACCAATATGCCTCGTACAGGATTTCCCGTCTACAGTGGGGTACGGACCAGAACCAAGACTGTCCAGTTCGAAAACTGACAAGACTACCATTAAAATCTCATAATGGTAAAACTACATAAGGGGGATCATTTTAGTTCGTCAAACACAAAGAACAGTTTAGTCTGCCAACAACATGGCAAGTCAAGACATATAGATCAAAATTTCATAAGACATGTATACACATTTTCAGACAGCCGTCAACATGGCAAGACATAAGACAAATGATTTAATTTACCAAATCTCATGGCATAGACAAAGACAAATCATTTATAAAGTAGTCGTGTATACAGTACATGCTTTTCAGGCCCAAAGTAAAAGGAAAAAGGGCGCCATAAACTCACCTTAGCGATCAAGAGCTAAAAGGGCGAGCAAACTTGAGAATGAGCAAAGTCTAGTCTCCACGTCTATCCAAAAACCTAGGATATGAGTACCAATGGTGAGGATCAAATCTCACGTCGACAAGTATCCTACGTACAACTACTTAGCTATCAACCCTAGAATGCCTTAACCGAGAATGTGTTACAAATTTTCGTTTTATTTGACTCAAATTATTAATGTCATTGACATTGTTATTACAATGTAGTCTCAAGTACTAATCCGTATAAACAAAGTTCAAGTGTCCAAGATGTCAAAATTCAAATTCGTCAAACAGACCCATAAGTCGCGGCGCGACCTGGGTGGCTCGCGGCGCGAGTCAGATCAAGTGCAGGTTCTGTTCGAAATTTAATACACCTCGCGGCGCGATCAGGGTACCTCGCGGCGCGAGCTCTACCTGACCGGGTGAAAAACCTGGTTTATGACCATTTTTATCAAACCATATCGACTCCAAATCGATCCCTTTTATTTCTAACAAGTGTTAACATGTTCAAAAGACCTGGAAACATACCATTTCGCCAAATCATTTCGCCATTTTAATCATTTTGATTTCAAGACCAAATTTTAAATCAAAACTTCATAAATTACCAAGAACCCTAAATACATAACAAGTTTAAAAGCCTCTAATTCCGTTTACAAAACTAAAACAAACCCTTAGTTGAATTTAAATCAAATCAAAAGTTTGAAGAAGAAAGTTACTTACCAAATTTTGGTGTTCTTGAGAAATAGGAAGAAAATGGTGAATATGATGATGATAAACCCTTGAAACTAATAGATGATTACTTCTCTTGCCAAAAATCAGATTCTTGATGATGTTATGATAGATATTTGGGAGGATTTAAAAGTATTTTGTTGATTTGTGTGTGTTTTGTGTGTGTGTGGTCGACAGGAGAAAAGGAAGAAGGAGGGAAGGGTTTTGGTGGTTTATTCCCTGCCTTTCAAAACTAATTCAGCCCATGTGGCTTATTTGAGATATTTTGGTACCCTTAATTTGGTAAAATGCTTACGATTAAATACCGTTTGACCTAAAGGTCAAAATTTAAAGTAAAGGTATTTTCCTTCGTGTTATTTGAATTAAGACGAGTCAATAATATTTCGTCAAAGTAAATTTTGAAACATTAAGTCTAGATTGTCTAATTATTTTGTACAAGACATAACCTTTAAATATTTATTTAAAGTTATTTTTAAGACTCGGCATTCGTCTAAATAGCTAATAGTCTACGTCATCAAGATACGTCTAATTTGACTAAGTCAAAAGTCCAAAAGTCTGATAATTTCCACGTCAAATGACTGTCTAATTGAGATTAAGACTAACCCGATGTTAATTGATTACGAGTTGTCACAGCATCCCCGACTTCTAAGGATTTCGTCCCGAAATCAAGTCTTGCTCAGTAAAAAGATGAGGATAGTTATCCCTCATATAGTCTTCACGTTCCCAAGTCAAGTCGGGTCCGTGTTTTGAGTTCCAACGAACCTTGACCAATTTGATACGACTACGTCTAAGTTGTTTGAGCTGTTGGTCTAAAATTTCAACAGGTTCTTCGACAAATTGAAGAGAGTCGTTCACTTGCAGCTCTTCGACAGGTACTACTAAAGTTTCATCAGTCAGACATTTCTTAAGATTTGACACGTGAAACGTGTGATGAACATGTTCTAGCTCTTTGGGTAAATCGAGCTTATAAGCCACGGAACCAATTCTTTGAACAATCTTAAATGGTCCGATATAACGAGGACTAAGTTTTCCCCTCACACCAAAACGAGCAGTGCCCTTCCAAGGTGACACTTTCAGCATGACTTTGTCTCCCACTTGAAACTCAAGTGGTTTTCGTCTACGGTCGGCATAGCTCTTTTGGCGATCTTGAGCCGCCTTCAGCCGTGCTCTAATTTCAACGATCTGATCAGTAGTCTTCTGAACTAGTCCATATTTGTACAAGCGACGTTCTCCAGCATCAAGCCAACAGACAGGCGATCTACATTTTCGTCCATACAAAGCCTCATAAGGAGCACATTTGATACTAGTGTGGTAGCTGTTATTATATGAAAATTCTGCTAACGGCAAAAAGGTATCCCAACTACCCTTGAAGTCAATGACACATGCACGAAGCATGTCTTCCAACGTCTGAATGGTACGTTCACTTTGTCCGTCAGTCTGGGGATGGTAAGCCGTACTCAAATGCAATTGAGTGCCTACGGCGTCTTGAAAATATCTCCATGACTGTGAAGTGAAACGACCATCTCGATCAGAGATAATAGACAAAGGGACGCCATGAAGTGATACGATCTTTTCAATATATAACTGAGACAATTTCTTTATCTTCCAATTCTCCCGTATTGGAATGAAATGAGCAGACTTTGTTAATCGATCGACAATGACCCAAATGGTATCGTATCCTTTCAGGGTTCGAGGTAACTTCGTAATGAAGTCCATAGTAATCTGTTCCCATTTCCAGTCAGGAATTTGGGGTTGTTGGAGCAGCCCAGAAGGCTTTTGGTGCTCCGCCTTGACCATTGAACAATTTAGACACTTTGAGACATAAGTGGCGATATCTCTTTTCATACCAGGCCACCAATAAAAGTCCTTTAGTCTATGGTACATTTTGTCAGCACCAGGATGGATTGAATATTTAGATCGATGACTCTCGTTCATCAAGAGTTCTCTAAGTCCATTATATTTGGGAATCCACACTCTGCCCTTAACATGTCGGATTCCATCGCCATCTATTTCAAACAAACGTTCAGCATTCCACAATGCTTCCTTCTCGATACGTCCTGGCTGTAGGGCATCGTTTTGATCATCTAAAACTCTATCCCTTAATGACGAGCCAAGATATGAACTTGCTCTTGTTATGACAGATAGTGAAATTCTATCTTTTCTACTCAGCGCGTCAGCAACCACATTTGCTTTACCTGGATGATATTTGAGTTCACAATCATAATCACTGAGTAATTCTACCCATCGTCTTTGTCTCATATTCAACATTTTCTGATCGAAGATATGCTGAAGACTTTTGTGATCAGTGAATACAGTACACTTGGTACCATACAGGTAATGTCTCCAAATCTTCAAGGCAAAGACAACCGCTCCGAGTTCAAGATCGTGGGTTGTATAGTTCTTTTCGTGGATCTTGAGCTGTCTAGAAGCGTAAGCAATGACCTTACCTTCCTGCATAAGTACACATCCCATGCCTTGATGTGAGGCGTCACAGTATACCACAAAATTTTCAATTCCATTTGGTAGCGCTAAAATAGGAGCATTACACAACTTGTCTTTCAACGTTTGAAATGCTTTTTCTTGGGCATCCTGCCAAATAAATTCCTTGGTCTTTTGTGTCAACAACGTCAAAGGTTGAGCAACCTTTGAGAAGTTTTCTATAAATCTCCTATAATATCCAGCCAATCCAAGAAACTGACGGATTTCTGTCGGAGTCTTAGGGGCTTCCCACTTCTTTATTGCTTCAATCTTAGATGGATCTACGTGGATTCCATCCATATTCACTACATGACCCAAGAAGTGTACTTCTTTAATCCAGAATTCACATTTTGAGAATTTCGCGTACAACTTTTGATCCTTGAGTAGTTGTAGAATGGTTCTCAGATGACCTTCATGTTCGTCTTTATTTCTCGAGTAGATCAGTATGTCATCAATGAATACAATAACAAACTTGTCAAGATACGGCCGACATACTCGATTCATTAAGTCCATAAACACAGCAGGTGCATTGGTTAAGCCAAATGGCATAACTAAAAACTCATAGTGTCCATAACGAGTTCTGAAAGCTGTTTTAGGAATGTCCGTCTCTCTGACCCTGAGTTGATGATACCCGGATCTGAGATCAATCTTGGAAAAGTGTGATGCACCTTCCAGTTGGTCAAACAGATCGTCAATACGAGGTAAAGGGTACCTGTTCTTGACAGTTAACTTGTTCAATTCTCTATAGTCAATACACATGCGCATAGAGCCGTCTTTCTTTTTGACAAATAGGATAGGAGCTCCCCACGGTGATGAACTTGGACGAATTAGTCCTTTAGCTAACAACTCTTGAAGTTGTTCGGACAATTCTTGCATTTCTGACGGCGCAAGGCGATAGGGTGCCTTGGCCACGGGTGCAGCTCCAGGGACCAAATCTATTCCAAACTCAACTGGTCTGTGAGGTGGAAGTCCCGTCAAATCTTCGGGAAACACCTCCGGAAAATCTCTAACTACTGGAATATCTTTCATGTCTTCCTCCTTTGGTTTTCTTTCTACCACTAGCGCTAAGAAAGCAGGGTGTTCTTTTTGTAAATACTTATTTGCTTTTATCGCCGATACTAAGATCAATTTCTTTCCTGACTTGTCTCCTTGCACTATTAGGGTTTCGCCTTTCGGTAGGGGTATTCTAACAATCTTCTCATAACAACTTATATCAGCTCTAACCTTAGATAACCAGTCCATACCAACAATCACATCAAAACTACTTAGTTCTATGGGAATCAGATCTATCTTAAAGGTTTTACCAGACAAGGTCAAATTGCAATCTACCAAATGATCTCTAGCAACATACTTTTGACCGTTTGCATATTCGACGACATAAGTGTCTTTCATGGGGATGGCTACTATACCAAACTGAGACTTAAATTCTAAGGACATGAAACTTTTATCAGCACCAGAGTCGAATAATACAAAGACATAATGATTATTGAGTATGAAGGTACCTATCACAACGTTAGGATCACGTCGTGCATCAGCGGCATCCAAAGCAAAAATTCGACCTCTGCCTTGTCCTCCTTGATTCCTAGCCTGATTGTTCCCCGCATTGTTCCTCACGGGAATTATAGCATTGTTGTTCGGGGCTTGATTAAGTCTTGGACACGCTGGTCGGAAATGAGTTTCACTTCCACACTCATAGCATTGATTGGGTACCTTCTCCCTACAGTTCCTTGCCAAGTGTCCCGCCCTTTTACAACGGTTACAAGTAGGACAAATTCCCCTGTGATGGAGGCCACACCTGTTACATTTAGGGTCTGGGCCAGTGTACCTCTTAACATTCTGAGCAACCACAGCAAAGTTTCTGGCAGTCTTAAACCTCTTGCCATTTCCACCATCTCCATATCCACTACCAGATGCATGGTCATTCCTTCTCTTGACAATCTCAGTTCCAACAGAAGAACCAGTGGTTCTCTTCAAATCTATCACCATCCGATTGGTTGCACTAACTGCTGCTTGAAGAGTCAAGGGATTGAAAGCGGCTACCAACCTTCGGATGTCAGGTGACAAGCCATAACAGTATCTTTCAACTAACTTCTCCTCCGTATCCACCATACGAGGGACAAGTCTTGTCAGCTCATGAAAACGAGTAGTGTATTTCTCGTTGTCCAATCCAACCATAGTATGATTCCAGAATTCACCTTCCATTTTCTGTACTTCCTCTCGAGGACAGTACTTTTCCGTCAGCATTCTTTTAAAGTTCAACCAAGGTATGCTATTAGCTGGCTCTCGACCACGAGTCCTTATCTGCTCGTTCCACCATGACAAGGCGTGCTTCTGAAATTGAGAGGCAGCATATTCCACTTTGTTCTCTTCGGCACAACGGCTGATGTGAAGCACCGCCTCTATGCTTTCTAGCCAATTTATTAGTCCAACTGGACCCTCGGTGCCATGAAACTCCTTTGGCTTACAATAAGTGAAGGTCTTAAAGTCACTCCCGTGCAGATGAACTCGAGGAATAACTCGTTCAGCAGTAGGTTCAATGTTGTTACTATTGTCAGCATGATGATTATTATTGGCGTTCATGCTTGCAGTGATCTGAGCGACTAACGTAGGCATGGCGGCCAACAGTTGTTGTGTCACAAATGCTGCCATATTATTTTCCCCGCCAACATGTGGGGTAGATCCAAGACCAGTGTTCACATTTGCAGCAGCAGTTTCTGGTTCTTGCTGGATCACAGGTTCTTCCTGTTCAGCTGCATTGGATTTAGGAGTTGATCGAGTAACTCTCTTGGGAGCAGCCTTCTTCTGGACCTTGCCTCGTGTCTTGGGAGCCATAAGTCTATGACATGAACAAAAATGTCATTTAGAGGTTTTCTCGTAAGAATAACACATAATGTAGCTTTTCAAGATGTAAGAGGATACCAAACACAGTTCACAATTTACGACTTACTTGAACTCATTATCTAAACAAGACAAGAAATATAGAATGCTACATTTCCATAATTGAAATGAGCAAGTAACGTAGTCTTAACAAGTATGTAAGCCAAAAGACGATCATATTTCATTAATACCCAAAATTTTTACATAATCTGACTTGTACATTTCAAAACCTTGTGGGAATTTCATCCACGAATCAAAATCATGTGGGAACAACATCCACGCTGATATACTACACAGTCAGAGCGATACGATCCGAAATACGTGGGAAATACATCCACCAAAAGACTACAACTCAAATACAAAGTATGAGTCATTACAAGTTCTAGGCTTACAATACGTTACTACTACAGATTACAGCTTGAAAAGAACAACTAGTAGCAAAGCCACGACCAAGGCTACTAAAACTAACAGCATGCAGACCAATGTCCTGACAGTCTCCTTCCCCTCCTTAGCAACAGTCATAGCATCAGAAGCATGAAGATAAGCTCCAGTCAACGCTTGCGCTTGATTCTCTATAGCCTCTCTAGTACTGATGAGAGAGTTGTTCATCCTTGACATTTGTCGGAGATAATATTCCGACCTATCAGTTGCATCAGCAACTGGCATCCCAGCAGCAGCATTGGGGTTGTAAACAGGCACTCTGGAGGGACCCGCAGCATACGGATCGCCCAGAAGAAATGAAGGACCAAACACACGGTTGTCCTGAACCGGTGCAGAAGGACCAGGAGCATTAGGGTCTCGAGGAGCATAAGGCAGACGAGCTCCCTCGGTAGTTCTCCTCTGATATGGAGCTACCGGTGACTGAGATGGTTGAACATGAATAGATATATGTTCATTTCCAGATTCACTGGATGTTGATACTAGATTGATAGGGCGAGATTCATTGCCCGATTCCTCTATTGGTTCCTCTTCAGAAGAGTGAGGAATACGAGGAATGGGGTTTGCTACAACTGGAACTTGAGGAGTACCAAGAACAACAGCATAAGAGCTAGCTCCGTCAGACATGACAAATTCTGAAAGGATAGTCAAAGAATCCATATAAGTCTGATGGATAAGACAAATCGAGTCAATCTAATGAGACAGTACGCAACAAGAGTTTCAAAGAGATCTTTGTCTAGATTATACACATTCGATTTGGGTTTCTATTACCAACATATTTAAAATGCTTATATATAGGGTCACCCGCAGCCTTCCCACCACATTTACAGTATGTTGTGAATATAATTCAACTAACACGTATATACACAATTTAAGATATTTATTTCGAGCCTTATACTATTTTACATAATCGGGACGTAGTTGATCGGGTTAGGTCTAATTATTGACAAATAGTATAACTCTCGAGATAACTATCCTAAACCTTAAAGACATAGATTTCCTTTTTGAAGCGACCATGGCTATAGATTGAGTTATTCACGAGGAATAACTCCGTATTCACTATAACCTTGTCTCTCATACCAATTTTTGTCACACCCCGTTGTAGCGGAAATACAGGGTTAACAAAAAAAATTGCGTACTAATCAGAAGGTAAATAGAGATTACATCCATTGATCCAAATACGAGTTTATTACAAGTATAATCGTTCAGATGTGGACCCCAAATTACGGATACATGTCATCCTCATTTGGAACTGGGCCCACTGAATACGAGTTCAATAAATTGGACAGTCTAATACAATTAAAGCTAATAACATGAGAGTCCTCAAATGTCTGATGCAAATTGTACGTCCAAAGTCAAAAGGTTGGCCCTATAATGCCAAATACTATTCCAAGACTTACTGATGGTCACCTGAAAACATGAAATTTGAGAGGATCAACTATCGAAATAGTTGGTGAGTTTACAGTGTGTTTGACTAAAAGACCAGTCGTCATTGTGAGCACACAATGATATGTAGTTAAATAAGATAAGACTGTCCAGACCGAAGTCTGACAAAGGTATAATGACTGTCCAGACCGAAGTCCGACAAAGGTACAATGACTGTCCAGACCGAAGTACGACAAAGGTACAATGACTGTCCAGACCAAAGTCCGACAATAAGACCAATATGCCTCGTACAGGATTTCCCGTCTACAGTGGGGTACGGACCAGAACCAAGACTGTCCAGTTCGAAAACTGACAAGACTACCATTAAAATCTCATAATGGTAAAACTACATAAGGGGGATCATTTTAGTTCGTCAAACACAAAGAACAGTTTAGTCTGCCGACAACATGGCAAGTCAAGACATATAGATCAAAATTTCATAAGACATGTATACACATTTTCAGACAGCCGTCAACATGGCAAGACATAAGACAAATGATTTAATTTACCAAATCTCATGGCATAGACAAAGACAAATCATTTATAAAGTAGTCGTGTATACAGTACATGCTTTTCAGGCCCAAAGTAAAAGGAAAAAGGGCGCCATAAACTCACCTTAGCGATCAAGAGCTAAAAGGGCGAGCAAACTTGAGAATGAGCAAAGTCTAGTCTCCACGTCTATCCAAAAACCTAGGATATGAGTACCAATGGTGAGGATCAAATCTCACGTCGACAAGTATCCTACGTACAACTACTTAGCTATCAACCCTAGAATGCCTTAACCGAGAATGTGTTACAAATTTTCGTTTTATTTGACTCAAATTATTAATGTCATTGACATTGTTATTACAATGTAGTCTCAAGTACTAATCCGTATAAACAAAGTTCAAGTGTCCAAGATGTCAAAATTCAAATTCGTCAAACAGACCCATAAGTCGCGGCGCGACCTGGGTGGCTCGCGGCGCGACCTGGAGGTTTCACGGCGCGACCTGTAGGTCTCGCGGCGCGAGTCAGCTCAAGTGCAGGTTCTGTTCGAAATTTAATACACCTCGCGGCGCGATCAGGGTACCTCGCGGCGCGAGCTCTACCTGACCGGGTGAAAAACCTGGTTTATGACCATTTTTATCAAACCATATCGACTCCAAATCGATCCCTTTTATTTCTAACAAGTGTTAACATGTTCAAAAGACCTGGAAACATACCATTTCGCCAAATCATTTCGCCATTTTAATCATTTTGATTTCAAGACCAAATTTTAAATCAAAACTTCATAAATTACCAAGAACCCTAAATACATAACAAGTTTAAAAGCCTCTAATTCCGTTTACAAAACTAAAACAAACCCTTAGTTGAATTTAAATCAAAACTTCATAAATTACCAAGAACCCTAAATACATAACAAGTTTAAAAGCCTCTAATTCCGTTTACAAAACTAAAACAAACCCTTAGTTGAATTTAAATCAAAACTTCATAAATTACCAAGAACCCTAAATACATAACAAGTTTAAAAGCCTCTAATTCCGTTTACAAAACTAAAACAAACCCTTAGTTGAATTTAAATCAAAACTTCATAAATTACCAAGAACCCTAAATACATAACAAGTTTAAAAGCCTCTAATTCCGTTTACAAAACTAAAACAAACCCTTAGTTGAATTTAAATCAAAACTTCATAAATTACCAAGAACCCTAAATACATAACAAGTTTAAAAGCCTCTAATTCCGTTTACAAAACTAAAACAAACCCTTAGTTGAATTTAAATCAAAACTTCATAAATTACCAAGAACCCTAAATACATAACAAGTTTAAAAGCCTCTAATTCCGTTTACAAAACTAAAACAAACCCTTAGTTGAATTTAAATCAAAACTTCATAAATTACCAAGAACCCTAAATACATAACAAGTTTAAAAGCCTCTAATTCCGTTTACAAAACTAAAACAAACCCTTAGTTGAATTTAAATCAAAACTTCATAAATTACCAAGAACCCTAAATACATAACAAGTTTAAAAGCCTCTAATTCCGTTTACAAAACTAAAACAAACCCTTAGTTGAATTTAAATCAAAACTTCATAAATTACCAAGAACCCTAAATACATAACAAGTTTAAAAGCCTCTAATTCCGTTTACAAAACTAAAACAAACCCTTAGTTGAATTTAAATCAAATCAAAAGTTTGAAGAAGAAAGTTACTTACCAAAATTTGGTGTTCTTGAGAAATAGGAAGAAAATGGTGAATATGATGATGATAAACCCTTGAAACTAATAGATGATTACTTCTCTTGCCAAAAATCAGATTCTTGATGATGATATGATAGATATTTGGGAGGATTTGATAGTATTTTGGTGATTTGTGTGTGTTTTGTGTATGTGTGGTCGACAGGAGAAAAGGAAGAAGGAGGGAAGGGTTTTGGTGGTTTATTCCCTGCCTTTCAAAACTAATTCAGCCCATGTGGCTTATTTGAGATATTTTGGTACCCTTAATTTGGTAAAATGCTTACGATTAAATACCGTTTGACCTAAAGGTCAAAATTTAAAGTAAAGGTATTTTCCTTCGTGTTATTTGAATTAAGACGAGTCAATAATATTTCGTCAAAGTAAATTTTGAAACATTAAGTCTAGATTGTCTAATTATTTTGTACAAGACATAACCTTTAAATATTTATTTAAAGTTATTTTTAAGACTCGGCATTCGTCTAAATAGCTAATAGTCTACGTCATCAAGATACGTCTAATTTGACTAAGTCAAAAGTCCAAAAGTCTGATAATTTCCACGTCAAATGACTGTCTAATTGAGATTAAGACTAACCCGATGTTAATTAATTACGAGTTGTCACAGCATCCCCGAATTCTAAGGATTTCGTCCCGAAATCAAGTCTTGCTCAGTAAAAAGATGAGGATAGTTTTCCCCTCATATAGTCTTCACGTTCCCAAGTCAAGTCGGGTCCGTGTTTTGAGTTCCAACGAACCTTGACCAATTTGATACGACTACGTCTAAGTTGTTTGAGCTGTTGGTCTAAAATTTCAACAGGTTCTTCGACAAATTGAAGAGAGTCGTTCACTTGCAGCTCTTCGACAGGTACTACTAAAGTTTCATCAGTCAGACATTTCTTAAGATTTGACACGTGAAACGTGTGATGAACATGTTCTAGCTCTTTGGGTAAATCGAGCTTATAAGCCACGGAACCAATTCTTTGAACAATCTTAAATGGTCCGATATAACGAGGACTAAGTTTTCCCCTCACACCAAAACGAGCAGGCATCCGGGCACTCATTTGATCATAAAATTGTTCCCATAAGGTTGATTATTGTAGCGTTAATTCTTTTGGCTGCAGGGAAACTTTTGTTTTTTTTAAAAAAAAATTATTTCTCTTATAAACTTCCTATTAATCAAAGGAATGAGATTGACATGAGTTCCATCTTCTAAAGTTAACAAATTTCTTCATTGGAGTAGATTTTACACATGAGCAGTTGCTTCATGAAATTGAGCACCAGAATCAGGTTTTGATGTTTGCAAGATGCTAACTGGAGATGTAAATTTTATAGGTTTATTTCCGATTTGGTGGTTAGTTTTTTTTCCAGTTTTTTTGGAAGGCGTTGATGCGTCTAAACATATTTGTTTCAATGCTTGATTGTATATTTTTTGCAATGATAAATGGATTAACTTATGTTATTTTCTCATACTCCGCTCTATATTTTGATTTGTAAGTTAATTCAGCCTAATCCAACTCATCCTATGTGGGGGTTTCTAATTTTTGACCCGTCTTTTCTGTTTGAAATCCAAAACATACTAGAATAGTCATAGACGGGGACATTTTTCTATTTGGGTCAGGGGGATAGTTCAAACCGGCAGCTTATAGTTCACTTAAACAGTTTACAGAATTATGCCTCCTGTCTATTTTAGCATCAGCGGCACACACTTCTTTGGATTATCTAAGCTTAGGGAGTCCCTCGTTGTGGTTGAAATCGATGAAATGAAACAAGAAATCAGTGTATTGATGATGATGATGGAGCCGGGTGATATTCAAAACTCATTCACAAAGAAATTAAGTGTCACCCTACCAGCAGATACATCTACACCAAATCTTCCAACATATTGGAAAATCTGGAAAAAAGTCCTAGTGTTCACAAAAGATGGCCGGATTATATTACGAGAGGAAGAGTTATTTAAGAACTCACAAATAAAAAAAAACGCGATAACAATGACCTATCACCCATCACCGATCACCCTCTATGACCTATCACCCTCTATGACCTATCACACTATGACCTATCACCCTCTATGACCTATCACCCCCGACCTATCACCCTCATGACCTATCACCCTCTATGACCTATCACCCTCTATGACCTATCACACTATCACCTATCACCCTCAATGACCTATCACCCCATGACCTATCACCCTCTATGACCTATCACCCTCTATGACCTATCACCCTCTATGACCTATCACACTATCACCTATCACCCTCAATGACCTATCACACTATGACCTATCACACTATGACCTATCACCCTCAGACTATCACCCATCACCGATCACCCTCTATGACCTATCACCCTCTATGACCTATCACACTATGACCTATCACCCTCTATGACCTATCACCCCCTGACCTATCACCCTCTATGACCTATCACCCCTATGACCTATCACCCTCATGACCTATCACCCTCTATGACCTATCACCCTCTATGACCTATCACCCTCTATGACCTATCACCCTCTATGACCTATCACCCTCTATGACCTATCACCCTCATGACCTATCACCCTCTATGACCTATCACCCTCTATGACCTATCACCCTCTATGACCTATCACCCTCTATGACCTATCACCCTCTATGACCTATCACCCTCTATGACCTATCACCCTCTATGACCTATCACCCTCTATGACCTATCACCCTCTATGACCTATCACCCTCTATGACCTATCACCCTCTATGACCTATCACCCTCTATGACCTATCACCCTCTATGACCTATCACCCTCTATGACCTATCACCCTCTATGACCTATCACCCTCATGACCTATCACCCTCTATGACCTATCACCCTCTATGACCTATCACACTATCACCTATCACCCTCAATGACCTATCACCCTCTATGACCTATCACCCTCTATGACCTATCACCCTCTATGACCTATCACCCTCTATGACCTATCACCCTCTATGACCTATCACCCTCTATGACCTATCACCCCATGACCTATCACCCTCTATGACCTATCACCCCTATGACCTATCACCCTCTATGACCTATCACCCATCACCGATCACCCTCTATGACCTATCACCCTCTATGACCTATCACACTATGACCTATCACCCTCTATGACCTATCACCCCCGCCAGCACCCTCTATGACTATCACCCTCTATGACCTATCACCCCTATGACCTATCACCCTCTATGACCTATCACCCCTATGACCTATCACCCTCTATGACCTATCACCCTCATGACCGATCACCCTCTATGACCTATCACCCTCTATGACCTATCACACTATGACCTATCACCCTCATGACCTATCACCCCATGACCTATCACCCTCTATGACCTATCACACTATCACCTATCACCCTCTATGACCTATCACACTATCACCTATCACCCTCAATGACCTATCACCCTCTATGACCTATCACACTATCACCTATCACCCTCAATGACCTATCACCCTCTATGACCTATCACACTATCACCTATCACCCTCAATGACCTATCACCCCGACCTATCACCCTCTATGACCGATCACCCTCTATGACCTATCACCCTCTATGACCTATCACACTATCACCTATCACCCTCAATGACCTATCACCCCAACCATCACCCTCTATGACCTATCACCCTCTATGACCTATCACCCTCTATGACCTATCACCCTCTATGACCTATCACCCTCTATGACCTATCACCCTCATGACCTATCACCCTCTATGACCTATCACCCTCTATGACCTATCACACTATCACCTATCACCCTCAATGACCTATCACCCCAGACCTATCACCCTCTATGACCTATCACCCTCTATGACCGATCGCCCCTATGACCTATCACCCTCTATGACCTATCACACTATGACCTATCACCCTCTATCACCCCGACTAGCTACCCTTTATGAATATCCTTAAGGGCGAAGCCCGTTCTGAATCACAATTTTCGTTCAACTTACACATGTGTAGGTTATGTGTAAGTATCAAAAAGAAAATAAAAACTAAAAAGTCGTCAAAAGTATATCGAATTGGATCTCTAATGAAAGAGGACAAAATTTTAAGACTACCCATACTTTTTGTTTCATCTAACGATTTACGGTTTGTGAGATAAAACATTTTAAATGATTTGGATAAATTTTCTTATTTAATTGAAGAGAGAGAAAGGTGGGAGAAATATGTGGCCCAGAATTGTTCTCGCGTTCTTTTTTATTTGTGAGTTCTCAAAATAACTCACCCCTATATTATGAATGGACTATCTTGATGAAAGAAAACTTCTTTTATATGAACCTGACCCGAATAGATGGACAACTTATAATGGGAATTTTGAAAGAAAAAAAAAATTATCCACACCTTGCAGGTTCATAAATGGAAACACTAGTGTTGCTTGACCATTGACACGTCATATGTTGTTTATGAGATACACTTATTGGGTATGGGCAAAGTGTGGATCTTATAGAGATTATGACTTTTGGTAGATGCAAGCAACATATGAAACTTTGATTGCGGCAGTAGCGAGGTCAACTTTCTAACATGTTTTTTAGTGAAACGCGTGTGAAACAATCTGTGTTCTTTAAGTTTGTCCTGCATCAAAAGTTGATATGAGATGATGTTCAATTGGCAATCTTTTTATTTATAAGCTAGTAGAGTACTGATTATATACCTTTCGGTCTCTCCTAATTGATCAATTTCTTCTATTTACATGTGGTCATATATATTTATACTTCCGTCTACAAATTACACTGTAAACACCATTGTTGTGCTACAAAATAGAAATAGGGAACTTCTTACAAACATAAGAACTTTGGGTGTTGTGGTAATCTCCTCGGTTTGGAATGCTTGTATTCTAATAAGAACGGTCTTGTTTCTTACGTTGAAGTTTGGCTAGCTACCTCATGTCATTACACTAGCGTTGCATTCCTCGGGTCATTCTAATTGGGCAATAACATTTAGTTATGTGGTCATTTTAATCTTTATGCCTGTGATAAATACATCTCTGGCTTTAACAATTCTGACATCCAAACGAACACTTTTAAATTAATATTATAGGAATTTGACACTACTTATCTGAGGGACCAATTACCACGTACGAACCCTAACTACTGAGAAGCTAAAGCAACAAGTGAGTATTATGCTGGATCAAAACTACAAACCTGACCTCAATACGATGTATGTTTTTTTTTTTATGTTAAATAAAAATTCAGTAAGTTATGGTATTCACTTGAAAACTACTAGTATTTTATAGTTTTATAACAATAAACATCTTGAAACACCTTAGATACACATGGTAACACAAGATCAATCACTTGAAAACTACTTTATTGGATTTATCTAAGCTTAGGGAGTCTCTTGTTGTTCTTGAAATTGATGAGATGAAACAAGAAATCGGAGTATGGATGATGAAGAAGGAGTCGGGTGGTGTTGAACACTCATTCACAAAGCAATTCACTGTCAACCTAGCGGATTCAACCAAGATATTGGAAGTACAAGTACTTGGATTCACAATAGATGGCCAAATTATATTACAAATGGAGGTCTATGATCAGACATGGCAACTTTTTTATGAACCAGACTCGAAAAGCTTCATATATATTGGGAAAGGGAAACCTCCAAAAACTTATTCACACCTTGCAGCTTCATACATGGAAACACTATTGTTACTTGACCACTGATATTTTCCCTATATGTTTTTATGACATACACTTGTTGGGTATGGGCAAAGTGTGGAACTTAAAGATGAGGACTTACTTTTAGAAGAGGCAAGCAAGTTATGAAACTTACATCGCTGTAGCCAAGTCAACTCTTCGACATCTATAATTTTCAAATGAAACGTGTCAACTCCTGTAATGAGATGATGTTTAGTAGAAATAAATTGACAACCTTTGCTTGATACTTTATGGTCTTTGCTAATTGATCAACTTTCTTCTATATTAATATGTTCCCGACTACAATTTACATTATTGTTGGCTTCAAGTATTAATATTGAACTGCTTAACAGTATTCTGTGAAACAAACCCCATTGGTACCGTCCCCTAACAAAGAGTTCTAGGCAGTTAAAAGACGCGGGTTAAGCAGATTCCTTCCCACCTATGCGGTAGTGGCTCAGGGTACCTATTCGGTACATGGGACCAGAGGGTTCCCACCCATTTACCCTTTTTAAAAATTTGTAATGAGATAATATTTTGTAGAACCAATTGGTGTGGTTGTCTTTTTGATTAATTAGTAGTTTTGGCCAGATTGGAGGTTGACTTGTTTATCAACTATGTTTAACACCTTGGATCTCTGTTTTCAAGCAACATAGAGGTTGGGATGGCGATCCATTTTTTGACTCAGATTCTTTGTTTCTGTTTTTTTTTAAACGTTGTGGCCAGTTTTAATCATATCTTTGGCGACCACAAAAGAATATACTTAGGACAGAATTTGGAACTGAAACTTATTGAGGAAACATGAAACTAGACCAGATGGTTAACACTTAAACATACCAACATAGTCATCTAACAAAAAGAATCAGACCGTAAGAGGCAGATTAAAAACTCAAGGTGGTACTCGTACACAGACAAAATCGATAAGTAACTTTAACTTTTGGATGGTAAAACTAAATTGTTTCTTCTGACCCAAATGACATTACAATTCAGACTTCAGACACACTTAAGCAGTTAAGCATCCAGGACCACTTGCCATGTTTGATTAGATCCCTAGCCGACATCAAATTAAAAATATCCTATTTTCCCTGGTTATGAACTTTGTCCAAGTCCCCTTCGCATATTTCCGAGATTCTTGGACCCAATTCATTTTAGTTGGATCTTTCATTCACAGGTTCATCCACAAATGAAGTTTCCTACTTTCCACACAGAAACAACATATGATAATTAATCTCTTTTCAATAATCAACAGCCATCAGATATTTAAGTTCAAACAACTGATGATCTTTTATTGTTACAACCTAAAGAAAAAGAAAACAATCAATATACCAACATTTGAAACATGTCACATCTAATTACATGATTCTTGTTTTGTAATACAAACCTTTCAAAACGCATGCCCAAAGGCTTGTGTAGCTTATTATGAGGGATTATCATCATATTTTGCATTTGCAAATGACGCAAATGGTTTTTCAGCAAAAACCACGTTTCCTTTGTTTTACCATAACTCCTATAACAAAGGAGCCTTCAGTTAGCAGTTGCTCCTACTTTTGCAACGGTTTCCGTTAACAAACCATGGAGTTTCCTTGTCTCCGCAGAAACACATTCTCTATCAAACAGGGCAGAAACAACAGCCACCCCTTCCAGATTCACCACCCCTAATTCCATCACAGACCTCGCGTTCGAGAGATTGATGCCGCCAATAGCCACCACGGGTAGCTTTGAAGCCAAGCAAACCTCTTTTAGGCCATCCAAACCAATGGTCCGGTTGTTCGCTTTGGTGTTTGTAGGGAATACGCCTCCTGATCCTATGTAATCAGCACCATCTGACCAGGCTTTTAGAGCGTGCTCAGGTGTCTTGCATGATACACCAATAATCTTTTCTGGCCCAAGAAGAGCTCGGACAGTGTGGACTGGCATGTCGGATTGACCAACGTGGACCCCATCAGCGTCACAAGCCATTGCAATATCAATACGATCGTTGATCAGTAAGGGGATGTTATGGACACGACAAATTTCAAGACATGCTTTAGCTGCATCTAGGAAATCTCCTGTTTCAGCATCTTTTTCCCTGATAAACAATAAATAAAATTATCTATGTTAGGGTACCAAATACTAAGCCATTTATGTGATAACAGGTTGATGTGGTCTGTGATGTTGACAGGTTGAAACTAGCCAAAGCAGGGGATGGAAAGAAAGAAAAAAAAGGTAAACCTTATCTGCACAATAGTGGCACCTCCTTCGATGGCAGCTTTAACAGCATCTGTAATGGGACGACCCCATTTTTTATTCATCCCTGAATCTGTGACAGCATATAAGAAGAGATCACTAGGATCAAACGGTTGCAGCCTGCTTGAAATGTTCCTCTTTAGCTTAAATGTATGATCAAAAGGACCTTGAGGTCCGTTTCCAATATTAATGCTTTTGCTATATTCCAGGGCAGTCTCAATATATCGTTTTGCTACCTTCATAAGACAGTTCAATTAGATGAGGGCTAGAGCTACAATCAAGGAAACACAAATGCAATATCGGAGCCTAAGCCAATACAATATCCTAACTTATCATATTAAGATAGGTTTCAGATCTTCCTTTTTGCTTTTACCATTGGTTATAACTTAACTTAACAACTTTATGTACTCATATGATCATTTCTTATCAAGGGTATAAACTGAGGTGAGTTTCAATAAGTGATATAATGAAATTTGTCAAATTCCTCGACAGTTTAGAACTAAACCTATAACATCAAGATAAAATCAGACTTATAGGCACTATATAAGAATGTTTATGAGATGCTCATTGACACATTGAGCACCACTTACCTATGAGAAGCTAAGATCTCCCAAAGTTATGAAAGTAGTAAAATACCTTGACAGCTGACAACATCGAAGTACCCTTTGCCAACTCAGCTGCTATACATGATGCCATGGTACAACCCGTTCCATGAGAATTTCGAGTTTGTATGCGTGATGAACGTAATTCATAAAAATCTTTACCTGAATGATCAATTTAAGCATATATAAAAAAGTAGATATGAAGGTAACAAAGAAAGGTACAAATACGCCCCAAACACAAATTATATATGAAAACATAAACTATAATACAGAACTAAAGAATAATTAAGCTCGAGCCTTTAAAATGTACTATTATTGATATGAAAAACTACCATCAAAGAATATATCTACAGCATCTGAGGTAGAAGGAAGGTCGCCTCCTTTCACAAGAACATTTCTGAAACGATTTGAAATATGTTACTTCCATTACTAGTATAAAAGAGAGCAAGAGTAATGTTGACTAAAAGTGGCAAGAGGACATAAAAGATGTGATCTATAATGCATGTTAAAAGAATTACCGTGGTCCCAAATCATGTAAAGATTTTGCAGCAGTGCGCATGTCACTAACCGTCTCCAATTGCAAACCACCAAGTAAAGCAGACGCCTCTTTTAGATTTGGGGTCACAATGTCAGCCATAGGAAGAAGATCCTTCCTGCAATAAACAAACGTATTGAAATCAGTCACAAATTATAAAGTATAATATAAATGCATCTAAATACTGATTTATTTGCAAAACAACAAAAGAGCACTTGAAATGACGAGGGTATAACTATCAATATTGGCATAAGCGGATATAGTATAAGAAGTGATATCATACCGGAACGTGTCAAGCATTGAAGGCCCGGCAAGCACATCTCCACTGGTAGAAACCATGACAGGATCAACCACCAAAGCTGCCTTTAATAAAGTTAGACCAAGTCAATTCAGAAGTCATATTTACTGTAATTCAAATCAATGTGTCATACCTTGAACAGGAAATTGCTTTAGACTGTCATGAAGAATCTTGACCATAGTGATAGACGGAAGCATGCCCGTTTTCACCTAAGTTCATATCCATATTACGTTGATGTCAATGCTTATGCACAAAACAACATTATGGAAGAACTCAAAATTACACAATTATCAAAAACAAATATAACAAGTCAATCGTAAGCAAATGTAAAATCAATCTTACAACATCAACCCGCATGTCTGACAAAACAGACTTAAATTGTGCTGCAACAGACTCTTCTGGAAGAATGCTCACATCCTACGTAGCAGCAAAAAGAATTCTCAATGTTCGAAAAAATAAAGGAAACAAAACAAACATCTTTGTACTAGATAACTATATATATATAATGTTATTTTAACCTGAACTCCTAGGGTATTTTGTGCAGTAACAGCAGTAATCACAGTGGAACAGTAGACTCCGCGTGCAGCACAAGTTTTGATATCGGCTTGAATTCCTGCACCAGCTCCTGAATCCGAGCCAGCTACGGTCAGAACATGTGGGATCTTTTTAACACTGGATCCATTCGTGACGGTTAACGCCTTTTCCTCGGGCATTGCCTTGACAGTTAAACCACCAAACTGATCAACCCCTTTTTTCGAACTGAATACCGTACATATCTAATTGATTGATCATCCACACAGTTAGAAAACATCTAATACTCATCTTTTCATTTCTACTTACAAATACAGTACCGATTAATCGTCAAACACGATGGTTGTCGTTTTAGTCACAAAAAAAAAAATATTAACTGCAGAGGTACTCAAGCACTAAAGTGGACAGTCTTTTTGGGCCGAAAATTGAGTAATTCTTTTTAACAAAAATTTACCTAGAAAATAAGTACATATAAATAAATACATGTAATAAATTTATTATACTAGATTATTTCTGTTTAAGAATTAACAATAATTTACAAGAAATAACAAACTAGCATCAAATTCACTCACAATTTTTACAGCGGGTAACAAAATTGAGGTGTGAATTACGATTATGAAGGTAATAAAATACGAGAGTAAATAAAAAGTGTGTACCTTGTTGGCGGTGTGATGAAAAATTGGGGTTGAAATGGTGCTTGAAATTGATATGAAATTCATGTAATTTTAGTTTATTCAGTTAATAAAATAATAATGAGTAAAGTGTGAGAGATACTAGCAGTCATGTTTAACACAAGTACATTGTCTGTTACTTAAAATAGGACACGTGGCGACTTGTTATTTGTCAGTCACACAAATAAAACATACTCTGGATCAAAATTTGGTGTTTTCTAGTAATTGAGTAATTCTTTGGATTTTGATATTGAAAAGGTTAATTTTATAGATTGAAATCTTCAAAGTTTCAGGCAACTTTACCAAGTAAAGTTTAAAATTTTAATCTTTATATAAAATTTAACGGTTAAGATTAAAAAGTTATTTTTAAATGGGACTTTTAATTTTAATCCAAATATCAAGATCTCTTTAATTGTGTTAGTAAAATTGTTTTCAATCTTAGAGAATCTTTATCTTAATTTTATCCACTAACAACCTATAACTTGTGGGCTCTAAACTAATACAGTATTATTGTATACTATATAAATTAAATTTGTGTGAATAGTGAAGCAGGCTAGTTGGCAGCTGGTTCAGCAAGTAATATTTCGCCATCAAAGTTTTATATTTTAATTTTTTAAGTTAGCGTGTTATGTAGATTTTGGTTTGACTTTTTGTGTTTTTTTTTATTTTTTATTATTTTGGGGGTAATATTTTAGTCCTTCATATTTGACCACTAAATTTTTAAGACTTTTTATTTTCACCATCAAAGTTTTTAGGTTCTTATTTTTATCTTCCAAGAAAACATTGCAAGTAATATTTCGCCATCAAAGTTTTATGTTTTAAGATTAACGGTGTATTGTTTAACGATATATTTTTTTGTCTAATGGAAACGGTTGGCATGTTAAAATTAATTACCCGCATTCAGGTCTTTGTTTGATTGTTATCCCCGGCCAACAGTCGGGTATAACACTAGTTATTATACATATACATTTAAGGACAACCTTTAACAATAGTCTTTATGTTTTGGCCACCTCTTTTTTGGTTTCTTTGCTTTTTTTTACACTTTCACACTTTTATTTTAAAGATATGAATTATTCGTAAATATCAAGAGATCTAACGTACATTGTTTTGACCGGGTCCGCGCTAAAGAGCTCATTTGCCAATTAGATCCCCAATTTAAAATCCTTCGATGAGAAACTCATATCATCAGGAAATCTAGAGGGAAAAACTTACTCGGATCCACCATAGATGGAAATTAAAATAAAGTGTCCACCCCAAATATGTCTACGATAGGACGTGCACCCTGATCTCTTGTGAGGAAAGAAGTCTCACCACCTTCTTGTTTCTATTTTGTGTGTTGAAACTACAAAGTAATGTATAGAGTTAATTATTAGCACAAATGTTTTTAGTTCAATCATTTATTTCTACTAAGCTGAAAAAAAATGTGGTTCTCGCTGCAAGGCGCGGTAGGAACCACCAATTTTTTTTGTATTTAAGTTTTGGCACAACTTTTGTTTTTACACTTTCACACATTTCTTTTAAAGGTGTGAATATTACAAAGTAATGTATAGACTTAATTATTAGTACAGATGTTTTTAGTTTAATCAATTTTTCCTACTCAGTTGGAAAATATATGGTTCCCGCTGTAACGTGTGTGCATGAACCAACTAGTTTACATTAAACCTACACCATTCATCCCAATTAATGAATCTTTGACTAACTTTGATCTTATACCAAAAGAATCCCAAAGCTTAAATTTTGCTTATGATTTTATCCTTACAAATAGGCAACGACGCCACGTTAGAGAATTTGTTTTCGTTTATAGCTTTCCGTATACACTAACAGGCTACCATAATGATGTCTTTCAATACCAGCTTCGTTTGCGAATTACGTCCCATATGCTCGTGAATCTATATAATATATTTGAAAGAGAAAACAAAAGAAAAGACATTGCCTTGCATTACAAATGGACATGATATGAGACCTTCATTGCTAACATACAAAAACAACATAGGTGCTCCACATTTTCATTGTCATAACCCACATAGTCCACAAGAAGTGTTATCAAAGTTACAATTACAAGCATGGAGAGTAACCAGGAAGATATTTCTTTTTTTGAGGAAGCTATTTGGACAAAAAAAAATAAAAAACACGTTCACAAAAGCACGCTCCATAAGTATATGAGAATGTGATGCAATGCCTATTTGTAAGGGATGAGCATGTCGTGTAAAGATTTATGTGTTATTTTGATTATTGAATATAAGATTATTGACTTTTTTGAAACTGCAATAGTAATGATGATAATGCAAGAAATGAAATAGATGGACTAAATAATAGATGACATGTAAGGAAAAAGGAAAATAAATAAATAGAGGAAGACAAACACGCAGGACCGACCCAAATAGCTATAGGCAATAGCCTACATCCCCCAAGTAGCTAAATTAAGGCCCTCAAGTTTATAAATTAAAGGATCCTCTTTATCACCAGAGACGGAGTCAAAATATTTTTTATGAGGGGGCAAATTTAAGAGTCGTTTATTATATTTATTAGATCCATCTTCAGGGAATTTTTTTTTTTAAAATGGGCCCTGACCCGTAAGTAGAAAAAATGGACTCCTAAAAGAATTTCGTTAACGTCGGGTTTAGTCAGATTATCAACAATCAGTATTGAGAAGGACGAGTTTAGCAGAAGTGAGTGCCGGTTATGGAAATATCTATTCATCACTCTCAATAAATGGCTCAATGCCAACATCCACATACAATGCCGAAATTAAAAAGTATTTAACAGGTTATACTTTAAGTAAAAGTTACCAAAACAAAGCTAGCCTATAGGCTATAACAATCAAAAATCTTGAACCGGCATTGCAAACACATACATATGGTTAACGACTTTCATTTTGGAACTGCTTATAAAGCCAAATAACAACCACGACATAATTTTTTTCGAGATAAAAACGTTTAACAATTTGTACAAACCACACGGACAACCGTGTAACTTACTCTAAAGCAAAAATAGAATGGATACAGTTATTATTCATACATACAAGTGATTCGGTAAGACAAAAATATAATAAAAAAACCACCCACGTGTCAACACGCTATTCCTTATTTAGCTACTCACCCGAACCCGGTCCATCAAACCCCAAACACACTCACCTGACCTCATTTCTTGTCCAGATACATCCATCCCCTCCGTCAAACACACGCCATTCTCATTCCCATCCCATTCTCTCTCCATCACCTAATCAATATCAAAGAATCTAAATCCCCAAATTTAAACAAATCTCTTCATCTCCACACACACACACACACACAGGTACGCCCAAATATATATCTATAATTCTGTATCTATCTATACCTATATCTCTACATACATAAATTAGGGTTTATTATTATAAATCATAAATAAAATGGACAATGAATTCATCAATCACTGTAATCACTTCATTGTTATTCTCTTTAGTCACTGTTATTAGTCTTTCATAATTCGAAACGACACCGTTTCCTTTAGTATATCTATATACATATCTATACACATATATACATCTATATATTCCATATCTATCTATCTCTCTCTATATAAATGGATATGACTCGTGCAACACAATCAAACTTATCCTTAGGGTTTGTACCTCACAACATACCAAACGACACAGTTTCATTTCAAATTGATTCGAGTTTTCGAAACGGTTCGAGTCATGCTGGTTCTGCAGTTCCGTTACAGTTAATGGAACAGCAGACGGTAACAGATGCTAAAAGCGTCGATTTGAATGAAATGAATGGTGTGAGTATGGACTTGAATGAAGAGAGTAGAGTTGGCGGTGATGATGAGGAGGAGGGGGAGAAAGATGTTGAAGAGTTTCAAATTTTAGGTCATTCGATGTGTTTGAAAAGACGCCGAGATAATAATAATAACAATAATAGTGGTAATAATAATAATAGTAATTTGGCTACTGCTGATTCGGGGTCTTCGAATGTGTTATCTAAACGAGTTCATGTAGAGTCAAATTGGCAAGGGCAGAGTTTGGAATCGCGTAGGCAGGCGGTTAGGGCTTGGGGGAATCAGTCTTTGCAGGCTGCTGATCCGGATATATTTGAGATTTTGGAGAAAGAAAAGTGTAGACAGTATAAAGGGATTGAATTGATTGCGTCGGAGAATTTTGTTTGTAAAGCTGTTATGGAAGCGTTAGGTAGTCATGTGACGAATAAGTATTCTGAAGGTATGCCTGGTGCTAGGTACTATACTGGGAATCAGTATATTGATGAGATTGAGATGATTTGTTGTCAACGTGCTTTGACTGCTTTTGGACTTGATTCGGAGAGTTGGGGTGTGAATGTTCAGCCGTATTCATGTACTTCTGCAAATTTTGCTGTTTATACTGGTTTATTGTTGCCAGGTGATCGGATTATGGGGTTGGATACTCCTTCTGGAGGGAATACAAGTCATGGGTATTATACACCGAATGGGAGGAAAGTTTCTGGTGCTTCAATTTTCTTTGAAAGTCTTTCGTATAAGGTTGATCCGAAAACTGGGATTATTGATTTTGAGAAGCTTGAAGAGAGAGCACTTGATTTTCGTCCCAAGATTCTTATTTGTGGTGGTAGCTCGTATCCTCGGGAATGGGAGTATTGTAAGTTTAGACAGATTGCTGATAAGTGTGGTGCGGTTTTGATGTGTGACATGGCTCAAATTAGTGGGCTTATTGCTGCCAAGGTATATTCTTTCTTACTAATTGCTAAATTGATGCTGGCTGCTTTATGTTAGTTTCGGTTCATCTTCTTTGAACTACATTGTGCTGTAGGTTATGTTATGGCCTGAGTATTCATTCTTTTTTGTTTTGTTTTGTTTTAAACTTACTAATTGCTGCAAGTTCTATTTTTGCTTTTAAAGGTTTTTTTTTTGTCAATTGTTCTTCATTTGCACTCCCCTTTTCGTTTTACTGGAGTAAACATTGATGTGAAATTGAGTTTTTTCATTCATATTTTCTTCAATATACTACCTTTTGAGGTGTATTATTGGCTTATTATGTTCTGCCATTGAGTAACAAGAATGTTTTCATCTATTCACATTTGCTGGTGTCTATTGTTTGTGTAACAATTCTTATTCTTTATAACAATTGCTGTTTACGAATCCATATTATTCTTTCATTTGACTTCCATGTATTGACGTATTGTTATTTGTTAACAATTTTGTGCTCTATGTTCTATAGGAATGTGCAAGCCCCTTTGAGTTATGTGATATTGTAACCTCAACTACTCATAAAAGTCTTCGTGGCCCTCGAGGAGGTATAATTTTTTACAGAAAGGGTCTTAAGGCTAAGAGAAGAGGCATGCTTTTGAATCAAGGTGATGGTAGTGACAAATATGACTTTGAGGAGAAGATAAATTTTGCTGTATGCCCCGCGCTTCAAGGTGGGCCACACAACAATCACATTGCCGCCCTTGCGATTGCACTTAAACAATTGGCTACTCCAGAGTACATGGAATACATGCAACAGGTGAAGAAAAATGCCCAAGCATTAGCATCTGCTTTATTGAGAAAGAACTGCAGGCTGGTAACAGGAGGGACTGACAATCATTTAATACTTTGGGATCTTAGGAATCTTGGATTGACTGGTACCAATTCTCTCTTTTTGTAGTATTCATTTTTTGTGAATTCTTGTACTTGTTTTGCTTCACTACCCAGTGCCATATTTGTCATCATCTCATCACTAGTTTACTTTTCTTTAAAAGGCTTGTAATGACTAAGGAGTTTCCAGTAGTTTATAAGGATGCGTTTTATATGCTTATAGTGCCAGTTAAATAGAAATATTCTGGTACTATCTTTTATTCTGAAAAGGTATGGACTTTTAGTTAATAAGACCTTTCTGGTAGTAAAAAGGCATGTGCCATTTCTATTACATTGCAGAACTGTTAAAACATGGAATAGAACAGAATGCCACATCTTCTATATGGATATCGAAGACATTTTGGTCTATTGTTGGAGGTTTGTTATATCACTATATATGCAATAATCTTTGGATGGCTATGCATTTCTATATATACAATCATCGGGGGAAAATCACTGCTCATAACAGGACCCCCCCCCCCCCCCTTTTTTTTTCTCTCTCTCATAACGGAACTTAAAAAAGTTTGTATTACGTTGTACCTTCTTTAATTAAAATTACTGTTTTGCTTGAAATTTTTAAAAATATAAGCTATCTCTTAAATTTAGTTGCTAACCTTTTTCAACCACATTGCCTTTTCTTTTAATGGCAGGGTGCACTAGCTTCATTTATTCTTTTTGCATCCGTGCCTTTTTTAGCTTACTTTATGTTTCTTGGGGCTAGAAATAAGATGCAACATGTGTTTAATATTATATATCTTTCAGTTATATCTCTTACTTATTTTTTTTAATATTTGTTACCGTATATTCTTTTTGGCAAAATGTCTTGCATATAAGTTATCTGTTAAATTTAGTTGATAACTTTTTAACCATATTGCCTTTTCCTTTTATGCCAGGGTGCTCTAGATTCAATTTTCTTTCTTTTCATCCATGCTATTTTTTGATTATATTATGTTTATCTGGGCTAGAAAATGTGTGCTTAAGTTTAATATATGTTTTAAGTAATATTTTTTATAATTATTACATTTTGTTTTGGGCCAAATCTCTTGCATATAGATAAGTATCAAATAAATTCTTGTCACAAATGTATTAGAGTAAATAAAATTTTCGTTTTGTCTTCTCGAACTTTGAAAAACTTTTTTCTGCCATATTATTTTCTCTCTCTGGATGCTTCTTGTTAATGTAAAAACTTTGTTTCACCCCCCTCGAGCTTTATCACTTTTTTTTATTTCAATATTTTTTAAATTTAATTGATAACTGTTTTATAACCATATAATTTTCTTATTTTATCTCACGGTGCACTAATTTTCTTCATTCTACATGTTTATTGGAGCTTGTTTAATATATCTTGTTTAATGCCATGAGTTATCTTTTATGTTACTGGAGGTTCTAAATAAGCTATCTTTTACGTTACTGGAGGTATAAATAATAAATGAGTTACTATCACAGATATATATAAATGATTACATATTGATGTTTGTTCGTGCTCCACTTCCATAGCGAAGCGCGGCTCCTTTTTTGGAGTACATGTTAATGCACATGGCCTTGCGTTTTCCCTCCCACACTTAGATTCCACTTTTAGTTTAGATAATTCTACTTGTATTGCAAATTTGCAACATTAGAAAATTATTGTGCGGGAGCTATTTTATTACAACCAAACTTTTAGAGGAACTTATGACGGTTGCTACTTTGTATTGCGTTATTTATTCATGTATGTTGAATGTTCACAAATATTTCTGGGGGTCTCAAATTGCGTTTTATATAAATAATTTATTGCTGCTAGAGCAGGATATGTGCTTGTTTGTGAAAGCCCAAGGTGTTCACGGTTGTTGTTGTCTCTTTCTATGTTTGGGCTTTTTGCTATTTAGTGGTCGTCGGAATTGGAGCCAACATTCTCAAATAACAAGATAAGAATTGCTTGCATAGTATGTCTCTTGAAACTTGTCGTATGATTGTCTTTGATTTTAATGAAGTTGAATCTGAACTTGACCATCTCAGGCGTAGAATCATATTACAATAGCTAAGAGCCAACTGTTTACTGACATGGAGTACATATTCACATTTTCTTTTACGGACTCGTTACTAGTTGCATCACCTTGTACTAGACTGTTATAGATATCAAACGATTTCACGGGTCTTTACTCTGACTGTTGGTTCAGCCTTAACCATGCAGAGTACCTTCTTCACTATGATCATCTGTCCAGCTTCAAGTTTGCTTGGATTTCTGCTCAAGTCTTCGTTTCTGTGGTTATCATTTCCTTGGTCCTGTGTCTGCCAAACACATATTCACACATATATACATTAACTGCTTTTTTTGTTGCTTTTTAATTATTTCAAGTACTTCCGCCTTATATACGTTTTATAATGATATTGTTTTTATTTTTAAAATTTTAAAATATGTTATATTCTTCAATACCATAGGTGGTCTGTTTTTCGAAAGGATTTATATGTTTTATTTGATTTTAGTTTTCCCACGTATTTTTTGGTTATATAAATTTATCAATATAATTTAATATCTTTGCTCGTCTCCTTGCTGGGTTACGAGTTGAAGTTTTAGGATTTCGAATCATGAGTTGACGACTATGGTTGTGGTAATTTACTTTTGATCTTTTCTTTTGAGCGACAGACTTATCACATACGATCACCTATTATTTACACATGTTATTTCAAGCGTGAGTTGAACTCCCAACCTTTTGGTATACGGGTCACCCTGATGGCCAAAGGTCATTAGCATGGTTGTGGGAATCGAGGTCAACTAAGTTACAAAACAGTAGTTGCTTGCAGTTGCCCGTGGAAGTATATGTTCCTAGATACCAGTCCAATGATGTCTATCGATATAGTGTAAATCTGGTTTTAATTTACTGGTGCCATATACATGAACAATCCAAAGTCCTAATTCAGTTTTTATATTTTTAGAAACAGTATTTTCAGATGTGATGATTTAATGCATGATCTGGGATAGATGGTGGGGTGTTCTATACAACGAGGAACAAATGAGAAAACAGTACTACGTAGTACGTAGTAACATGTTTCAGTGCTTACTTTGTGTTTGTGTTGTGATAGACTACTGGGAACGAACCAAATAATTGCATATCATTAAGAAAACAGTTTGACCATGTGCATTTATCCTAGCACATACATTCTTTGGTGGTTATTAAAGAACATGATCCTCATGTTTATTGCTCTCCTTTTCAGGTAAAAACTTGGAGAAAGTATGTGAAATGTGTCATATTACCGTAAACAAAATTGCCATATTTGATGATAATGGTACCCTGATCCCAGGAGGAGTGAGGATTGGTGAGTAAAAACTTTTAGTCTTTTTTGTTTATGCAAATAACAATTTATCATCATTAAACTGAGGAAAGAAGGCAATTTCGACCCATTTATGGATGAATTTCTTGACCTGGTTATACTTCGTCTATTAACTGGTCAGATGGGGAAAGTTTTAAACATTAGTATAAATGAAAATAGTCTAGCAGATCAAATAGGGTGAAGTAATCCAAAATGTGTTCAAAATGCATAAACCTATGAAATTATTCTATTTTTAGTATTTTATAAGTTAGAATGTTAGATTATTGTTGTACATATGTACTTTTGTAATTACATAAAACATTGCAACTTCTGTGGGGTACCGTCCCGAAAATGAAACATAGTAACCGTATATTTAGTCGGTTATTTTGGCCAGTTGCCCAAACTGACCAGCCTGACTCATTTTAAATTGATCTAAAACTGTGTTGCTCATTACCGGCTCGACTTGTTTGTCATTCTTTATATATACACAATTTGAACATACTCATGAATCTGTACTTCAGGTACTCCTGCGATGACTTCACGAGGTTGCCTGGAATCTGATTTCGAGACAATGGCGGACTTTCTTTTTCGAGCAGCTCAAATTACAAGTACAGTGCAGAGGGAACATGGAAAAGTGCTCAAATCTTTCTTGAAAGGACTTGAAAACAACAAAGACATTACTGATCTTAGAGCCCAAGTTGAGAACTTTGCAACTCAGTTTGCGATGCCAGGTCAAGATTTGTAGTAAAACCCTTTATGTGCCTCAGTGTTGTCCGTAAAGGAAGATTGCAAGTGCATATTGCTGTTGATGTGTTATGCTGGAACCTATGAAGTCTTCTCTGGATGCCATCTTGCCGAAGGTTTTCCATCTAAACCAAGTTGGTCGTAGGTAAACAGAAATTCCTGCATATTTAGTTAATATTACGTGGAAGGTGAAAAAAGAAAAAAGAAAAAGAAAAATCGAAGAATGACAGCTCTGGGTCAGTTACTATTCTTTTGACACTGTGATTAAATGTTGATAATATTGAATAGCATTTTTTTTTGTTTTTGGTATTATTGTTGTCCGATCCTATTTGTGTTGATTTTTGTTCTAGCCTTGTTATCAAGCAACTATAAAAAAAAAGTTTATTGTTAATGAAGGAGTGTTATTTTCTTTTGGTATTGGAAGTACGTGATCAGAGCAACATGAGTTTAAGATTTAAACCTGGAAATATGATCTGAAACATGCAAGCATTCTTCCAAAATTGTGTCTACAAATCCGCCGTCTTTTAAACTGGCTTTTTCTGACTTATAAAATAGGAAAAAAGAAATGTTATAGGTGTTTTATTTCTAGTGTTGGGCATTTGATCTTGCTTTGACATTATCTTCCATCCAGGATTGTTTTAGTGACATGGATTTTACAGCGTTGTATGTTACCATGGTTATAGAGATATCAAATTGTCTAGTTACCATTTTGTCAAGTGTTGGACAGTTTATGAGTGTAGTTATGTCTATTGCCAGTTGCCCTTACGTACATTTTTTCCCTCAAAATATATGATGATTTATAATCATATTAAAGTACTTGCTAGTTGCTTCCATTAATGTTGAATCAAATAAATAATAAGAAATTAATTAGAAAAATACCAAGTAAAATGACATTCTTTTGGTACTAAAAAAGTCTTATCATACAGAACAAAATTTTCGTGGGAATAAATTGAAAAACAATTATTGGTATGGAGAATATAAAATGCTCTTGTGACACACATGTATGTGAATTTGTGCTTTCTTTTGAAGCTACATTTGTTATGATTTTATTATATTCTTTATGTCCCCTAACTTGTATGCAAATCTCTTTTACTTTAAAAGAAGAATCCACAACCCATTTCCATATTTCGATAGTTATATCATATCACTTGAGCTCAAAACAAAAGTGAATTCTAGAAGTTGTATTTGTCAATCAATAAAGATAGAAAAAAAAAACATATCAACGGTTTTGATGTTGTTCAATTCTCAAATCATTTATATATAGCTCTATATATAGACTTTTTGCATGGTCAAAATCATCAAATTGATCAAAAATATTGTATCCATCTATGATTATTCATAAAATGGGAGGACCCACGATAATAATAGAAGAAAGCTAAAAAGATAGAAGCTGAATACAAATAAAATGATTTAGAAGGGGAAATAGGTAAATGTGTCGAAAAATTTCATAATTCTAAGAGTTTCTTCCTACTTTCAACAATCTCATCAAATAAATCATCAAGTTGGACAATAGTATTATCAACTCCACATTGCAACCTTCCAAAACAATTCTTTAAATTTTCAATCCTTTCACTTGTATCAATTTCCAATTCTAATCCTCTAATTTTCTCCAACTCTGTTTTCAACTCGTCGATAGCGTGTCTTGTGTTTTGAAACTCATAGAGTAAGATGCCAGTTTGCCCCTCTTCTTGCTCATTCACTCTCTCATTTAATCTTGTAGCCGAGACCATAAAACTTGATCCGAAAACCTTGTGATTTCCATTGTAACTAGTAGTAGTATTCTCATAGTACGAAGAAGAGGAACAAGTGGTTTCGTTTGAACAATAAACTAGTCCATTAACCATCATCTTTAAAAGCAACGAGCTTATGTTCTTTAATGCATATAGTACTCCTCTAAAACCATTAAAACCATTATACTTTGATTGGATTAGAATACTTTCATCAAATTTGATTGACAATGGTTTAATTCTAGTTTCTAACAAGCTCCTATTTTCTTCCTCCAATCTAATACTCTCCCTTTGGCAACGATTAATAGCTCTAAGTACCTGAAATATTCGACGTATAAGTTTTTTATG
>CM067172.1:6158460-6160960 GCA_034093135.1 Erigeron breviscapus | reverse complement strand
AAAAAAAAATGTTTGACAAAAAAGGTGATTAATTGCGTTTTCACAAAGACAAAACGCAGTTTTGGAAAAACATGTTGAGACATGCTTTTTCAAAACGTAGTTTATTAACGCAACATCTATTATACAAAATGTAACACCCCAAGCAAGACTTGAAATATTACCGAAAAGATATAGCGTGTGTATGAGATTATCGTAGAACAATACTAAATGAATAAAAGGGATCCGGTGAATCCAAACATCAAATATAAAGTACAAAATGCACAAGGAGCAAGTAACCATCAAACGTTTACAAAATACTATCAAAAGATGGCTATCGATCCTAAGCATGATGCAAAACAATGGGCAAATGAATATGAGATCCACGTAAGTCCAAGCCCGAGTCCAAACATAAGCAACAATCAAACTTCACGTCCAAGATTCGCCTGATTACCTGAAAAGTGCACTAAACAAGGTCAACACTAGGTTGGTGAGTTCGTAGTAATGATTCACGAGGAACCATCGTCAATAATCATAACAACATATATAAGGTGAAGGCAAGCAATACTTACTATAAGCCCTTAATCATCACACGTCAAAAATTTAAGGTTAACATATCGCTCAACCTTGCCACATAAGTAAACGAACGACAAACAACACAAGATAGTTCATATACAAGTCACAGTCAAGTGCCAAAGAAGTCAATGCCAAGAAATGTATCGTATGCGTGTCAATGTCATGCAATTTATCGAAAGTGTATAAATGTCAACAAGGGCGTCATATGCGTGTCAAAGTCATGCAATGTATCACAAATCATCAAGTATCACAATACTTGGTCCACATCGTGGCGTCAATTGTTTCAAGTCATCAAGTATGGCCAATACTTGGCATCGAGTACTTGGAAGTACTCGGTCCACACAATTGTGGCGTCATCCATCTACCGTCAAGTATCCCAATGTTTAGAATGCATAACAAACGTCAAGTGTATCAACACGTAATTGTCCATCTCAATCACCAATCCAATATCCAACAATTCAACCAAACCACAAGGCACATACATTTCATACGACTTTACATTTAAGGATTCATAGATGCTTATATATAGGGTCACCTGAGCCTTCCCACCACATCTATAACTCCTTAAAGGCATCATCGTCTTCCATGTATGTACATCTATCCTAATCACATCATATAATCGAAATCGAATGCATAATCAATCAAACAATAAGTTAAACCGTCAATCAAATCAATCAATCAATTAGTCAAGTACGTGTACACTTTTCAGCCCGAATCTCAATCGAGTAGAGGACTAAGGAACTCACATGAGGCGATTACACAATTACCGCTTGAAAGATGAGAAAGGACAATCCAACGTTCACCAACGATCACAACCTACTTTACAAGCATCAAGTCAACACAAATACCCTAAGCAATAAGGCCTAGCTAGTTTAAGTCATGCCATAACCCCACAAACGCTTTACAAACATCCCCGATCGAGAACGAAGACACTTTAAACCAAAATTTTTAGAAATGAGATTGGATTCATCTCAAATAGATGAAACCATAAGAAAGTAGACACTCAAACGATTTCAAGGATAACTCTTACGTCAAAAACGAAGTTACGGTTTGAAAGTTATGGCCATTTCAAGATTGACCCATTCTGCCTCATGATATCGACGAGCTCAACATTGGGCTCGACAAGCCCAACACCAAAATCTGCATTTTCCATTCTGGAACTCAATATCGACGAGACCAACATTGGGCTGGACGAGACCAAGCCCATATCAGCTAAAAAAACGGGTTTTTGACATCAAAATCAACCCCAAACTCGTTTTTGACCATTTTGGAACTATTTTGAAGCTACCAAACATGTTACTAACATAATTTGACCAAAACCCACCATTCAAACTCTTCCATAACACAATCAAAGACCAAATCTTACCCCAAAATCACTCAAAAACCCTAATTTTGACCCAAATCCATTTTGAACCCAAATTTGACCAAGAACACTTAGATTGGACTAAGAAACATGATTAACAACATAAAATGATGAATTTAAGTTAGAATTTACTTACCAAAACTTTCCCCAAGTTGTCAAACCCGAAATGGAGCTAAAATGGAAGATTTCTTGCACTTGAGAACCCAAATTTTTGATATGTGATAAAGATAATGATAAAGATGATTATTCTAACACAAATCTAACTTGAAACTATAATCTTGGTATAATAATTCTAGAGAGAGAGAGAAGGTATGTGTGTGTGTATGCATTTAGTTAGAGGGAGAGAGAGATAAGTGTAAATGAATGGGTGAATGAATGAATGGGTGGTTGGGTGGGTGTAAGGACAGGGTTGGGTTATTTGGGAGGGTTCATGGGTCATGGATCCCAACCATGGGTTGACCCGTTTCAAGTTTCTAGACGATCAAACGTCGTTTCACATTTGTCTAGCACCGTTACGTCAAATAAGTCGGCCAATTGACCCGTCAAGCGTATTTGTCCGTCATTTAGTCTCAAAATAAATTTAAA
>CM067172.1:6060960-6150960 GCA_034093135.1 Erigeron breviscapus | reverse complement strand
TTGCACCAACAATCCGGGTGGCTTCTTGTGATCGGCTTTGACTTGTAAGCAAGTAAGACACTCACTCACATACTTAGCCACATCATGCTTCATGCCCGGCCACCAATACAAGTTTTTCAAGTCAAAGTACATCTTATCCGACCCGGGATGGACCGAATAAGGCGATTGGTGAGCTTCATTCATAATAAGTGTTCTTAAGTTGCCGAAAATAGGAACCCAAAGTCTTTCGACCAAGTATAGCCCATTATCACTCTTTCTGTCAAATTGTTGTTCCATGCCATCTAGGTTCTCGTCTCCAAAGTTTTCCGGTAGGGTGGCTTGAATTTGGGCTTCAATGATCCGGTCACGAATATTTGGCCCCACCGTGAGGCTCATAGCTCTAGCCCGTCTTGGTTTCACTCTCTCCTTTCTACTCAAGGCATCGGCTACTACATTTGCCTTGCCCGGATGATAACGGATGTCACAATCATAATCACTAAATAGTTCAAGCCAACGCCTTTGCCTCATATTCAATTCACTTTGGTTAAAGATGTGTTGAAGACTTTTGTGGTCGGTATAAATCACACATGTGGTGCCATAGAGATAATGTCTCCAACACTTCAAAGAAAACACAACCGCTCCCAATTCCAAGTCATGGGTCGGGTAGTTCTTCTCATGCACCTTCAATTGACGAGAGACATAAGCAATGACTTTACCCCTTTGCATAAGAACACAGCCCAAACCTTGTCCTGAGGCATCACAATAAACAACAAAATCTTCAATTCCATCCGGTAGCGTCAAAATAGGAGCGTCACATAGCATATCTTTAAGAGTTTGGAAGGCGTTTTCTTGTGTTTCGCCCCATTCAAAGTTTCTCTCCTTTTGAGTCAAGAGAGTGAGTGGTTGTGCAATACGGGAGAAATTTTCAATAAATCTTCTATAGTAACCCGTCAATCCAAGGAATTGACGGATCTCGGATGGCGTTTCGGGTCTTCTCCAATTCTTGACCGCTTCAATCTTGCTTGGGTCCACGTGAATACCATCCTTTCTCACTACGTGACCAAGAAAGTGGACCTCTTCCAACCAAAACTCACACTTGGAGAATTTAGCATACAATTTCTCCTTCCGTAGTAGTTCGAGCACCTCGCGCAAGTGCTCAACATGCTCTTCCTTTGTCTTCGAGTATACAAGTATGTCATCAATGAACACAATGACAGACTTGTCTAAGTATGGTTGACACACCCGGTTCATCAAGTCCATGAACACCGCCGGTGCATTAGTCAACCCGAAGGGCATCACGGTGAATTCAAAATGACCATACCTTGTGCGAAAAGCCGTCTTGGGGATATCATATTCATGTACCCGGAGTTGATGATAACCCGAGCGAAGATCGATTTTTGAGAAGTGCTTAGCACCTTGAAGTTGATCAAATAAGTCATCGATTCTAGGGAGGGGATACCGGTTCTTCACAGCGAGCTTGTTTAATTCCCGGTAATCAATACACATTCTGAAAGACCCGTCTTTCTTTTTGACGAAGAGAACAGGAGCACCCCAAGGAGATTGACTAGGGCGAATGAAACCCTTCTCTTGGAGTTCCTTGAGTTGAGTTTGTAGCTCTTGCATTTCGGTTAAGGCTAGTCTATAAGGAGCTTTTGCTACGGGCGCGGCTTCGGGGATAAGATTAATACGAAAGTCAAGTTCACGAGTTGGAGGTAATCCCGGTAAGTCATCCGAAAAAACATCGGGAAATTCACAAACAATAGGAACGGTCTTCAGTTCTACCTTGGTGACGGTAGCACTAAAGACTTTAGAATTAGAGGAATCGGAGATTTCGCCTTGAACTCTAAGAATTCTACCGTTAGTCAAAGGTATCTTAACAACTCTCTCGCCACAATCAATAGTCGCATTTACCGCAGTCAACCAATCCATACCCACAATGACATCAAAACTCCCAATATCGAAAGGCATAAGGTCTATGAAGAATTCAACATCGTCTAGGGCCAAAACACAATCACGTAGTATTTGACTAAGTTTAGTTAGTGACCCGTTTACCATTTCAATGTCAAGCACATAGTTTAGAGCACAAGGATGCACATCAATCAAAGGAACAAAGTTAGAGGACACGAGGCTATAATCGGCTCCGGAATCAAATAAAACTGTTGCATAGTGACCATTAAGGAGAAAGGTACCTGCTACCACGTTGGGATCGTTGCGGGATTCATTTGCATTGGCCGCAAAGGCTCGGCCGCGGGGTTGCACTTGATGGCCTTGTTGTCCCCGGTTTTGGTTAGGCCCGACCATTTGTAGTTGGTTGGGGTGGACGGCTACTTGAACTTGTTGTCCTACCCATCGAGGACAATTATTACGATAGTGGTCACGACTACCACATTCAAAACATTCACCTCTTCGTTGATTACCTTGAGGAGGGACGGCCCGAATAGGAGCCACATTCATTGGGCCCGTTCTTGGAGCTCTACAATTCTTGGAGGCGTGCCCAACTTGGTTGCAGTTATAGCATGCCCCACATTGGACATTGGCGGGATGATGCCTGTTGCATCTCCCACAGAAAGGATGAGGCCCTGTATAAGCTTTCCTAGTCGGTTCCACCGCCGCCATTACTCTACCCCTATTTGCATTCTTGGGGTCAAACCTTCCCACTTTCTTTACCCCGCTAGACTCTCCCACTTCCTTCCTCTTGTATGCTGGGGATTTGCTTAAAACACCGCTCCTTAACAAGTCTTCGGTCACGCTACCGGCCCGGTTAACCGCATCGGCCAAAGAAGTAGGCATGTTAGAATTCACATAAGATCGGACTTGAGGATTCAAGCCCAATACAAACTTCTCGATGGCCCGAGACTCGGAATCCACCAAGTGAAGAATGAGGGTAGACAACTCTTGAAATCGTCTAACATAGCTCTTGTAATCGGCTCCCTCCATGTTGAGATTAGCAAACTCAATGGTCAAGTTTTGTAGTTCATAGGGAGGACAAAACTTTGCCTTCACTTTGTTCTTGAAATCGATCCATTCCAAGTTATAAGTCCTCCCCAAAGTTATTTCTTGGTTCCACCAACTCAAGGCGTCATGTCTAAACATGTCGGATGCATAAGAAATCCGGTCGTCATAGGTGCAATGACTTCTTTCAATCACTGCCTCGATCTCCTCAAACTACCTTATACACTCTGTGGGACCGCCTCTTCCATCAAACTTCGGTGCCCCACAGCTTTTGAAGTCTTTAAATATACACCCCTGTCGGTATCCTCCATGTTGATTATACATGGGCATACGGTTATCAACTCCCACTGGTTCCTCTTCTTCCTCCTCCACAGCATGAGGTTGAGCATTTTCATTATTCACATTAATTGGGGCTTCATTGTTTTGAGCCGCATTGTTTCCCCCAAGACTTGCCGTGACTTGAGCAATAATGGTCGGCATGATATTGGTGATCGTTTGAGCGATCACCTCAGCCAAGTTTGGCCCGGGAGCTTCACCATGACCTCTTCCTTGGCCTCTACCACGACCTCTACCACGGCCCCTACCACGGCCCCTACCACGGCCCCTACCTCTACCTCCTTGTACCTCCGGTTGAGCTTCCTATTGAGGTTCTTCCGATTCAGCCCTATAGTTCGTTCTGGCTCTCCTTGGTCTCACCATTTCTATAAAACAAGTGACACGTTGACCCGAGAGTTAGTCTCAAATGCTCACATGTTAGTCACACAAGTAGTCAATGCTCTCATACCGATACCACATACTCATTTCATATCATTAAGCTAAGTCAAGAGTGTTGGAATCCTATGGGATTGTTACTTAGCATATCATCATGTCAAATTCATTACAATTGTCTATCATTAACTCATGTAATCATGCTCATTACATCATGCAATCAAACAACTAACACGAATGATTCAAAGTATAATCCGAATTCGATATGCTCTCTAGTTATTGACCGGGTATGTATACAGGGTATACCAATGGCTAACCCTCCACCTAATCAACTTCCATTAAGCATATCGGTTCCTTATTATACTTTAAGCCACACGTGCGCAATCCACGATGTCATTAACTTGTTATAATATTGGATAACCATAAAAGAGTTGATCGGGTTCTTTTAGGGTTGCCACAATATTATACTAAGTTAAGCCACACGTGCGCAATCCACGATGTCATTAACTTGTTATAATATTGGATAACCATAAAAGAGTTGATCGGGTTCTTTTAGGGTTGCCACAATATTATACTAAGTTAATGGCATAACTTCATTTTGCCCTAAATCATCAAATTAGCTCCAACCAATAACAACAATAAACCATATTAACAGCATTCCACATTCATCACATTGAATTCAAGCTATCACACAAGTGGTCTTAACTACGAACTCACACGGGGATTCACATAATTCACATTGCACACGAATTTCCTAACCATGCATGCTATATGAAGAGTTTTAACTTAAGCCGTAGTCTAGGTCAAACCGCCTAATTCTCCACGACCACGCATGGGCCACCATTCTATAACACCCCAAGCCAAGGCTCGAAATATTACGGAAATCATATAGCGCAAGGTGGAATTATAATAGAACAAGATCTAAATGCAAATAAAGATTCAGTGAATCCATTACAATGCGAAACAAGTACCAAAATACATAAGGAGCAAATAACCATCAAAGTTTACAAAAGAACATCCAGAAGATGGCAAATCGATCCTAAGTATAATGCAAAAGAAGGCCAATGAATCCTTGATCCATAAAGTCCAAAGCCTGGGTTTTACAGCACGCAACAATCAAACTCCACGTCCGGGAATAACCTGATTACCTGAAAAGTGTACTAAGCATAGTCAACACAAGGTTGGTGAGTTCGTAGCAATGGTCCATAAGGAACCATCGTCAATAAACACAATAAACGAGTAGAGGCTAGACCTGTCTTACAGCGAGCCTCTAAGTAACACAATATCGTCCAACAACGAGGTTACACAAAGATAAGTAAGTGTGATAAATATGCACAAATGATATAAAAATCAATACAAGTGCCAAATGCATAAATAAGCCAACATGCCTATCTTATGCGTGAACTCAAGTCACCTATGCAACGATACCCGCCTGTCATCGCAATGAACAAGGCTGTATCTCAAAATCATCGAGATATATATGTCTATATACTCGGAGTCATGTCACCAACATCTCATAGATTAAGTGTATACATCTATACACTTGGATGTTTGAGTCCTCAACCGAGGGCTTATGTAACTACGTATGCATGCTTACAATCAATTGTATATGCATCAATCACAAATCGTCTGACATAAACCAACAATCAATATTCGTCAATCATAAACCAATAATCACAATTCAAACCAACTATACGTACATACACTTAAGAGGATTCTCCATTCTTCGAGTCCCAGATGCTTATGTATAGGGTCACCCGCAGCCTTCCCACCACATCTAAAACTCAATGAAGGTGTAAGTCCCAACTCAATAGATGGTACTACCTGAAGACACCTCTATGTCGATGGTGGAGTTACTTTGCAATATAAGCACTGAACTGGAGACGACCAGTTACAGGAGTATATACCAAGTTCTAGATAGATTACTTATTTAAGTGACAATAAGTAAAGAACAATGCAATAATAAAAAATACTTGTAAAGTAAATTGGTGAGACAATATGTAATTTTCAAGTGTAATTTATTTATTAACTTTAAATAAATTACAAGGTTGTTGCGGAACCAAGATAATACAAGTATGTAAATATCCTAACAACCTATGAACTACAATTGATCTACACTTGGAATTTCTCTAAACAATCGAAACACTTAAAGTTGTGAAATGTTCCTTTTTACGATTGAGAGAATATTGCACAAGTTCACCAAGAATATTGTAGGTTTGCAAAGTGTGTGACTTCTCAAAAAGTGTTATTCTTGGTTGTGCAATGACTTGTATTTATAGGCAAAGTTAACATTGGGATGTTAACTTTGGCCGTACAAATATGGTTGAGAGCATTTAAGGAATAACATTTAATTCCTTAAAATGCAGTGTAAAGTTGCAGTATAAAGCAACTTTACTCAACCAGCTTTATGTACCTTTTTGTACTTAAATAATAAGATAAATCTTATTATTCGGGTAAAAGCACATAAAACATAAAAGTCAATTCCTCGTAATCAGTGTAAAGCTTTGTAAGAGCTTTCCACTGACGGTCTCCAGTTTGTAACTGACTAGAATGTCAACTGGGCTTCGCTGCCATTGTCATTCTCTATCTTCCACTTGTTGTCTTCGACTCCAACTGGAAGGATTCTTCAACTGGTCAGTTCTCAACTGGAGGAAGTCTTCAGTTGCGTTAACTGTACGATGCAACTGGACTTCAATATATTTCTGGACAAATCTTCTTGGTCTCCAGGTGCAACTGGAGACTGGCCAGTTTCACTAAAACTGGTCCTAACAAATTCCCCCTATTTGTCCTGAAATATTAGCAAGTCTTTTTCAGTTCTTGTATCTGTACAAGTGTGAACTGGAGAGACTTGTTCGATTAAATCTATCTAAGTTTTCCAAGGCATTTTTATAGATCAATAAATGCCTTGGGTTTTTCTTTTTAAGTTTGTTAGATCTAATCTAGTATCTACCTTGTGGTTACAAACTGGTAACTTCATTTATACAAGGAAATGAAATTTACACAAGTTACAGAATGTAAATAAAATTACAAGTAGATAAACTGAAAAGAGAACTTAATTAGATGGCCCTTCGCCAGTTCGTCTTCTCTTGGTCACTGAAGAGATAGGCTGAGAGTCTTCAGGATCAATATTCAACTTTAGCTCCAGATTTTCTTTGTGTTGAATCTTGCCCTTCAAGAAGTTGACCCATGCTTTCTCAAACCTATTCCTTTGTGCCTTGGCCTCCAAAAAGTTTACCATCTCAACCCATTCTGAGAACCCATATTGCATTGCACCAGGATTGTCAGTTTTAACCAGTGGCCCTCTGGTATAACTGACCTCAATGTGAAAGTACTTGGTGCCTGGCTTAATTGTTACATTAACACCATTGATAGTCCCACTATGTCTTCTGGTTGCCATGATCTGGGAGTAATAGCTTCTTGCTTCAGATTCATTTGATATTTTAATACTCCCAGCTCCAGCAGCCAGTACAGCAGACTTGATGTCATCATTCGATACCTCGCCAGTTGGTTCTATGAATGTACTAAGGTCAGCATCTCTGGTCAGTGGTCTTCTTGGTTGAGGGTTCCTCCTTGGTGGATTCAAAACCTTTTTCACAACCTTCTTTACATTTTCGATCCTTTTCAAAATCCCACTGGCCCTGTTCTTCTTTGCCTTATCCACTGATATATTCAAACTTCTGGCATCAAATTCAGCTTCTTCATCAGGATAGTGCCTGTCCAGTTCAATGTCAAGCATTTCTTTCAACATGCCCACTATCCTGTCATCATTTTTTACTCTGGCATACTCCTCCTTAGTGATTCCCAAAAGATGAGCATCACTAATATCAAGCAATTTAATCTGTGCAAGATGCTCTCTGGCTTCAACTTGGTTGGCTTGTTTCATTTTCTTTCTTTCTTTTATTTGATTACCAAGTCTAGCCAGTTGTTTGCTAACACTTTCGGAAACTGGAGGAAGTACATCAGCATTGCCAGTTTCCAACATAGGTACATCAGTGGCCGGCTGGGCAGATACATCACATGCTAAACCTTTGCCCTTGTCAACAACATTCCCCCTATCACATACATCACCAGTTTCATCCATTCTTTGCTCACCAACTTCAGTACTGGCAGCCACAATCATTTCCCTACCTGTTTGAGTTCCAGATGGATTACTTTCAGTTTGAATTTGTGCAAGAACTGTACTTCTTTCCCCCTTGGCAGCATCTAGACCTGCCCTAATAACTTCCCATTCAGAATGGTGAGCTGGCAACCGGTCAAGAGGCTGCCACGATTGCATGTTCTTGCATTCTTTGAATATGGTGCACATCATCCTGAAAGATCTCCATAGGTGGTTGGTTTCTTTTGACTGGGCCATAACATTTGCTGCAACTTGTTCCTGACCAGTTTTTAGTTCATTTAAAATCTTAGAATCTTCATCTAGACCAGAAACCACCTTATCCTTCACCTCTTCATCCTTTTTCTTCAAACTTTCTACTTCAGTTGTCAGTTTATCCAGAGACTGAGCATGAAGTGATACCTGGGTGTTCAAGTTATCAATGCTGCCCCTCAACTGGTTGATCTCAGTAGTGAGTGGGGCCAGATCAACCTGAGGAGTGGCCAGCTTGGTGATATCAGATATCACCTTTTCTATCAATTGTTGTTCTCTAGCACCCAACGTATCATCTATTTTCTGACCAACTGAAGTCATTGACTGCTGCCCAAGTTCAGTCACATTCAACCCAGGCTTGTCAACCAATTCTTTTACCTGTTTTTCAATCTCCCTTAAATCCACTTCAGATGTTCTAACAGTGTTGCCCAGCAAGTTGGAGATTGAGGTTGTGACCTTGGACTGAGTGAGGTCAAAGGCTTCTTTTAAAGATGTTGCCAGATTGTTGCAGCCAGTGACCAGCTCATTCAGCTTCTTCAACACCAAGTCTTCATTTGATGAAAACTTGTTAATCCCCAGATCAACCACTTTAATATTGGTCAAGTGATCCTTGTGGTATCTGGAGAAAGACTTGGTGTTTTTGTCAAGTGTCTTTTGAATATCCTCCACCCTGGTGAGAAGGTTTTGGATATCGGCTTGAACAGAGACAACTTGACTGTCCAGTGACGGAGGAGAAGGTGTCACTGGACCAGCAGCAGTTTCTACTGGAGCAACTGGAGGAGGCAAATTTAGAGAAGTCTCCCCAGTTGACATCCCAGCAGTTGAAGAAATAGTAGGAGTGGTGGTAGAAGAAAGGACTGGAAATTCAATTTGTTGGACATGCTGAGAATGCTCAGGTGTGTCCAACGGCGGCGGTGGTGGGGGCATTTCTCGAAGGAGTGAGAATTGCCCAGCTGGTGATGGTGCCATACGTCTGTTTCCAGACATATAGTTATAAGTGGGAAAAGGAATATTTGTAGGCTCATTTTCTTGGGATGGTGAAACTGAAATTGAAGCATCTGGAAGCGAGACTGGAGATGAAGGGTTTTGATCTTGTACAGCAGAATCAAAAATCTCCAAGTCTGATGCAGTACCTTCAGAATCCGAAGACTCTATAAGGATTTCCTCGTCATTAATATTCATGTCCAGATCCATGAATGTAACTGAGGGCTGACCAGAAGGGTCAGTCTCCAGATGACCTTCCCCAGTTTCCTGGTTGGGTGCATCTGTTGGAGGATCAGATACCGAGGTATCTTCACCAGGGATAGAGGTCAGTGGAGTTGCCTCAGTTATAGTTGATCTATCCACAACCATAACATCAGACGAACTGGAGGGTCCCTCATTATTTTGAGGCCCGCCCAGTTGTCTTTCCGACTCACCTGGGATTGGTGCATCGGTTTTGGCGAATGCCAGCCGCATTCGATCTGGAATCTCGACCTCTCCAGCTTCAGATACTAAAGAGTCTAGATTCCTCAACAAATCTGGCACAGTGTAAGGTGAATCTGTGCTTGATTAAGCTTCACTGCCCAGAATTTGTAGAAAACAAAGAGAGAGAAACCTTGAGAAGGGGATGCATAGTCCCCTGGTGCCCTTCAGTTTTTGAACCAGGCTTCTAAACAGGATATCAGCAAAATCCACTCTCAATCCATTCCACAAGCAGTATGCCATCTCTGCTTGTGCGGAGTTAATCTGGTCAAGTCCACCAGAACTCCCACCCATACTTTCCACAAGGTGGATGAAAAAATACCTCCATGAAGGTGTAAGACCCTTCATGGTCATCGCACCCTTTGTCTTCAAAACCCCTTTCTCTAAGCACTCCTTATGTCCCATTTCAAGGAGGACTTGGCGAAAATTAATGTTTGGGGTGATGACAACTGGAGATTCACCCTCTCTCCAGTAGTTGAGGTATAAGGCATCCCTCAACACATCTGCTGATAAGGTACACTGGACTGTTCCACCTTTTAATGTGAAAGTGATGGAAGAACAATCGGAAGAAAGAGTAGCAGTGTACCAAAACTCACACAAGTAGCCGTGAAACATCTTGCGTGGGTTTAGAGAGAATGAGGGTCCAATTGGAGAATCCTTCAAGAATCTTTGGATTCTGCCAATAAGGGTATTGGACCCTTGGGTTCCTTGTAAACTCGCCATCGGATTATTTGGATTTAATTTGATGAGCGAAGTGTTACCAGGAGCACCAGGTGCCTGTTTGACATCTGGTGAAGGAGCATATGGGACAGTTAAGAGATTTACATCTCTTGAACAGGATGATTTAGGTGCCATTTGAAATTGAAATTGAAATTTGAAATTGAAATTTAGGAATTAGGGTTCTTGATTTATGAAGCAGAGAGAGAAATGAAGCAATTTTAGATGATTGGGAAGTAAATGAAAGAATGTAAAGGGAAATAAATGTGATCGGAGTAAATAAGGGTATTTATAAGGAATTCAAGATCCCAATGAAATACCAAAAATTATATTTTATTTAACAAAATCAATTTTGTAGATATTTTAACAAAATAAGTTTGAATTTTGAAATAAAAACATAATTAATTGTGTCAGCATTAAATGCTACGACGGCTTAACTTACTCACGCGCCCACTAATTTTCATTTTCCCAATAAAAACAGTTGTCAAATACCAAAATAACTTTAAACACATCGGATGACGATATCAAGTGGTTGAAAGCACTCGAGTGCCATCACGTGTCACAAATATTGACCAAGTATCTCAAACGTTATAAAAAATTAAGACAAGACTGAATCTGGTCACTGGAGGATTAGTCCAGTGCTAGTTTCCAACTGGAGAGTTCTCCAGTTGCCATTTTCAAACAAAACGAATTTTAGTCAGAAAATTATTTTGAGTCTTTCCCCCTAAAATGATGATCCAGAAATCGATTAGTGCCAGGATAGTATCACAAAGGCGTTCGATAGCCTGGCGAGCAAAGATTATCTGGACCTCCTCAACTGGAGAACTTCATCAGTGTCACTGACGTGTTCATAACAAAAATCTCCAGTTTTAAGGATTTAACATTCCCAGTTCGGTGATGAGATGTTTAAAGGTTTTCTCATCAAGAGGTTTTGTAAAAACATCAGCGAGCTGTTTGTCAGTGGGGATGAAATGAATTTCAATGTCTCCTTTCATAACATGATCACGAATAAAATGATACCTGATGTCAATATGCTTTGTCTTGGAGTGCATCACTGGGTTGTGAGATATAGCAATTGCACTGGTGTTGTCACAAAAGATTGGGGTCCTTGTATACTTTTGACCATAATCTAGTAACTGGTTCTTGATCCAGAGAATCTGGGCACAGCAACTGGCCGCAGAAATGTACTCTGCCTCAGTAGTGGACATAGAGACTGACGTCTGCTTCTTGCTGGTCCAACTTACCAGTTTTCCTCCAAGGAAATGACAACCACCAGTTGTTGATTTGCTATCTATCTTACAACCTGCATGATCTGAATCTGAATAACCCATTAGATCTAACCCTGAGCCTTTGGGGTACCAAAGACCAAGATTAGGACACCCTTTCAGGTATCTAAAGATACGCTTAACAGTGTGCAAATGTGATTCTTTAGGGTTAGCCTGAAACCTGGCACATAAACATGTTGCGAACATTATATCTGGTCGACTGGCAGTTAAGTACATCAGTGAACCAACCATTCCACGATATTCAGTGATGTTTACTGGTTTCTGGGTCAGAGTCCAAATTTAATGGTGCTGCAATAGGTGTGTTTTTCGATGGGATAGAATCATATTTGTATTTTCTTAACAAATCTCTGACATATTTTCCTTGGTTTATGAAAATTCCATTTTCAGTTTGCTTAATCTGAAGACCTAAGAAAAATGTTAATTCTCCCATTAAACTCATCTCATACTCAGATGACATGATTTTAGAAAACTTTTTACACATTGCATCATCAGTTGAACCAAATATAATGTCATCAACATAAATTTGTACCAATAAGATATTACCTTTTTCTTTCAAGATAAATAAGGTATTATCTATTGCACCTCTTTGAAAGTCATTTTTAAAAAGATGTTTAGTTAAAGTATCATACCAGGCTCTTAGGGCTTGTCTAAGACCATACAAAGCTTTGTTCAGTCTATAGACCCAGTGAGGATGCTTCTCATTGATGAAGCCTGGAGTCTGCTTAACATACACAACTTCTTCCAATGTTCCATTAAGGAACGCACTTTTGACATTCATCTGGAAGACCTTGAACTGCAGATGGGCTGCATAAGCCAGAAATATTCTGATGGCTTCAAGTCTTGCAACTGGAGCAAAAGTTTCATCAAAGTCAACGCCTTATGCTTGACAATAACCCTGGGCAACTAATCTGGCCTTGTTTCTTACAACATGGCCATCTTCATCCATCTTGTTTCGGTAGACCCATCTTGTACCAATGGGTTCTTTCTTTAACCCTGGTGGACAAGAAACAAGCTCCCATACATTGTTCCTTTCAAACTGGACGAGCTCTTCTTGCATTGCTTCCACCCAGCTTGGGTCTGCCATAGCCTCGTCAATCTTCTTCGGTTCAATTAGTGATAAGAAGGTGACGTTTAAGCATTGCTCACTGGTGGCTCTTCTAGTCTGAACCCCACTATTTGGATCTCCCACAATCTGTTCAATTGGATGTGCTCGAGTCCATCTAGTGTATTGACTAGGTTGGTGTAACACAATATCAGTGCAAGTCACCTGGCGATCTTCTTCAGTTGCAGCAGCTTCTGGAGGAGGATCTATCCAAACTACTTCTACATCCTCATCAGAGTCAATGAGGTCACGATTTGCATCATGAAATTCTTCATTAAAAGGCATTTCTTGAAGAACTGGAGAAGTTGGAGTTTGAACTGGTGCTGATATTGGAGTGACACGTACATCAGATCCAATCACCAATTCCTGTGGTAAATTGAAATTGATGGAGGGATAGAATGATGTGTCAATGGTGGTGCTCTTCTTCTTAACTGGTTCCAATTTGTTGGAGTGTCACGAACATCAGATCCAATCAACAATCACCAATTCTTGTGGAGTGGCACGAACATCAGATCCAATCACCAATTCCTGTGGTAAATTGAAATTGATGGAGGGATAGAATGATGTGTCACTGGTGGTGCTCTTCTTCTTAACTGGTTCCAGTTTGTTGTAACTGGAAGCATCTTCTGGTGAAACAACTGACCGATGAACATGGTCAGTTTCACCAAAATTGATTGGAATGACTGGAGAAATATCAAGGCTTGGTCTCTTGTTGAATGCTTCAGTTGATTCATCGAATGTGACATGAATTGTCTCATGAACCTTTTGGAGTCTATAATTATAAACTCTAAAGGCCTTTCGAATATCTGAATAGCCTAAAAATACTCCTTCATCAGCTTTTGCATCAAACTTTCCAAGCTGACTGGAATCGTTCAGTATATAAACTGGACAACCGAATACATGGAAATATCCAATATTTGGTTTTCGATTCCTAAGTACTTCGTAGGCAGTTTTCTTATGTCTCTTGATGTAGACTGACCGGTTTTGGGTGTGACAAGCAGTTGCAACTGCCTCAGCCCAAAAACTGGTGGGAAGACCAGATTCAGATAGCATACTTCTGGCCGCTTCTATCAGTGTACGATTCTTCCTTTCCACAACTCCATTTTGCTCTGGAGAGTGAACTGATGAGAAGTTTTGAGAGATGCCAGTGTCATTGCAAAATGTTTCAAGTACTTTATTTTGGAATTCAGTACCATTATCACTTCGCAACTGACAAACTTTTCGAGTATACTTGAGCTCAATTCTTTTGATGAGTGAGATGATTTCAGCAGGTGCATCACTTTTGGATCTGATGAATACCACCCAGCAGTATCTGGTGAATTCATCAACAACAACTAGAGTGTACTTCTTTCCAGCTCTAGTTTGAACATTCACTGGACCAAAAAGATCCATATGTAGCATGTGAAGAGGTTCAGTGATGCTAAAATTTTGCCTAGTTTTAAAACTGGCTCTCTTCTGCTTACCCATCTCACAACCTGGACATGGCTTTTCCTTATTGAAGGAAATTTGAGGTATCCCATCAACCAGTTGCTTGCGAGACAACTTATTGATATTTTTGAAATTAAGGTGGGATAACCTTTTATGCCATAACCAGTTGGTGTCCTCATCAGCTTTGGTATAAAAACATTGCTCTTTTGGAGCTGGTTCCATATCCATGATGTACAATTTTGCCTAGTTTTAAAACTGGCTCTCTTCTGCTTACCCATCTCACAACCTGGACATGGCTTTTCCTTATTGAAGGAAATTTGAGGTATCCCATCAACCAGTTGCTTGCGAGACAACTTATTGATATTTTTGAAATTAAGGTGGGATAACCTTTTATGCCATAACCAGTTGGTGTCCTCATCAGCTTTGGTATAAAAACATTGCTCTTTTGGAGCTGGTTCCATATCCATGATGTACACATTTCCTTTTCTTGGTGCAATCATCACCACTTTCCAATCCTTGTTAAATATGGTGCCTTGTGCAATATCGAACAATACTCTGAAGCCATCATCGCAAAGTTGACTGACACTGATCAGGTTATATTTCAAACCATTCACAAATGCAACTCTTTTGAATTCGACTTGTCCATTATTGAGCACACCATATCCTTCAGTCTTTCCAGATTGATCGTTACCAAACGTCACTGTCGGTCCATCTTGGACAGTGAACTCTTCCAGTAGGGGCTTACATCCGGTCATAGTCCGGCCAGCAGCGCTGTCCAGATACCAGATATTCTTCTTTCGATCGCCCTTTTTCAGTATGATGTCCACCCATCTTCCAGAGATGACATCGTCTTTCACCACATGTTGCTGTTGTTGATCTTCCAAGGCCATGAAACACATGTCCCTTTCCTCTTCTTCATCATCAGATGAGTCATTAGAGTACTCCCATTTTCCTTCAGTTTGTGCAATTAAGCACTGGTCCTTTTTCTTTTCCATGGAAAGGAGGGCAATCTGGGCCTTAAGCTTCTTGTATTTAGCTTTATAGCTATCATCAGGCCGATTGTAATTAGGGACAGAGAGGCCAGTATGGTTGTTCAACTGACTAGATCTGCATTCCTTCATGAAATGACCTTTCTTTCCACACTTATAGCATGTAAGATTGGTCTTATCCAGAGAGCTGGAGCTGGAAGCATTGTTGGGGTCATTAAATCTTTTGGATTTATGCTTAAACCTGTTAAAGGTTTTAGCAATCATGGCGACCAGATCATCATCGTCAGTTTCATTACAACCATCACTGTTTTCAGTGGTCAGTCCAGAGTTTAAGAAACTGTTCAACATCTCCTTCATCGAGTGTGCCTGGACACTCTCAGCAGACATTAAAGCAGCACAAGGTCGCTCAGTTATACTAGTAACCTTGGGACTCTGGGCATGGTTCATGGCATCTTGCTCAGCCACCAGCCTTGCAACATTGTTATCTTCAGTGAATCTGAAGGCTCCATAGAGCGATGCAAGAGTATGGCTGTGCAAGGTTTTACCTTGTCTCAAGACAAGAACCATGTTCTCCCATTTGGAAGGAAGAATATCACAAAATTTCTCAAGAAGAATATCCTTATCCTTCTCTACACCCAAGCCTCTCAACTGATTGATTAGGCTAGAAAATCTGGTGTATGTACCAGTTAGACTTTCATTGGGCAAGGCAAAGAAGGATTCATACTTCTTGTTCAAAGCAACTTTTCTGGTGACAATTGTGTCATCACCTCCTTCAAATTGAATCACTAATTCATCCCACATAGACTTGGCACTGGGAAACAACACAAGTGTTGGAATTAGGTCTTCAGGGACAGCCCCAAGGATCATGTTTTTCAGTCTGGTGTCCAAGTCCACCAGTCTGCGATCCTCATCAGACCAATGGTCTTCTGGCTTTTCCCTTGAGCCTCTTCTTCCAGTTGGATCAAGAAGAGGACTCACCCCAAGAGACATGGGTATATATGGTCCATCCTTAAGGATTTTCAACATATACCTCTCAATACCACCAAAATGCAACAGCATTCTAGCTTTCCATGTACCAAAAGTCTCACTGTTTCCATCGAATTTGGGAACAGGAGTGTTAGAATAGTGTACATGGACATGGTTTGGGGTAGAAGGAGGAGGAGGATTAGCATTAACGTTTTGAAAAGGTTGTGCATTATTATTCATAGGAATTTCACCTGAACCAGAACCATCTCCACCTTCAGTAGTGTTCATCTTAGCAGATCTAGGCAAGTATATTAGCCTTCTGCTCTGATACCACTTGTAAGTCCCAACTCGTTAGATGGTACTACTGAAGACACCTCTATGTCGATGGTGGATGTTATAAGTAAATTAATTCGTGTTCTAGTGCGGAAGATAAGTGTTCAACAATGGTGGAAAGTGTGTGTGTTAGTGTGTGTTCTTGAGAGAGAAAGGTGTGTGTGTGGGAAAAACTGGATTGATTGATAATCAAAGGCTTGTCAACTGTTTCAAAATATGAAGGCTTGAGGGGTATTTATACTCTAAGTATATTACAAAAGCTCCCCCTCAACCTTACATTATATACATGAAATACAATGTTTGGAAATACAACTAAGCACTATTTTTATATTTCTAACATTCTCCCCCTTAGTGCTTGGTTGTTCATCATCACCTTCTATGTTGTCTCCTCCTCTTGTTTGCACGTCTTTGCTTGTTCTTCCTTTTCTTATATCGTTGTGCAGCATTTGAGGTTGATGGCTTGTCAATCTTTGAACTCCAGAAGACTCTCTTCTTATAACTGTTCCATGAATCATTCCAAAACTTCTTAGGGATGAAGTGCCAGTTATTACCAACAGGACGTTCATCTGGCAATCTGATATTATCTTGGAAGTTTACAGGAGGAATGTTATGGGGACCACGTTCATGACTAGGATTCCAATGAACCCATGAACCTGTCTTGGTATGAATAATTCCTTCTTGGGATTTGGGAGTTCTTGTGACAATGAGATCTCTAACCTTCTGACGCATATCAAGAGTATCTTTGATACGTCTTATATGATTTTCTCTCTGAGACTTGATTTGTTCATCTTCTTCATTGTCAGAATCTTCATCTATTGCATTCAGAATTGATTGACAATATTTCAAGGTACCATCTGAATATTTGGGAAACTCAGAGGCACGAATGAAGATCTTTTTCTTCAGTCGGTTAATGAAGACAAATCCATCCAAATTTTCAATAGGATCTCCAATCTGATATGAATCTAGCTCATAACCTCTGGCTCTTTGGTTTGGTTTTGTGAGGTTAATTCTGCTAGTTCTTCTTTCTAATCCAATCTGAAAGTCATTGAACTCATAAAATCTGATCAATGCTTGAATATGACTCTTCAATGCTTCATAGGCTAGAAGTTGATCTGGAGTCTTGATGATCAAATAAGCATATTGGTTGTAGAGAAATAAGATGTCTGAGATCGTCATATGTTGAAAGGATTCTTCTTGAACAACATAGACATTGCCATCTGCTCGACGAATTCTGAATCGAACAAGTCTAAGATTGTGGGTTTTGAGAGGAGTAAACAACTGAAGGACTTTTGTGATTGGGATTTTAAATTGTTGGTACCACCATTCAGCTCTTACAGAGCTTTCAGCATTCATTAGCTCCATATACGCATCTCTTTGACCTTGATGTCTGAACAAAAAGAATGCTCTTAATCTGTTCAAGGTCATGTTGAGTCTTTCACTTGGTGAGCAATAAATTTGAAAGGCTCTTTCTTCAAGATATCTAGCCCTGCACACAATTTCTTCTGGTCTTGTGCTCAAATCCAGGATTTGTTCATAATTCTCAGCAAAATAACCCTCATTGATCCGCCATATCTTGTTTCTTGAGATCCTTGGATGTCTAACTCCTTGTCCAAGTTCATTGGGAGTCTCAAGATTTTCTGTGTTTCTGAGATGATAGACTATCTCTTCAAATATATCCTCTCCATATTCTTCTTGAGCTACACTTGCTGGAGCATCATCAGGTTTATCAGAATCTGACTCATCATCATTACCATTTTCTGGTTGAAATGGATCAGGATCACTTGACTCATCAGAACTTGACGTGGAAGAATAATAATGAGAAATATTTCTGATGAGTGGAGGTAAATCATCCGAATCTTCTTGAATTTGAGTTCCTCCTCCTTGAGTCTCTGTAACAACTTCTTGAATAGTTTCTTGATCATCTTGAGCTTGTGTTTCATGACCCTCTCTAATATCTCTCATATTCTCCCCCTCGGGTTGATCATCAGGATCTTGATCATCCCGACGCCTTGAGATATTAGCCAGTCGACATTGTTGATCAAGCTCAGTTACTCGCTTTTGAAGAGCGTCAATTTGAGCCTGTTGTTCCTGTTGTGTCTTTTGGAAAGACAAGTATGCAAGAAGTGATTGAAAGATAGATCGTCATATGTTGAAAGATTCTTCTTGAACAACATAGACATTGCCATCTGCTCGACGAATTCTGAATCGAACAAGTCTAAGATTGTGGGTTTTGAGAGGAGTAAACAACTAAACAAAAAAAAAAAAAAAAAAAAAAAAAAAAACAGAAAAAAAAATTTAAACAAACAACAACAAAAAAAAAAAAAAAAAGAAAAAAAAAAAAAAGAGTAAAAAAAACAAAAAAAAACTAAACAAAAAAAAAAAAAAAAAAAAAAAAAAAAAAAAAAAAAAAAAAAAAAAAAAAAAAAAAAAAAAAAAAAAAAAAAAAAAAAAAAAAAAAAAAAAAAAAAAAAAAAAAAAAAAAAAAAAAAAAAAAAAAAAAAAAAAAAAAAAAAAAAAAAAAAAAAAAAAAAAAAAAAAAAAAAAAAAAAAAAAAAAAAAAAAAAAAAAAAAAAAAAAAAAAAAAAAAAAAAAAAAAAAAAAAAAAAAAAAAAAAAAAAAAAAAAAAAAAAAAAAAAAAAAAAAAAAAAAAAAAAAAAAAAAAAAAAAAAAAAAAAAAAAAAAAAAAAAAAAAAAAAAAAAAAAAAAAAAAAAAAAAAAAAAAAAAAAAAAAAAAAAAAAAAAAAAAAAAAAAAAAAAAAAAAAAAAAAAAAAAAAAAAAAAAAAAAAAAAAAAAAAAAAAAAAAAAAAAAAAAAAAAAAAAAAAAAAAAAAAAAAAAAAAAAAAAAAAAAAAAAAAAAAAAAAAAAAAAAAAAAAAAAAAAAAAAAAAAAAAAAAAAAAAAAAAAAAAAAAAAAAAAAAAAAAAAAAAAAAAAAAAAAAAAAAAAAAAAAAAAAAAAAAAAAAAAAAAAAAAAAAAAAAAAAAAAAAAAAAAAAAAAAAAAAAAAAAAAAAAAAAAAAAAAAAAAAAAAAAAAAAAAAAAAAAAAAAAAAAAAAAAAAAAAAAAAAAAAAAAAAAAAAAAAAAAAAAAAAAAAAAAAAAAAAAAAAAAAAAAAAAAAAAAAAAAAAAAAAAAAAAAAAAAAAAAAAAAAAAAAAAAAAAAAAAAAAAAAAAAAAAAAAAAAAAAAAAAAAAAAAAAAAAAAAAAAAAAAAAAAAAAAAAAAAAAAAAAAAAAAAAAAAAAAAAAAAAAAAAAAAAAAAAAAAAAAAAAAAAAAAAAAAAAAAAAAAAAAAAAAAAAAAAAAAAAAAAAAAAAAAAAAAAAAAAAAAAAAAAAAAAAAAAAAAAAAAAAAAAAAAAAAAAAAAAAAAAAAAAAAAAAAAAAAAAAAAAAAAAAAAAAAAAAAAAAAAAAAAAAAAAAAAAAAAAAAAAAAAAAAAAAAAAAAAAAAAAAAAAAAAAAAAAAAAAAAAAAAAAAAAAAAAAAAAAAAAAAAAAAAAAAAAAAAAAAAAAAAAAAAAAAAAAAAAAAAAAAAAAAAAAAAAAAAAAAAAAAAAAAAAAAAAAAAAAAAAAAAAAAAAAAAAAAAAAAAAAAAAAAAAAAAAAAAAAAAAAAAAAAAAAAAAAAAAAAAAAAAAAAAAAAAAAAAAAAAAAAAAAAAAAAAAAAAAAAAAAAAAAAAAAAAAAAAAAAAAAAAAAAAAAAAAAAAAAAAAAAAAAAAAAAAAAAAAAAAAAAAAAAAAAAAAAAAAAAAAAAAAAAAAAAAAAAAAAAAAAAAAAAAAAAAAAAAAAAAAAAAAAAAAAAAAAAAAAAAAAAAAAAAAAAAAAAAAAAAAAAAAAAAAAAAAAAAAAAAAAAAAAAAAAAAAAAAAAAAAAAAAAAAAAAAAAAAAAAAAAAAAAAAAAAAAAAAAAAAAAAAAAAAAAAAAAAAAAAAAAAAAAAAAAAAGGCGTTCATACTGCTCCCCAGTCTCTGTCTGAGGACTGTTACCTGCGGCTAAAGCTGGCGTGATGTTAGCTAAGGCAGGATTTCCAAGCTGTCCTTGAGGGTCACACAAAGTGGGTCCCTCTCCGCTTGTTCTGGCACCAGTACTCATCTGGGCTTGTGATTCCGTGTGCCTAGGAGATCTAGACTCGTGTGCATGAATTGAAGGCGAGAGGTGGGGCTGGTCCTCTCTATTTTCAACACTCTCATCCTCCAAGTGAGGAGAGTGTGGTGAGCGTGGCTGTTCCCCGTGAATTTCTGAGACTAACTCCTGTTGTGAGGAGTCAGAATGGCTGGGAGAGTTTGGTGCAAGCGAGAATGGGTAATTCTCGACTTCTACTCTAGGGTAAACCCGGCGTTGATATTGGTTTAAGACTAATTGGAGGCCAACTTTTTCTTTTTGCCTTTCACCTATCCCGGACCTCTCAACCTCTCTGGTATTTTCAACCCCTCCCTCAGTCCTTCCTTGTTCCTCCGGGATGTCTATGACATCATCAGCAAACTGATTTGCATCATCATCAGATGCATCATTATCAGAAGTATCTTCTGGTTCGGGTTCTTGAAATCGGTCATACTCAAAGCGAGATCTTTTAAAAGTTTTGCGAATATTTACTGGAATTGATTTCTTGCGGCCTTGAGTATATGTCGGTGGAGGAGATCGGACAAAGGATGATGAAGGTATGGTTGAGGTAGATTGAGGTATGATTGGTGGTTCAGGTGTTGTAATTTCCGGAAGTGGTGAAGATTGATGAATTGGTGATTGAGGTAATTTTGGTGAAGATGGAGATGAAGGTCTTTGAGGTGATGGTGTTCTGGGTGATGGTGATCTGGTTAAATTGATTGTTTTGGGGAGTGGTGATCGGATTGGTCTTTGAGACCCAGTAACAGAAATTGTTTCCTCAGAAGATCTTGGAGAAGAAGTTTCAGCTGTAACTTTGCTTTTGAGTTTCTTTGATGAACTCTGCTTCTTCTTCTTTTGATGCACTTGTTTACTTAATTTCAACACAAACATTTCTCCTCTTTGTTTCTTTCTCTTTGGCTTACTGGAACTGGATTCACCCTCACGCTCTTTTCTTTTAACACTTGACCCCTCACCAGGTGTCCTATGTACAGCTTGGGTAGGAACCGGGAGGCTTTCCGGTCCCATTGCTGTTCTAATCCAGTCCAGATAAGCTATCTTGTCATCATCAGAATTTGAAACCATATCTAAAAGAAATGATGGGATCAGGAAAGTATAGTTAGCAGTTCCAGAATCTCTAACATACTTATAAAAGTGTATGATCACTTTGCTGCTGTCTGGAAGCCTTGGAATGCTTCTTTGTTGTCTGACTGCACTGTAGACAATTGCTGTTAGAAATCTTATGAATGGAATATACTTCTTGGGAGCAGAGACTTTGCCATTTACTAATACGATCAACTGATCCCACAGAAGTTGAGCAATGTCATAATGTCTGTTGAAAACAACACCATAGAAGATGTGCAGCATTGGCTGTGTCAGATTGTCCATCCCTCTTGTGTAAGGAGTTAAGCAGTTGCTTAGGATGGAGTACACATAATACCAGATTTTTGGTAGATTTTTCAACTTGAAATCTCTGGTCCTAGATAAAGGACCTTCATAGCCAATAGAAATTAAAGCAGCAAACATCTCTTCATTGGACTCAAAATCATCATAAGCAACATGTCCATTGAAGTCTGCTTCAGGTAGTCTTAAAATCCTTCTGAAGTCATCAATATTGAACTCAAACTCATATGTTGTTTCTCCTGAAGTCAACTGATATTGAAAGTAGCCTTGACGACGAAGTTCAGGAGACTTTGATTTAGATTTGGCTTTTGGATTTGTTGGATCATAAGGTTGAATAAAAGTAATCGTCCTCCACATATCAAAAAGGTAGACTTCAGCTAAGTCTTGTTCAACAGTAAGAGCATATGTAAGAGGATGGTTATGAAGAATTCTCGGAACAATTTGGAAGCCGGGAGCAATGAAAGGATCGTATAATGCTCTGTTATTTCTCATATTACTAGTGTTTCCGGCAAAGAGAATTTCTTCAATTGATTCATTTAATGCAATCTCTTCATCATGTTCAACAATTTCTTGATGATCCATTTTATTTTTTATTTTTCTGTTATAAGTCATAAAAGAAAATTTAACGCACACATAGAATAATGTTTGAATAGCAAATAACAAGTTTCACTCAAATGATTTATATAAAATATAAAGAGGTTCACAAAGGCGATCAACTCAGTGTATTCTTTATAAGTCATTTGTAATGAGAAGATAAACTCAGAAAATAAAGTATAATCATATAAGTACAATATATTTAAAAATAGCAAGGAAGTACACAAAGGCGTTCAATTCCTCGTATTTCAAATATATTGTGATTATATGATAATACAAAGCACTTTGTCACACCACACAAAATTTTTTAAAAAATAAAAACTTTGAAAAAATTTTCTAAGTGTAGAAAGTAGAAAGGTTTTAAAGAAGATCGTTTTAATCTTTGTTATTTGAAAAATGATTAAGGACAAAAACTGAAACGGTCTTGTTCAAGATCGTCTTAGCCTTGAATATTTGGAAAAAAATGTCATGGAAAACATGGACATGAGACGATCTTGGTCAAGATCGTCTCAACATTCAATATGTTGACAGTTTTTAGGCTAAGGAAAAATGAGACGATCTTGTTCAAGATCGTCTTAAGGTTTTATAACTTAAAAAAAATTTGAAGTGAAGGAAAATGGGACGATCTTGTTTAAGATCGTTTTAGAAAACAAGTGTTAAAAACACTTCACTTCAATTTTTCATAAAAACAAAATTCTAACACTTTGAAATATAAGGTGAAATCATCTCAATGATTTCTCTTTACATTTAAAAGTTTTAGATTTTGAGCAAACCGATCTCTTACGAGTTCAGTTACCCATTCATTTGTTTTTCAACTTGAATCACCAACCACACAGCGAACAGACCCTAGAACGATCCTGACAAGATCGTCCTGGTCTTGGTCTCAAGGGTTACATGGCAAATTTATATAAAGGAGTGGAACTAAGACGGTCTTGACAAGATCGTCTTATTTCCAAGTAGTTTTGGAACCAAGACGATCTTGGGCAAGATCGTCTTAGAAACAAAACAAACTTGAAACTAAGAGAATTTTGCCAGAATCGTCTTATCCTTTTCAGCTAATCTCTTAGTACAAAATGAGTTCTCTTCACAACAAAACATGGTAAAAACATTTATATGAATCATGGAAAGCAATACTGAACAACTCACATCACTGAAATCAAACAATATAACCTAGATCGTCTTAGGTCATCTTCTTCAACAAAAAGATAGCAGGTTTTTGAATTTTCGAAATCACAAAACTAAGCATACAAACATGTAATAAACATACACATATAACCTAAACATGCATCTAAATCATTCCAACATCACATATGCATTACCAGTCGATCAAAATTCAAGAAATGAAAAAAAATAAGTTCATCATTTAAGATCAGTTTCTTACTTGAATAAGTGATCTGAAGACAATGTGATTATGGAATAAAATGCTTAGAATGAGATTACCAACAAAACCCTTATCCTTTTTCAATGATCAGCCAACAATTATATTTAAAGTGATTTGAGAGTGTTTATGGGAAACTGGAATAATTAAAAATGAAAAAGAAAGAAAATTATTGGTTCCCTCCTCCTTAAGTAAGAGGGAACTGAATTGGTTGGGTCGGGTGAATGGTTCGGGTGGGTCTTGACCCGTTTTGAAATTTATGGACTTTTTGAAATTGGGCCTTTTAACAAAAAATGGGCTTAGGTTTTGTTTAATCATACCAACAACAAAACAAAACAAAAAATTTTTATTTAATCTGATCAAAAATAAAAACAATTGAAAGAAAAAATTTTCTTAAAATGAAAGGTTTTAAAGAAGATCGTTTTAATCTTTGTTATTTGAAAAATGATTAAGGACAAAAACTGAAACGGTCTTGTTCAAGATCGTCTTAGCCTTGAATATTTGGAAAAAAATGTCATGGAAAACATGGACATGAGACGATCTTGGTCAAGATCGTCTCAACATTCAATATGTTGACAGTTTTTAGGCTAAGGAAAAATGAGACGATCTTGTTCAAGATCGTCTTAAGGTTTTATAACTTAAAAAAAATTTGAAGTGAAGGAAAATGGGACGATCTTGTTTAAGATCGTTTTAGAAAACAAGTGTTAAAAACACTTCACTTCAATTTTTCATAAAAACAAAATTCTAACACTTTGAAATATAAGGTGAAATCATCTCAATGATTTCTCTTTACATTTAAAAGTTTTAGATTTTGAGCAAACCGATCTCTTACGAGTTCAGTTACCCATTCATTTGTTTTTCAACTTGAATCACCAACCACACAGCGAACAGACCCTAGAACGATCCTGACAAGATCGTCCTGGTCTTGGTCTCAAGGGTTACATGGCAAATTTATATAAAGGAGTGGAACTAAGACGGTCTTGACAAGATCGTCTTATTTCCAAGTAGTTTTGGAACCAAGACGATCTTGGGCAAGATCGTCTTAGAAACAAAACAAACTTGAAACTAAGAGAATTTTGCCAGAATCGTCTTATCCTTTTCAGCTAATCTCTTAGTACAAAATGAGTTCTCTTCACAACAAAACATGGTAAAAACATTTATATGAATCATGGAAAGCAATACTGAACAACTCACATCACTGAAATCAAACAATATAACCTAGATCGTCTTAGGTCATCTTCTTCAACAAAAAGATAGCAGGTTTTTGAATTTTCGAAATCACAAAACTAAGCATACAAACATGTAATAAACATACACATATAACCTAAACATGCATCTAAATCATTCCAACATCACATATGCATTACCAGTCGATCAAAATTCAAGAAATGAAAAAAAATAAGTTCATCATTTAAGATCAGTTTCTTACTTGAATAAGTGATCTGAAGACAATGTGATTATGGAATAAAATGCTTAGAATGAGATTACCAACAAAACCCTTATCCTTTTTCAATGATCAGCCAACAATTATATTTAAAGTGATTTGAGAGTGTTTATGGGAAACTGGAATAATTAAAAATGAAAAAGAAAGAAAATTATTGGTTCCCTCCTCCTTAAGTAAGAGGGAACTGAATTGGTTGGGTCGGGTGAATGGTTCGGGTGGGTCTTGACCCGTTTTGAAATTTATGGACTTTTTGAAATTGGGCCTTTTAACAAAAAATGGGCTTAGGTTTTGTTTAATCATACCAACAACAAAACAAAACAAAAAAATTTTTTATTTAATCTGATCAAAATAAAACAATTGAAAAAAAAATTTATTTTTGGTTTTTCTAAATGAAAAAAAATCCTTTTTGGTTTTTCTAAAAGAAACAAAAAAAATTTATTTTTGGTTTTTCTAAAATGAAAAAAAAATCCTTTTTGGTTTTTCTAAAAGAAACAAAAAAAATTTATTTTTGGTTTTTCTATAAGAAAAAAATCCTTTTTGGTTTTTCTAAATGAAAAAAAAACTTTTTGGTTTTTCTAAAAGAAACAAAAAAAATTTATTTTTGGTTTTTCTAAAAGAAACAAAAAAAATTTATTTTTGGTTTTTCTAAATGAAAAAAAATCCTTTTTGGTTTTTCTAAAAGAAACAAAAAAAATTTATTTTTGGTTTTTCTATAATAAACAAAAAAAATTTATTTTTGGTTTTTCTAAAAGAAACAAAAAAAATTTATTTTTGGTTTTTCTAAAAGAAACAAAAAAAATTTATTTTTGGTTTTTCTAAACGAAATAAAAAAAATTCATTTTTGGTTTTTCTAAAAGAAACAAAAAAAATTTATTTTTGGTTTTTCTAAAATAAACAATGAGTTTCTCTTCAAATAGTGCAAATACACAAACTCCCCCTAGATTCATGAATTATCCTTTTTTCTCCCCCTCAAACATTGCATGATATTTAAGCACATTGCACATAAGTATAGCATCAATGTTTGACAGATAATGAATGAAAATGAAAGAGATAAAGGATCTGTACAGAACATGTAGAGGCAAGTAAGTGCATTGGGAAGGAGCACTTATTTGAGATTGTTTCTTGAAAAGAAACTCATTCCAGGATCATGTGTTGAATAGTATCCGAGATATGAATACTAAACACAGACCTTTATTATCTGCAAAACACAATTAAGGTTTTCTAGGTACCCACCTTTGAATGGGTCCTTTTGGGTTAGTGGAATCATTCAAAGTATACAAATGAGGTTTTCGAACAAGAGGTTTATTCGTATGATTCATCACAATCCCATTGGAATCAATAATCAAAGATTTAGAAATCAAAGCAGAAGATTTAGAATTTCTTACAGACCATTGTTTAGCTAAATTACTCAATTTTGAATCAAATGTCCTATTAGGAACTTTCTTCTTGTAATCATTAGCTATCCAACTTCTTCTAACTGTTGATTTATCAGACACTTGTGTTTTAGCATAGTTAGTAGATTTTATCAATGATGATTTAGAAATCCACTTATGGTTACTAAATAAGCTCTTCTCTCCTTTATCAGTTAATTTCTTAGATTCAGTTCGAGGAGTTAAAAATACATTCTGATTTTTGCTTTGCTTGGTGGAAGATTTGATATTCTGTTTCTTTTGAGTTGCAACAGTGAACCAACCATACTGATCTCTATAACTGGTTATACCATTAGATGAATCTTTTATTAGCAAATCTTGGCTAGTTTTAGACATCTTAGGTAAATAACTAGATTGAGAGATAGTTTTAGAAGCAGAGGTTCTAGAAACAGATGAAATATCAACTTTAGGCTTTGAGTAAGCAGAAATGGTTTTCTTACCTTTGACAGCTGGAGCATGCTGACCTTTGGGTGTATAAAATGAAGTTGGAGCAAACTTAGATTTAGATTCCTTGTTTGATTTAGGCTTTTTGGGTGAGAGTTTTTCAAGCACTTTTTCAACTTCTGGTGCAAAAACATGATCAGTTTCCATAAACTTATCAAATTCTTCAACAGAAAGATCTGGAAAAGTAAACTGTAATTCTTTTGATTGAACTTCTGATTTTAAAACAGTTTTGTTAGTCAACTTTTCAATCAATGCTTTTGCTTTAGCCTTAAGATCAGTAGGGATCTCAATCTTTTGCTCTAAGTTCAATTTATTTTGGTCAACAGGGGTAATCACAGGGGTGTCAAAAGAAAGTATTTTCTTGACAGAAGCAAGATGTTTAGCTTTCAAAGCTTGAACTTTCTCTTCAACATGGAAAAATGATGATAGCAATGAGGTTGACATATCATGAATTTCTTGAGGAGAGATACTATGACCCTGCATATCTTCGTTAAAATTCTCACTTCCATTGGATGGAGTGGAGCAATCAGCAGAAGTTAGATCATGTACCATTTGAGTTGGTTTGGTCTCACTTACCTTTGGAGAATCATTTTGAGTTTTCAGATGTTCAATGACTTGTTGTTGAGACTCAATCTTTTGTTTTAAACCTTCAATTTATTTTGGTCAACAGGGGTAATCACAGGGGTGTCAAAAGAAAGTATTTTCTTGACAGAAGCAAGATGTTTAGCTTTCAAAGCTTGAACTTTCTCTTCAACATGGAAAAATGATGATAGCAATGAGGTTGACATATCATGAATTTCTTGAGGAGAGATACTATGACCCTGCATATCTTCGTTAAAATTCTCACTTCCATTGGATGGAGTGGAGCAATCAGCAGAAGTTAGATCATGTACCATTTGAGTTGGTTTGGTCTCACTTACCTTTGGAGAATCATTTTGAGTTTTCAGATGTTCAATGACTTGTTGTTGAGACTCAATCTTTTGTTTTAAACCTTCAATTTATTTTTCCAATATGGTAGTTGGAATGTAAAATCTTTCTGAATTTGGTTTTGAACAATCTTTTTGAGACTCATTTTCAGGAATTGAAATGCTGTCTATTTCTTCTAACTCATAGATGGATCTTTTATGAGTTTTCTTGTATGTATCATTAACAGCAACATAATCAATCTGAAAACTGTTTGGTTTTTGTCTTTCAACATCATCTGACTCAAAGTCATCCTCAGATGGTCTGATGAACTTTTGAATCATGCCAAATCTAAGACATTTTCCATCATAAAGTGGACCAAGGTCTTCCTTTTTGATTTTTTCTAAATGTGCTGGATTCTCATAACCCAAACCAAGAAGAAGTTCTGATCTATCAATCTTCGACTTATTGTAATAAGCAGTGAAGTTCAGAAAAGGATTTTGTTCAATTTTATAGATTTTTTCTTGATAAAACAAAATGTTTGTTTTCAAATCCTCAACTTGTTTTTGAAGAGTTTCAATTTCAACTCCTTTGAGAAAACAAGTACTGTTTAGATCAGAAATCTGCCTTTCATGTTTTTCACAGTTGGGTCTAAAATCTTTCATTTTATTTGTGAGAAACTCAACATCAGCTTGTCTTGCATTTGCTCTTAACCATTCATTGGTTTTCTCAAGCTTTAAGGTCTCAATGGTTTGCTTGAGTGAATGGACAGTCTTTTCAAGGTCTTGACATTTGTTGGTTAAATGAGCATTGGGTGAAACAACTTGAGAACTGTTACTTGACAAATGCATTTCTTTTAAAGAATCATAGTTCACTTTGAGAGCTTCATGAGCTATTGAGAGTTCTGAAAAATCTTCATTAAGTTTATCAAACTCTTGTTTAGCCATTTTCAAATTGTTTTTCAAAGTAAGATTTTGCTTTGTCACAGTATCAGCAGTTGTTTGGACAGACAAGTAATCATCTTTGAAGATGGATTGTACCTCACTAGTTGTTGTTTGTGAAGTATTTTGTGAGAGATTGGTTGTTGAATTGACAGATGTCATTAAGCATGTGAGATCTTCAGAATCAGCATCAATATCCCCAAATAGCCATGGTTTCATCTTTTGTTGTTTGGCTAAGAAATTCTTTCTGATCTCAATCTCTGAACTCTTCATTGTTGTCATTGAAATGAATGAACAAATATTTGTAATTGTTTTTGTTGTTTTTGAAAACAAATGATACGATCTTGAGGAGATCGTTTTGAAAATTTGGAACTTAGAACGATCTTGAAGAAGATCGTCTTAGAAACTTTGGAACTAAGAACGATCTTGAAGGAGATCGTCTTAGAAAACTTTGAAACCTAGAACGATCTTGAAGGAGATCGTTTTAGAAAACTGCTTGAAAATTTTCTAAGTATGAATGAAGAAATGGTAGGACGATCTTGAGAGAAGATCGTCTTAGAAAATTTAATGATGAAAAGTAAGACGGTCTTGAAATAAGATCGTCTTAACAACTTGTTAAGAAAAGGTAAGACGGTCTTGATTGAAGATCGTCTTAAGGATTTGTTAAGGAAAGAAATAAGACGGTCTTGAAAGAAGATCGTCTTAGAAACTTTGAAAAGAACGATCTTGAAGGAGATCGTTTTGAAAATTTGGAACTTAGGACGGTCTTGAAGAAGATCGTCTTAAGAACTGGTTAAGTGAAAAATTTTCAAAGTATAGAAAATGTTGGAAATTTATTGTTGAGCAAAACCAATCTCAAAGAGATTAGTTACCCAAGGCAGTGTTAAATCCACAACACACAGTTCACACAGAACCAAAAATGTTAGAACGATCTTGAAGGAGATCGTTTTAGAAAACTGCTTGAAAATTTTCTAAGTATGTATGAAGAAATGGTAGGACGATCTTGAGAGAAGATCGTCTTAGAAAATTTAATGATGAAAAGTAAGACGGTCTTGGAATAAGATCGTCTTAACAACTTGTTAAGAAAAGGTAAGACGGTCTTGATTGAAGATCGTCTTAGAAATTTGGAACTAGAACGATCTTGAAGAAGATCGTCTTAGAAACTTTGGAACTAGAACGATCTTGAAGGAGATCGTCTTAGAAACTTTGAAACCTAGAACGATCTTGAAGGAGATCGTCTTAGCAAGATCGTTTTAGTGTCAACCAGCAAGAACAGCAGTAAAGACAAAATAGTCGTGAATTTCACTATTTTGCTTGTAATTCACTCAATTTTGAGAGTTAGAACTCAATTCAAACCCAGAAATGCTCAGAATACGATCGCGCACAACCCTAGAAACAATTCCATTGCTTAAATCAACTCAAACTGATAATTCAAAATCTCATCAACTTTCCAAAAAATTTGGATTTTGATCAATACTGTGAATTGGATTCTGAAACTTGACAGGATGTTTTTAGAGGTGATTTAGAATGTATCTGTGAACAAAAACAGGAAAATTGAGTGAAAATTGAGGTTGAATTGATGAAGAACAGTGACAGTTAAAACGGTTATGGTGATGAACACGAATTCTCAATTTTGAACAAAATTAGCATCAATCTGCATGAAATTTGTTCTGGATCGTCAACAGATTGTTGTTTTTCTCTGATACCACTTGTTATAAGTAAATTAATTCGTGTTCTAGTGCGGAAGATAAGTGTTCAACAATGGTGGAAAGTGTGTGTGTTAGTGTGTGTTCTTGAGAGAGAAAGGTGTGTGTGTGGGAAAAACTGGATTGATTGATAATCAAAGGCTTGTCAACTGTTTCAAAATATGAAGGCTTGAGGGGTATTTATACTCTAAGTATATTACAAAAGCTCCCCCTCAACCTTACATTATATACATGAAATACAATGTTTGGAAATACAACTAAGCACTATTTTTATATTTCTAACAGTGGAGTTACTTTGCAATATATGCACTGAACTGGAGACGACCAGTTGCAGTGTGTATATACCAAGTTCTAGATAGATTACTTATATAAAAGACAATAAGTAAAGAACAATGCAATAATACAAATAACTTGTACGATAACTTGATGAGACAATATGTATTTTTCAATGTGTAATTTATTTATTGATGTTAAACAAATTACAAGATTGTTGCGGAACCAAGATAATACACGAATGTAAATATCCTAACAATCTATGAAATACAATTGATCTATACTCGGAATTTCTCAAGACAATCGAAACACTTAAAGTTGTGAAATGTTCCTTTTAGCGATTGAGAGAATATTGCACAAGTTCACCAAGAATATTGCAGGTTTGCAAAGTGTGAAGTTTTCTCACGTTGTGATTTCACTTATTATTCTTGTTGTGCAATGACTTGTATTTATAGGCAAAGTTAACATAGGGATGTTAACTTTGGCCGTACAAATGTGGTTGAGAGCATTTAAGGAATATCATTTAATTCCTTAAAATACTATGTAAAGTTGTACGAGAAAGCAACTTTACTTAACCACCTTTATGTACCTTTTATATTTAAATAATAAGACAAGGCTTATTATCCGGGTAAAGGTACACAAAGCATATAAGTCAATTCCTCGTAATCAGTGTAAAGCTTTGTAAGGGCTTTCCACTGATGGTCTCCAGTTTGTAACTGACTAGAATGTCAACTGGGCTTCGCTGCCATTGCCATTCTCTATCTTCCATTTGTTGTCTTTGACTTCAACTGGAATGCTTCTTCAACTTGGTCAGTTCTCAACTGGAGGAAGTCTTCAGTTGCGTAACTGTACGGTGCAACTGGACTTCAATATATTTCTCGACAAATCATCTTGGTCACCAGTTTACTGGTCACCAGATGCAACTGGTGAACTGGTCAGTGTGAACTGGTGACTGGCCAGTTCCAGGTGAACTGGTCCTAACATATATATTTAGAATATATAATTTAATGTATATTATATATATATATATATATATATATATATAGCAACAGAATAATGTCGGGATTCGTAGTGGAATACTTATCCGACCGTGAGGAGGAGATCACGTCTCGATCACCTCCACCTGTACTTGAACCCTCTGACTCTCCTCGTCATGTAGTAAATCAGCCAATGGAGGAGACCGATCACGTTGGAGAAGAAGCTGATAACGCACTTGTCCCTGGACCAAACACTACTAATGCTTTTACTAGCACTACGCCTACTTTTACTTTTTCAAATCCATCTGGGGAAGGTCCTTCAAGCTCACCTTGATCTTTAATACGAAGGACCCGAACGCCTAGATATCCGATGTTTAACCACCCTCAGTCACGACGTGCTCGACTTACTCATCCTGAACCACCCGCTCAGCGGCTGCGGAGATCTATTAATGCTATACCAAGATTCCTGGCGGAATGGAGATTTGAAGAAGGACTCCTTAACTCTGACCGGTTCAGAAGAGCCAACGGTCCAACAAATATTCCTGCATTAACTATGGAACCTTTGCATGACACTGTCCCTATATTGGTCCTACGCATAGTCCGAGCAGAAAAGTGTATTACGGAGTTGAGGGAAAGAACAAACATACTGCGGAGGAAGGTGGAAAATCAAGATAATATGATAGTCGCACTGGAAGGTGAGATGGAGGAAGCTCACTTCAGGATACATGGTCTTGAAGACACCGTGTTGGAACTACAAGAGAAGATAACAAGATTTGAAGCTATGTTTGAGGCTATATCGAGAGCCACTACTCTAACCCCATCTACTCTGTCACAGTAGATATTGTCTAGTTACTTACTATTTACGGCGTATATGTCGGGAAATGTAATTTTATATAAAATAATGGATTCTTGAGATGTTTATATCTCAAAGTTTGTTATCCAATAAATCTACTATCTTTATCTTGATTTACACTTCTTTTAGTCATAACTATTGAATTGTGGTTATGGTATGATGTGGTAGTATCTCATCAATTTCTTTATTTATATTTAAGGATCCGGACGTCAAAAGAAGTACCAGAAATGAACGCAACAGATATTTCTAGAATTGTAGCAGAAAGTATAGCAGTAGCTTTTGCAACTCAAGCCGCAAACAATAATCATGACAATAATAGTACACCTAGAGGTTGTACTTACAGAGAATTTCAACAATGTAAACCCATTATATACAATGGTACTGAAGGAGCAATTGCACTCATCCGATGGTTCGAGAAGCTGGAGTCCATATTTCGTGTTAGTAACTGCGCTGAAGATAGTCGAGTAAAATATGCTACCTGCACACTACAAGATCAAGCTCTTACCTGGTGGAATGAGTACGCCACTACAGTAGGAATTGATGCAGCTTATGAAATGTCATGGGAAGATTTGAAGGAACGTATGAAAGCCAAGTATTGCCCAAGGAGCGAAATTCAGAAAATGGAGGTAGAATTTCATAATTTGAAGACGAAGGGATACGAAGTATCTGAATACACCAACCGCTTTCATGAGTTGGCACTTCTTTGCCCAACCATGGTTACACCCGATTATAAGAAGATTGAGCAGTACATTTCTGGACTTCCACCAAAGATTCGGGATTTGATCACTGCTACCGAAACCACTGACATCGAACATGCGGTTCGGTTGGCAAATAGTTTGGCTGACAAAGCAAAACTTCGTGCAAATACAGAAGGAAAGTCTGGTGATCAAAAAGGGTTCAATAAGAAAAGGAGATGGGAAGATAACTTTGGGAAGAATCAAGGGGATCAACAGACAAAGAGACCTGCTCAGACCTCAGGACCATCATCAAATAATGGTTATATAGGAACCAGGCCATATTGCAATAGGTGTACTTTACATCACACCGGTCCTTGCATAGTACAATGCAATAATTGCAAGAAAATTGGTCATCTGGCCAAGAACTGTAGAATCCCTAATCCAACTGTCAACAATGGAACAAAAATAAGATGTTATGAGTGTGGTGAAGAAGGACATTTCAAGAATAAATGTCCAAAGCTGAGAAACAACAACAACAACGGAAACAACAACAACAACAACCACAACAACAACAATCGAAACAACAACAACAACAACAACAACCACAACAACAACAACAACAACAATGCTCGAGGAAGGGCATTCATGATCAATGCGGGAGAAGACCGCCAAGACCCAAACATCGTCACGGGTATGTTTCATCTGAATAATCATTGTGTCTCTGCTTTATTTGATCCTGGTGCCGATAGAAGTTTTGTGTCAAATAAAATTATTCACCTGCTTTCAATTATACCTACCCCATTAGATGCTAAGTATTCTGTAGAATTAGCAAATGGTAAAATGATCGAAGTCGAAAGCATAATCCAAGGTTGTACCTTAGAATTAGCAAAAGAATTATTTTCTATAGATTTAATACCATTCGAAATTGGAAGCTTTGATGTTATCATTGGTATGGACTGGTTGTCTAAAAACCAAGCCGAAATAGTCTGTCACGAAAAAGTTGTTCGAATTCCAATTGCAAACGGTGAGAAGTTGATTATCCAAGGTGATAAGAATGGAGTACGATGTAACATTATATCTTGCATGAAGACGCAGAAGTATCTCAGAAAGGGATACCATGCGATCCTAGCCCACGTATCGGAGAAAAAGCCTCAAGAGAAGCAGCTTGAAGACATACCCATCGTACGAGATTTTCCAGAAGTCTTTCCTGAAGACTTGCCTGGTCTTCCACCAATCCGGCAGGTGGAATTCAAAATAGACTTAGTACCTGGTGCTGCACCAGTGGCACGAGCACCATATCGATTAGCTCCTTCCGAAATGAAAGAACTTGCAAGTCAATTGCAAGAACTTTTAGAGAAAGGATTCATTCGACCGAGTTCCTCACCTTGGGGAGCTCCAGTCTTGTTTGTCAAGAAGAAAGACGGATCTTTTCGCATGTGTATAGACTATAGGGAGTTGAATAAGTTGACGGTTAAAAACCGGTACCCACTTCCTAGGATCGATGACCTGTTTGATCAATTACAAGGGTCGAGTTGCTACTCAAAAATCGATCTTAGATCCGGTTACCATCAGCTTAGAGTTTCAGAGGAAGACATTCCCAAGACGGCGTTTAGAACCCGCTATGGCCATTACGAGTTTCAAGTGATGCCATTTGGTTTGACGAATGCACCCGCAGTTTTCATGGACCTCATGAACCGTGTGTGCAAACCATATTTAGATAAGTTTGTTATCGTATTCATAGATGACATTCTAATCTATTCCAAAACCAAGGAAGAGCACGAGGTACATCTGAAGAAAATTTTGGAACTACTCAAGAAGGAAGAATTGTACGCAAAGTTTTCAAAATGCGAATTCTGGATTCATACAGTACAATTCTTAGGCCATGTCATTGATAGTCAAGGAATTCATGTAGATCCTGCCAAGATCGTGGCTATTAAGAACTGGGAAGCACCGAAAACACCAACAGAATACGACAATTTTTAGGTCTTGCTGGCTATTATAGAAGATTCATCGAGAATTTTTCTAAGATAGCCCAACCTTTAACGTCGTTGACTCAAAAAGACAAGAAGTTTGCCTGGGAAGATAAACAAGAAAAAGCATTTCAACTGCTGAAGGAGAAGCTCTGTAGTGCTCCGATTTTGTCACTACCCGAAGGAACGGATAATTTTGTGGTATATTGCGACGCATCTCATCAAGGATTGGGATGTGTGTTGATGCAGAAAGATAAGGTGATAGCCTATTCCTCGCGTCAACTTAAGGTGCACGAGAAGAACTACACGACTCATGATCTTGAATTAGGAGCTGTAATATTCGCTTTAAAGATTTGGAGACACTATTTATATGGTACAAAGTGTACTATATTCACCGACCATAAAAGTCTCCAACATATTTTTGACCAGAAAGATTTGAACATAAGGCAACGTAGATGGGTGGAATTGCTCAGTGATTACGATTGTGAAATTCGTTATCATCCGGGCAAAGTAAACATTGTAGCAGATGCTTTAAGTCGTAAAGAAAGAGTAAAGCCACTTCGAGTACGAGCTTTAAGTATGACCATTCATACTCATCTTACTTCCCAAATTCGTGAAGCTCAACTTGAAGCATTAAAGAAAGACAATCTCAAGAAGAAGCTTTGAGGGGGATGGAAGAGCAATTTGAAGTTAGACCCGATGGAACCCGGTATTTTTTTTACCGGATTTGGCTACCAAGCTATGGAGATTTAAGAAACTTGGTGATGAACGAATCACACAAGTCAAGATATTCGATACATCCTGGATCAGATAAGATGTATCATGGACTAAAAGAATTATACTGGTGGCCTAACATGAAAGCTGACATAGCCACCTATGTTAGCAAATGTCTAACATGCTCAAAGGTGAAGGCAGAGCATCAAAAGCCATCTGGATTGCTACAACAACCAGAGATTCCCCAGTGGAAGTGGGAATGTATAGCCATGGACTTTATCACAAAGTTACCGAAGACTGTTAATGGTTGTGATACGATATGGGTAATTGTAGACCGACTCACTAAGTCTGCACATTTCTTGCCCATAAAAGAGACTGATAAAACGAGCAAGTTGGCTAGATTGTACATAAAGGAAGTAGTATCACGACATGGAATACCTATTTTGATTATTTCTGATAGGGATAGTCATTTTACTTCCAGATTTTGGCAGACACTACAGAAAGCTTTAGGTACACGATTAGATATGAGCACTGCATACCACCCGCAGACCGATGGTCAAAGTGAAAGGACCATTCAAACGCTTGAAGACATGTTGCGCGCTTGCATAGTTGATTTTGGGAATGGTTGGGAAAAACACTTGCCTTTGTGTGAGTTCTCATACAACAACAGTTACCACACTAGCATCAAGGCTGCACCATTTGAGGCACTGTATGGGAGAAAAATGTCGTTCACCCATCTGTTGGGTTGAATTAGGTGACAAAATTCCAGTAAAGAAAAACAGTCCAATTACAGGTTCTGAACTCATTCATGAGACTACTGAGAAGATCGTACAGATACAAAACCGATTAAAGGCAGCACGAGATCGTCAAAAGAACTATGCTGATGTAAGAAGAAAGCCTTTGGAATTTCAAGTAGGAGACAAGGTTATGCTGAAAGTATCTCCTTGGAAAGGAGCCATCCGATTTGGAAAATGAGGTAAGCTAAATCCTAGGTTTATTGGACCTTTCGAAATACTAGAAAGAATTGGTCCAGTAGCTTATAGGCTTAGACTGCCACAAGAACTTAGCCGTATACACGATGTGTTTCACGTCTCAAACTTGAAAAAGTGTCTGTCTGACGAAACACAAATTATTCCACTGGAAGAACTTCGAATGGATGACAAGCTGCACTTTGTTGAAGAACCAGTAGAGATTATGGATAGAGACGCCAAGCAGTTGAAACAGAGTCGAATTCCTATTGTCAAAGTCCGATGGAATTCAAAGCGAGGTCCTGAGTTTACCTGGGAACGTGAGGATCAAATGAAACAAAAGTATCCTCACTTGTTCGAAAAAGCCCTACATTCCGACCACACGCGCTAAATTTCGGGACGAAATTTAAATAACTGGGGGAGAATGTGACAACCGCCAAAATTTCAGGTTGATTAAATTACTATTACGTGTACTATTTAAATTTTTGTTGATCAAACAATATGAACAAACATTTTATGGCATAATGAACTGAACAAATATTTTTTTTGATAAATTATGGATAATTATTGCCAAGAACTCAAATAGTTATTTGAGAGTTGTTTGTAAATACTTTTTCATAATTATACTATCAATAACTGTATTTATGAATAGTACCGTATTCATGAATAGTAATGTATACATGAATAGTACCGTATCCGTGAATAGTAATTGTATCTAGAAATTGTATTTATGAATAGTGACTGGGAATAGTAACGGTAAATAGTAAAGGTAAAAAGTAAATTTTGAATAGTAAAGGTAAAAAGTAAATTTTAAATAGTAAAGGTAAAAGTAAATTGTAAATAGTAAAGGTAGAAAGTAAATTGTAAATAGTAAAGGTAGAAAGTAAATTGTAAAAAGGGTAATAAAATAAAATAATATAAAGGTGGGACCCACGTCAAATAATTTAAACTCAACGTTGAATCTGATTTCTGAATAAATTCAAAAGTGAATAGTGCTGAATAGTAAACATCGCTTTCATACTTTATTCTTATAATATAAACGTCCAAAACCCGCTCACATGGGTAATTGAGCAAAAATTATTAAAATGAAAGTTGTAGATCTTAATTTTCTGATCTTATAGAAACTTGAATTTTCTCAATAGGAGCTCGTATGGATAATTTAAGATTAAAGCAATGTATTAATATATACTACTAGTATAAAAGAAATCTATCATTAGAAACGTCCAAGAGGTAGTGGGAAACACACTTTTATCTACTTTATAATTTAAAATTCATAAATTATGAATCACGGGTTTAGTTCACTAGAGATATGGACAAAAAGAATACTATATATATACATACCCCTTATTCATGATTAACTTTAGAATATAATAATAATAAAATTTAAAAACACGTTTTCTCTCGTGGAATTCAAAGGCATCGTTTGAATGTTTTTTTTTTCTAAACTGGATAGTAGGTTTATTATTATAATAATCAAACGAACGAATTCGTTCGTCTATAAATAGCAGACGATATTAAACTTTAAAACACACACTTGTCTAGTTTCGGTTCATGAGCTTAGAACTTGATGTATACAGTATCTATTCTTATATTCTATTTGATCCATTGTGTGATCAAATAGTTACTTTAAATCTTGTGGTTCATACTCTATATTTTAATTAAAAACACGTTTTCTCTCGTGGAATTCAAAGGCATCGTTTGAATGTTTTTTTTTTCTAAACTGGATAGTAGGTTTATTATTATAATAATCAAACGAACGAATTCGTTCGTCTATAAATAGCAGACGATATTAAACTTTAAAACACACACTTGTCTAGTTTCGGTTCATGAGCTTAGAACTTGATGTATACAGTATCTATTCTTATATTCTATTTGATCCATTGTGTGATCAAATAGTTACTTTAAATCTTGTGGTTCATACTCTATATTTTAATTAAAAACACGTTTTCTCTCGTGGAATTCAAAGGCATCGTTTGAATGTTTTTTTTTTCTAAACTGGATAGTAGGTTTATTATTATAATAATCAAACGAACGAATTCGTTCGTCTATAAATAGCAGACGATATTAAACTTTAAAACACACACTTGTCTAGTTTCGGTTCATGAGCTTAGAACTTGATGTATACAGTATCTATTCTTATATTCTATTTGATCCATTGTGTGATCAAATAGTTACTTTAAATCTTGTAGTTCATACTCTATATTTTAATTAAAAACATATTTTCTCTCGTGGAATTCAAAGGCATCGTTTGAATGTTTTTTTTTTCTAAACTGGATAGTAGATTTATTATTATAATAATCAAACGAACGAATTCGTTCGTCTATAAATAGCAGACGATATTAAACTTTAAAACACACACTTGTCTAGTTTCGGTTCATGAGCTTAGAACTTGATGTATACAGTATCTATTCTTATATTCTATTTGATCCATTGTGTGATCAAATAGTTACTTTAAATCTTGTGGTTCATACTCTATATTTTAATTAAAAACATATGATACTCTTTGCTAATATTGTATCATAACTATTTGACATTGCGGTAAGGCAATGGTCACACTGAACTCTGGCATTTTGTGAAACTATATTTTCTATATGAAAAACTTATGGAACTCACCAACTTTATGTTGACATATTTTAGCATGTATTCTCAGGTAACTAGACGATACTCTGTGTATGGGACTATTTTCCGCTGCATACAACATACTGGACCATGGCCTACCCTCAGACTCTAGTAAAGACAAGTCAATTTGCTAAAGTCTCTGTCTACTGTTTAATATTGTTTAATATTAAATAATTGTTTTCAAGAATAATATCTTTCATAAATTGTAATATAAATTTGTGAACAATGCTTTTATATAAATGTATTTTAAAACGACAACGTTTTGTGTCATTCAGTATATCTTGTGTTGTGAATCCATGTACGTCATACCCCGTCTAGGGCGGGTGTGACATGGTGAAACAACTGACTGATGAACTTGGTCAGTTTCGCCAAAATTTATTGGAACGACTGGAGAAATATCAAGGCTTGGTCTCTTGTTGATTGCTTCAGTTGATTCGCCGAATGTGACATGAATTGTCTCATGAACCTTTTGAAGTCTATAATTATAAACTCTAAAGGCCTTTCGAATATCTGAATAGCCTAAAAATACACCTTCATCAGCTTTTGCATCAAATTTTCCAAGCTGACTGGAATCGTTTAAAATATAAACTCGACAACCAAATACATGAAAATATCCAATATTTGGTTTACGATTCCTGAGTACTTCATAGGCAGTCTTCTTATGTCTCTTGATGTAGACTGACCGGTTTTGGGTGTGACAAGCAGTTGCAACTGCTTCAGCCCAGAAACTGGTGGGAAGACTTGATTCAGATAGCATACTTCTGGCTGCTTCTATCAGTGTGCGATTCTTTCTTTCCACAACTCCATTCTGCTCTGGAGAGTGTGCTGATGAGAAGTTTTGAGAGATGCCAGTGTCATTGCAAAATGTTTCAAGTACCTTATTTTGAAATTCAGTACCATTATCACTTCGCAACTGACAGACTTTTCGAGTATACTTGAGTTCAATTCTTTTGATGAGAGAGATGATTTCAGCAGATGCATCACTTTTGGATCTGAGGAATACCACCCAACAGTATCTGGTGAATTCATCGACCACAACTAGAGTGTATTTCTTCCCAGCTCTAGTTTGAACATTCACTGGACCAAAAAGATCCATATGTAGCATGTGAAGAGGTTCAGTGATGCTAAAGTTTTGCCTAGTTTTGAAACTGGCCCTTTTCTGCTTGCCCATCTCACACCCTGGACATGGCTTTTCTTTATTGAAAGAAATTTGAGGTATCCCATCAACCAGTTGTTTGCGAGACAACTTGTTAATATTTTTGAAATTAAGATGGGATAATCTTTTATGCCACAGCCAGTTGGTGTCCTCATCAACCTTGGTATAGAAGCACTGCTCTTTTGGAGTTGGTTCCATATCCATGATGTACACATTACCTTTTCTTGGTGCAACCATCACCACTTTCCAATCCTTGTTAAATATGGTGCCTTGAGCAATATCGAACAAAACTCTGTAGCCATCATCACAAAGTTGGCTGACACTGATCAGGTTGTATTTCAAACCATTCCAAATGCAACTCTCTTGAATTCGACCTGTCCGTTATTGAGCACACCATATCCTTCAGTCTTTCCACTTTGATCATTACCAAACGTCACTGTCGGTCCATCTTGGACAGTGAACTCTTCAAGCAGGGGCTTACATCCAGTCATAGTCCGGCCAGCAGCGCTGTCCAGATACCAGATATTCTTCTTTCGATCGCCCTGCACACCCACAAAAATCATCAGTTATTTTGTGAACCCATCTTTTCTTGATGGGTTCACTGGACTTCTCTACAGAAGTCACAGTTGATTGTTATGGAGGTAAACTGAAGACTACATCTGGAGCTTTTTCACCAGATCCAGGTGCAGGAGTAAAAACGATTGGTATTTGATACCTGCTCCCCTTTTTCTTATCAGATTTAGTTCCAGATAGAACATTCTTTTGTTTTGGTTTTGAAGGGGGTTTAATATTTTGTTTTAAAACTGGAGGTGATGAACCTCCTTCCAGATTTTTGATCCGGGCAGTACAACTCTGAACCTGTCGAGACAAAAGTTGGAGTTGACTTTCCAGTTTAAACAAAATATTCTTTTCATCAGGCTGCTGAACCTTGGACCTTGGTTCAGCAGGAGTTTTAGTCTTTTGGGTCTTGGGATCCTTAGACTTTTGAGGTAAAGGCTTGTTACCAGTGACCTTTTTAACTGGAGCTTTAGCCTGTTTGGCTCCAGGTTTAACCTCAATGGGGGTGGTCTCAATGGGTTCAGTTTCAACAGCTTCAGGTTGATCATAAGAAGTTTCAACCCTGAGAACTGGAGGCAATGCATGAAGATCTGGTATGAGAGCTGCCATTTCCAGATCTCCAGATTTCCATGCATTCTTCTGGGCATCAATAGTTCTAGAAAATGCATCATAGTTCTTTCCAGATGCTTTTACCCATGACTTGATAATCATTTGTTCTTTTTCAAGATCAGAAATTAATTTTTTATTATCAAATTCCAAAGCCTCAATTTTTAAAACTGACTCCTTGAGAGCCAACTGGACACTTTGTAAATCATTAAGTTGTGGCTTAACATTGTTTAGTTCAATTAAGATAGTGTCCAGATATCTTTCACTATCTGCTCTAACAGTTTCCACAAAAGCCAAATCACCACTTAATGATTCAGCAAGGTCCAGTTTCAGTTCTGGATCCCCCTGATTGTCATAATCACATACCTTTTTCAAAATGATGTCCACCCATCTTCCAGTGATGACATCTTCTTTTGCCACATGCTGCTGTTGATCTTCCAAGGCCATGAAACACTTGTCCCTTTCCTCTTCTTCATCAGCTGATGAGTCATCAGAGTACTCCCATTTTCCCTCAGTTTGTGCCATCAAGCACTGATCCTTTTCTTTTTCCATGGATAGGAGGGCAATCTGGGCCTTAAGCTTCTTATATTTAGCTTTGTAGCTATCATCAGGCCGATTGAAATTAGGGACAGAGGGACCAGTTTGGTTGTTCATCTTACTAGATCTGCATTCCTTCATAAAATGACCTTTCTTACCGCATTTATAGCAGGTAAGATTGGTTTTATCCAGAAAGTTGGAGCTGGAAGCATTGTTTGGGACATTAAATCTTTTAGATTTATGCTTAAACCTGTTAAAGGTTTTAGCAATCATGGCTACCAGATCATCATCGTCAGTTTCATCACAACCATCACTGATTTCAGTGGTTAGGCCAGAGTTCAAGAAACTGTTTAACATCTCCTTCATTGAGTGTGCCTGGACACTCTCTGCAGACATTAAAGCAGCACAAGGTCGCTCAGTTACACTAGCAACCTTGGGACTCTGGGCATGGTTCATGGCATCCTGCTCAGCCACCAGTCTTGCAGCATTGTTATCTTCAGTGAATCTGAAGGCTCCATAGAGCGATGCAAGAGTATGGTTGTGCAGGGTTTTACCTTGTCTTAAGACAAGAACCATATTTTCCCATTTGGAAGGAAGAATATCACAAAACTTCTCAAGAAGAATATCCTTATCCTTCTCTACACCCAAGCCTCTCAGCTGATTAATGAGGCTAGAAAATCTGGTGTATGTACCAGTTAGACTTTCATTGGGCAAAGCAAATAAGGATTCATACTTCTTGTTCAAGGCGACTTTTCTGGTGACAATAGTGTCATCACCTCCTTCAAACTGAATAACTAATTCATCCCACATTGACTTGGCACTGGGAAACAACACAAGTGTTGGAATTAGATCTTCAGGAACAGCTCCAAGGATCATGTTCTTGAGTCTGGTGTCCAGATCTATAAGTCTACGATCCTCGTCAGACCAGTGGTCTTCGAGCTTTTCTCTTGAACCTCTTCTTCCAGTTGGATCTAGAAGAGGACTTACCCCAAGAGACATGGGTATATATGAGTAGAGGCTAGACCTGTCTTACAGCGAGCCTCTAAGTAACACAATATCATCCAACAACGAGGTTACACAAAGATAAGTAAGTGTGATAAATATGCACAAATGATATAAAAATCAATACAAGTGCCAAATGCATAAATAAGCCAACATGCCTATCTTATGCGTGAACTCAAGTCACCTATGCAACGATACCCGCCTGTCATCGCAATGAACAAGGCTGTATCTCAAAATCATCGAGATATATATGTCTATATACTCGGAGTCATGTCACCAACATCTCATAGATTAAGTGTATACATCTATACACTTGGATGTTTGAGTCCTCAACCGAGGGCTTATGTAACTACATATGCATGCTTACAATCAATTGTATATTCATCAATCACAAATCGTCTGACATAAACCAACAATCAATATTCGTCAATCATAAACCAATAATCACAATTCAAACCAACTATACGTACATACACTTAAGAGGATTCTCCATTCTTCGAGTCCCAGATGCTTATGTATAGGGTCACCCGCAGCCTTCCCACCACATCTAAAACTCAATGAAGGCATAACCGACTTCCATGTATGTACATCTATCCTAATATTAATGAAATACTTAACAAAACATAAACCAAGTCAATCAAACGTGATAAACCGTCTCATCAATCCAACATTAAACCAAATCAATCAATCAATCAACAACGTAAGTAAACACGCAAGTTTTACACTTTTTAGCCCGAATCTCAAAGGAGTAGGGAGCTACGGAACTCACCTTGTTCGGCAAAAGAAGCTAGTATTGATAATATAAGATTATAAGCGAGTATTGGGCTCCACGCATCCACAACCTATCAATGTACATCATAATACCATAAATGTCACTCTACAATCTTAAACAAGTTGGTTCAGGAAGTTTAAGTCGAGTCGCAAACTCATAGACACTTCTACAACTCTACCGAGTAAGGAAACAAGATACACGACACTTTGACTCTACATTTTTAGAAATTGAGGAAGATTCATACAAAATGAATGTTACTACATGAAAATATACTCTCTCACGATTCCAACGATAGGTCATATGACTCGATTGGACTTACGGATCAAAAGTTATTAACGTTCGAAAACTGACGCGCAAAACAGGTGAAACTCGCGGCGCGAGAACACGAGCTCGCGGCGCGAGGAGCACGAGGCTCGCGGCGCGAGGCTGGACGCGAGAAAAAGCTCTGACCTGACTGGACACAAACTCGCGGCACGAGTGGTATAGGTCGCGGCGCGACTGGGCTCAATCCTGCAGATTTTTGAGTCTAAAATACGATCCAAACTTCACCCAAACCCTATTTTCGACCACCAAATCGTCTAGTGATGTTCCAAGACTCATTTTGAAGCTTAAACAAACATGTTTCAACATAACTAAACATAACCCACATCTTAGTTTCCATTCCAAAACATCAAGAACACTTCCAAATCATCAACCCTAATTAAAACCCTAATTTGACCCACAATTCATTTTGGCCCGATTTAAGACTTGTAAATACATTAAATTGACTAACAACATGTAAGTAAGCATAAATAGGTGAAGATGGGATGAATTTGACTTACCAATACTTCTTTTTGAGCTCAAACCCGAAATTAAGCCAAAATGGGTAAAAACCTTGAACTATGAATTTCAATCCTTTGATATAATGAAGATGAGATGAAAATGATGATGATTCTTGTATTAAACTAGTTTCACAACACCAAATATTTCAAGAGTATAAGAGAGAAAGGAGTTGTTCTTGCTTTAGTTAGAGAGAAAAGAGAAGAGAAAGATTATGTGGTGAAATGAGAAGGATAAGGGAGGGAAGATGGGCCATATGGGCTGATGGGTCGTGGGTTGTTTCCCATGGGTCGACCCGTTTCTCTTTACAAGTAATTTCGCATAACGTTTTACATTTATTCACCGATTAAATCGTACAATCGACCCTACAAATATACCACATAGTCATTTAATCACAAAATGAACCCAAATGTTTCATTAACTTAAATTGTTAGTCAAATTACACATAAAGTCAACGGGTCAAAACTCACGGATGTTACACTTGTAGTTCGTGTTTGACTATTGTTGACCAGATTTCTTGTTAATCTTTTATGATCTTTCGATTTCTCCCTGTTCTTTCTTTCTTTTCGGTCAGATTTGTGTATGTGTGTGGACAGAATTGTGTTTGGGTGTGGATTCGTGCATGTGTGTGGACAGATTTGTGTGTTTGGGTGTGTCGGGGGCTGTTCGGTCGTCGGACAGTCCACCGGGCTTCTCCATTTTGTTTTCCCCAACCGTCGTGTTTCCGTGTCTCTCTTTACATAGATATTTTGATTTGAATGATTAAAATGGGCGCAACATATGTATTAACGTATTAAATGAACCTAAATTAGTCATGTATAAAAGTGTTTTTCTTTCACAAGTAGTATGACGAAACCGGTAATCAATAATGCAATTTACAAGTATAATGGAATGACAAAAATAAGATAACTTGATATAACCAAAAAGATACAAATTAATGGCGTTTCTAGGACACTAGTAAGTGTAGGATAATGCCTCGTGATTTAAGGGTACTCATTAGTGTTGGTTTGTTTTCAAATTAAGACGATTGTGCTATACGAGTGTTATCAAGACAAGTTTGTAGGCGATACTCTATACACCACCCGACAGGTGAGTTCCGTAGCTCCCTACTCAATAGAGATTCGGGCTAGAAAGTGTACAAATTTTGTGTGTTGACAATGTTTGTTTGTGCATTTATATATTTGTCTTGATTGGTGATGTGGTTTGATTGTGCACACGTTGATTGTCTTGACTGATGACGTTGATTGATTTCGCATATTTTTATTTGTCTTGACTGATGACGTTGATTGATTTCGCATATGTTGATTTGTCTTGACTAATGACGTTGATTGATTTCGCATATGTTGATTTGTCTTGATTGATTGCGCATACGCATTAATGTCATGATTTAACTTATTGTTTGATTGATTGTGCATTCGATTTCGATTATATAATGTGATTAGGATAGTTGTACATATATGGAAGATGATGATACCTTTAAAGAGTTATAGATGTGGTGGGAAGGCTGCGGGTGACCCTATATATAAGCATCTATGATTCCTTAAATGTAAAGTCGTATGAAATGTATGTGCATTGTGGTTTGGTTGAATTGATGGATATTGGACTTGTGATTGAGTTGGATGACACGCCTTGGTTGTGACAGTGATTGATTGATTGTTTGATTGATGGTGCATTCGATTATGATTATATGTTGTGATTAGGATAGTAGTGCATACATGGAAGACGACGATACCTTCAAAGAGTTATAGATGTGGTGGGAAGGCTGCGGGTGACCCTATATATAAGCATCTATGATTGCTTGATTGTAGAGTCGTATGAAGTGTATGTACTTGTTGCATTGGTTGATTGGTGGAACATATGGACTTGTGATTGATTCAGACACACTTGGATTGTTATATATTGATGAGACACGTACATGGATACCCAGGTATATAGATGTATATACTTGATGATTTTGAGATGCCATGATGGTCGGGTCGACGACATCATGAGTATCGTTGCATTTGTGAGACGGACATGGACATCCGAGTATATAGACATATATATCTCGATGATTTTGAGATGCCACATTGGTCACGGTGATAACATGTGAGTATCATTGCATTGTTGACATGGTTGTCACACATATGACATACTTTATGACATTGAGATACATATGGCACACATATTGACATTGACATCTCATGTGTATACTCATTACACTCATTTGGTACATTTCTTGACATTGATACGCATTTGGTACATTTCTTGTTATTGATATCACTTGTGCATGTTCATTATACGTTTTCTAACTATCTTGTATAGTTACTTGTATGATTACTTGTGTGTGACGAGGTTTTGCTATGAGCAAACCTATATTACGTGCCTCGGTTGTATAAGGGCTACATGTAAGTTATTACTTGTCTTTATCTTGTTCATACTGCGATTATTTGATGATGGTTCGTTGTGATCCATCAATACGAACTCACTAACCTAGTGTTGACTTTGTTTGGTACACTTTTTAGGTTATCAAGTGAATCCATGGCGTGATGATTGATTGATTGATGCTTGGGCTTGGGCTTGGACTTACATGGATCCAGGAATCATTTGCCCTTTAGTATTGCATTTCGTACTTGATTGTTGATGTTGGATTCACCAAATCCCTTTCTATACATATAGTTCATGTTCTACGATAATTCCATGCTAATGCTATATATTTTCGGTAATATCCCAAGCCTAGCTTGGGGTGTTACAGAATGGTGGCCCATGCGTGGTCGTAGAGAATTAAGCGGTTTGACCTAGACTACGGCTTAAGTTAAAACTCTTCATATAGCATGCATGGTTCGGAATTTTATGTGCAACGTGAATTATGTGAACCCTAAATGGTGTACATTGTGAGTTCGTAGTTAAGACCAACTATGTGATGACTTGAGTACAATGTGGTCAACGTGTACATTGATGTGAACTTGATTGTGGCTGTGATGGATTGTTGTTGCTGTTGTTGTTGTTACTTGATGATAGTTTGATGAATTAGGGAAAAATGAAGTTATGGCATTAACGTAGTATAACATTGTGGCAACCCTAAAACAGCCCGATCAACTATTTTATGGTCACCTGATGGTATATGCAAGTTAATGACATCACGGATTGCACATGCTTGGCTTAGGGTATAATAAGGAACCGATATGCTTAATGGGAGTTGATTGGGTGGAGGGAAAGCCGATGGTATCACCTGTATACAAATCCGGTCAATAACTAGAGAGCATATCGGATTCGGATTATACTTTAAACCGCTTGTTTTCTTGTATGCTTATGTGGTGATGTAACATCCCAAACTTTTTAATTAACCGTTGACTTGAGTTGTTAAGTCAACATTACGTGTCCGTTAAGTCTTTAAATGATTTAATGATTATATGTGTTTAATGCGTTATATGTGTAAGGCGTTAGTGCCTTAATGATTGATGTGCTAAAGTGTTTAAGATATGTTTTATATGCCTTTAGAGGTGCTTGAAGTGTTTAATGTGTTGTAAGTATTCCCAATAGGTAATTTTAGCCTAATTTGAGCCATAAGGAAGTCTAGGGACTAGTTTTGACATAGGTGGAAACTCAAAAACGGGATTAGAGTCTAGGAGCAGGTCATTAGCTTCTAATTACTCAGATTATCCTTTTCTCCTTGAACCCTAACCGTCCCCCTCCTCTCCATATGATTCCTTTGCAAAATCCTTCAAAACGTGTGATTTCGGGTGTGTTTGAGCAAGCCTTTTGCATCCTTTTTGTAATCTCCAGGTAATAGAGGTATAATAACATTGATTTTATGTTGTTTTCAATCATATGATTCGCTTGATTTCTAGTCTAGGTCATTAGGGAATCAATTGAGATTGAAAACGTGTGTTTTGATCGATTCGGTGACCTAAAACGGTTGTTATTGTATTGCAAATCAATTCGATGTTAAGGGTTGTTTTCATGGCATCATTAGAGTCTTAAAATGAGGAAATTTGAGTGTTAAATGTCGTTCATGGGGTTTGAGATCGTGTTCTATTCGTTTGGGTTAAGATTTGGTTGTAAGGAAACATGTTTTCAACGAACAGCCAAATATGTGGCACATGCATTTTTGCATGTGGCGCATATATGGTTCTGTTTTGAAAATCAGTCAAATATGCGGCACATACAAAGTGTATGTGGCACATATTTTGTCAATTGTTGGGCAGTAAGCTTTTATGCGACACATGATGTTTTCATGCGGCACATAAGACCCCTATATGTCACTTTAGCCCCGTTAAGCTCATATATGGTTCATATGTTTATCCTAGGTTGTCGGGAATACTTGTCAAGCACAGTAAACTTGTTTGTGAGTTGTCATAAGCTCGATCGAGGTAAGATACACTACTTTGACACGCTGAGGGTTCAACAAAAACGTAGTTTTCATATAATAACTTCCCCTAATGATATCTTGTTTGCTTATGGGTATTCGGGATTATACGGGAGGTGAGATGGGCTATGTAGATGTATATCGATGCCTAAAATGATACCCCAAAGATATATGATGTTATGATATGATATGATATGAGGTGAAATGCTATGAAATGCTTTAAAATGTTATGAAATATGATATAATATGATATGTATTGTTATCAGATGCCATGATATGATATGTATTGTTATAAGATGCCATGATATGATATGTATTGTTATAAGATGCCATGATATGATATGTATTGTTATGAGATGATAGATGATATGCAAGGATATACGATATGAGATGAAAGATGATATGAAATGGCTTTTGATATATGAACTATATGTGCATGTGTAGATGTAAAATGTGATGATTACATGGCTTGTACATCTAGTTCACTAGACTTTGTAAGTTGCCATGACACGTGCACGTTTAAGGGCCCAAGCGTTAAAGTGATTTGATGTGATGTGATGATTTTTTAGGTAATGTGGACACCTAAACTATATGTGATGCAAATCGAGCTCGTAAATGAAGTGAGAAGTGTTAAGCTTAACCCGTACGTGCCTTTGCCAGGGTAGTACGTTGATGTCGTTGTTTGGGTGGCTCCTTGCAACATAATTACGTGGTATGAGTATCTCCGGGTGGCGTGGTTACCCACCAATGACTTTGAACATACGGACTACTCCTGGATTGGCTTGCCATTCCTTAACGACATTGATGGACCGCCGTAAGGCTTATCCATCCAGTCGGGTGTGAGGTACCCTGTTAGGTCTTATGACTGCCTACACACAAACTTACACCTTATATGCGATGAGTGACTTATGTCACGCCTAATGTAAGTGACTTATGTCACACTATACGATGATGCTTATATGTTATATGTGATGTAAAAGATGACTAGGCACATCTAGGATGACTCATCCTATTATGATGATGTTTGATGCGATGATATGTTATGAAAGACGTAATGCTTGATGTGATATGTGCCTTAACGATTTAATATGAGACAAATGTTTTATTAATGATGTGTTATCTTACTTAGCTAATTCGTTAGCTAACACTTGTTCTTTTTAAATGTGTTGCCCCCTCAGGTTTAGCAAGCTAATGATTGTTGATGAATAAAGAGCGAGACATAGGTAGATTGCATTTGAGGATGGCTATAGTTTACCCATAGTGGCTGCTCATTTTAGACATTGCTTTACGTTTAAGATATTTTATGACTTGTTTTGATTTTGCGATCGGTTGTTTAATGTTGGGCAACCGATGGGTTTCCAATTGAACTTATTTTGATGATATGGCTAGTAACACCAATTAATAAATGAACCAAACAGTTTTTGTTGGTTTGGACTTTTAAGGTTTATTTCCGCTTCCTTTGACTCCGTCAGGCGAAATTTTTTGGAAATCCATATTTTAAAACGACGGGTGTTACAGGTGAATTGTGTTAGATATGAACACTTAGTTTTGATGATGGACAATTGTTGTGAACTTGGCACGAGAACATGATAGATAACGATTACTTGAGAACTTTGATATATTGGCCCTAGCGTAGTGATATGAAACACATATGATATTTTGGTATGATAGCATGATATATGACAGTTACTTGAGAACTTTGATATATTGGCCCTAGCGTAGTGATATGAAACACATATGATATTTTGGTATGATAGCATGATATATGACAGTTACTTGAGAACTTTGATATATTGGCCCTAGCGTAGTGATATGAAACACATATGATATTTTGGTATGATAGCATGATATATGACAGTTACTTGAGAACTTTGATATATTGGCCCTAGCGTAGTGATATGAAACACATATGATATTTTGGTATGATAGCATGATATATGACAGTTACTTGAGAACTTTGATATATTGGCCCTAGCGTAGTGATATGAAACACATATGATATTTTGGTATGATAGCATGATATATGACAGTTACTTGAGAACATTTATATATTGGCCTTAGTAAAAGACATTGAACATGTGTAGTGTGTCGGCATGAAAACACTAACTACTAGTGCGACTAACACGAAGCAGTTGTGAGGCTAATCCCCGGGTCATAAACACTAGGGCTATTATTATGGTTGGAATTTGGTAGTAGAATGACATGCTGTTTTAAATGTTTTATATGCAATTTGAATTGTTTAGTTGCTGAGGAATTTGGTGTTGAATTATATGTACGTCCATGATTCGGACTAGTGTTGACAGTATAGTGAACCATGAGGATGTTTTGTTTAATAGTATGTGAACTTGAATATGTATGAGACGACGTTAAATTTGATTGTATGCAAGATATGAGATATTTGGTGATGCATGCGTAAAATGTATTAATCGACGAAGAATTATATGAATGGATTAAACATACTAGTTTTATTGCGTGAGTATGAGAAACTATGTTGTTAAGCGTGATTTTATGCCTAATATAATGGAAATAGATGATGCATGTGTAGGTGTGTTAATCGGTGAGCACTTTCATGAATGGATTGGTGTACTAGTTTGATAGTTTTAGCATGTATAAATTATGTTGTTAAGCTAAACTGTACACATGAGATAAGCGAATACGGTGATGCATGTATAAATATTTACTCAATGGACAATTATATGAATAAGAGTGGTAGACATGTTTAATAATTCGAGTATGCCCAAAATTTATTTCTTAATCTAGTTATAAGAACAAATTGATAATTCGTACATAGTTGTACCTAACGTATGAGAGATCGTATATATGACTTGGCATGCAGAATTAGTTGATAGGACATGCAAAATCTTATCTCCTGACTCCGTTATGTTGATGAATTGTTAGGATATGCGATAGAACAAGTATGGTTGCCATGATATTATAATTGTTGAATATGCTTAAATTTCGTTGCCCAACTAATTTGGTTAAATAAACCGTTAGGACTTGATAATACATGCGTAAAGGTAATTGAAATCTTGGGCAATTGTGTATATAGGTTGTGACGCTAGCCTAATTGCTTGAATATGTCGGAATCTTGTTCCTAACTTGCTTATTGAATACATAGTTAGGAATTGAAGATGCATGCATAAATGTAAATGGTTTTGAGAGCAACTGTATGTATAATTTGGGATGACGATTGAAAATTTCTTGACTAAGTTATTCTTCCCCCTTGTTCACTTTATGACTTAGTCAATAACGTAGAGATAATAAGTATAGTTGTACTGTGATTATGAGAACCTCGTTGTATTATAAGCCCCTAAGATTGAACCTTAGGACGACGCCTGAGTTAACTAAGGTGAGTTGATAAAAATAAATGAATAACAATGGAGTTAACCGCAGAGTCAATATCGATGGCGACAACCAGTAGCGACGATTTTAATTTGAGCCTTTATACATCTATAAATTTTACTATATGTGAGAAGGAACGACCTTAGTTAGGCTAACCATGGATTTGAACAAATAAATTGAAATCTAAAAGTTTACCTAACATGTAAAATTGCGCAAACACGAACGTCGCAGAAATGGAGTTAAGGTGTAAACGATATTGGATAATATATATATACACGTATACGATTGGTGAAAGATGATCTAATCGAAACGCCTAGCTTAATGCGGAACCGAGAGTTCATAAACATGGGGAGACGACGTGCCAGGTGAGTGCCATAATGCGAGTCACACGTGAGATGTGAGAAGTTTAAATACTTATAATGAGCGATTCTTAAAACTTCTCGACCTTAAACGGATCGCTAGATCGTTGTCTATCACACGAATGAAGATGTCGTCAGGATTGGATGTCGTGGATAGGATTCCTCTCATTTTCAGATGGATGGCCAGAATGGGAGCAAACGTTTGGCTTAAGTGAATGAGCTGCCAACCAACGGATGAAACACGTCACGAGTGCGTTGAGTATTTGTTAAATCATCATAATAAGTGATACCTATCAATAACTAACTAATTGCCCTTAATGTTAATCCGAGTGGGTAAGACTTTAACCGCGATATGAATGAGCCAATGAAATAAAATACTTGAATGTGACAATAAACTCGTTTGAGAAAATGGAATTATAACCCAGAGATGGATGGATCATGGCAAAAGATTCTAACACTTGGTATGAAGGATTCATACGACGTCACCCGGTTTTAATAATCTAACAAGTTATAAACTAAAAACTTATTACCTAGTACGACGCTTATAATCGTATGAATTTTACTAATACAATAATGAGATGTTTTGAGACATATGTGATGAATTTTAAATGAAAAGACCAAGGAATTCTTGGTAGATATCTTTAGCGATTTTCAAAATCCAATTGTGTAACAAACGGTGACTTATGAACAGATTTTTATTAACTACATTCTTTCCCGAAAGTTTGAGGATTTTTGATTTTATATGAGAATTGGTTTTAACTTATAAAGGGTGTAAGTGATAAGTTGAGAGCGACAAGATATGACCGTTAAAAATCCCCGTTTGAGCAAACAATGTGATGACATCTAATAACGAAACAAAAACTTAAAAACTAGTGAATACTGACAAGAGTAAACGTAAACATTTGAGTCGTGCAAACCGGATTAGTAAAGTAATAAAGTTCAGAAGTGAAGGGGAATTCTTTTAACTGGGGAATTCCCCAAGGAATAAAAGTAAGATCTCGGTCTGAGAAGATTCCCTTTTAACTGGGGAATTAACCATGGCGTGCGTGAGGCGAAACGATTAGGATGTGAACGACACGTGAATGAAAACCTGGGCTGACCTATGATACTACACGGGGCCACGTGCTACGAATGATAAGCGTGTATTAAAATAAGAAGATTTGAACCTTGATGAGAGTGAGAATCGTTGCAATTTCGAGGACGAAATTTTTTTAACTGGGGAATGATGTAACATCCGCCGTTTTGACCAGTCAACCTATCGGGACTAGTAGTTGTGAAACCGAGAGCATTTTAATGATTTTGATTGTCGGTTATCATGAAAGCAAAGACGATTCGAGAATGCAAGGTAGCTAGTGTCCAATAGAAATGCCAAATTAATTGTAAAATATTTTAAATTGAACAAAATAAATTATGAATAAATTAATATAGGCATATTTATAACCATTTGAAAGGTATTTCAAAAATGCAAACAATGGTGTCGTTCAATTAATATAAATAATCTCGAGTGTCTCGTATTTGGACGGTCAAACGAAGTCAAACGCAGTCAAAGTTGGTCAAGGGAAAGAAATGGGTCACCAAAACCCTAGTTTGTTCACCCCACCTCCCTCATTTCTCTCCAACCCACTCTCTCTCTACCTCTCTCTCTCTCTCTCTCTCTCAGCCGCCACTCTCTCTCTACCTCTCTCTCTCTCTTTGATTTCTTCATCTTCTTCAAGATTTGGTAAGAAATCTCTTAGATCTAAACATGTAAATGGTGTTTTAACCTAAATCTATACAAAACCGTATTATATATGTTTACACAACTCGGATTTGCTGATTTATGAGAAAAACGTGATGGGTTTCACGAAATTGTAATGAAACCGAAATATATACATGTAAAATCACTAGATCGGGTGTGGTTTGGGTAAGATCCGGTTGGTTTTTGTGTGTTTGGATCATGTAAAACTCGACTTGGCCGAAATCCTTCTTATTCTCTTCTCTCTTTGGTCCGAACTCGATCTAGGGTTTCGGTGTTCATCAAAATCGTGAGTCATGTCACGGATTCGTGGATATAAACCTTCTAAAAACTGAATCTGAAGTAGAAATCGCATGGCACGAGTTATGGGGCACAGATTTGTTGTTCGGGTGACATCATCACGAACTTGTAGTTCGTGTTTGACCATTGTTGACCAGATTTCTTGTTCATCTTTTCTGATCTTTCGATTTCTTCCTGTTCTTTCTTTCTTTTCGGTCAGATTTGTGTATGTGTGTGGACAGAAATGTGTTTGGGTGTGGATTCGTGCATGTGTGGGGACTGATTTGTGTGTTTGGGTGTGTCGGGGGCTGTTCGGTCGTCGGACAGTCCACCGGGCTTCTCCATTTTGTTTTCCCCAACCGTCGTGCTTCCGTGTCTCTCTTTACATAGATATTTTGATTTGAATGATTAAAATGGGCGCAACACACGTATTAACGTATTAAATGAACCTAAATGAGTCACGTATAAAAGTGTTTTTCTTTCACAAGTAGTATGAGGAAACCGGTAATCAATAATGCAATTTACAAGTATAATGGAATGACAAAAATAAGATAACTTGATATAACCAAAAAGATACAAATTAATGGTGTTTCTAGGACACTAGTAAGTGTAGGATAATGCCTCGTGATTTAAGGGTACTCATTAGTGTTGGTTTGTTTTCAGATTAAGACGATTGTGCTATACGAGTGTTATCAAGACAAGTTTGCAGGCGATACTCTGTACACCACCTGACAGGTGAGTTCCGTAGCTCCCTACTCAATAGAGATTCGGGCTGGAAAGTGTACAAATTTTGTTTGTTGACATTGCTTGTTTGTGCATTTATATATTTGTCTTGATTGGTGATGTGGTTTGATTGTGCAAACGTTGATTGTCTTGACTGATGACGTTGATTGATTTCGCATATGTTAATTTGTCTTGACTGATGACGTTGAGTGATTTCGCATATGTTAATTTGTCTTGACTGATGACGTTGATTGATTTCGCATATGTTGATTTGTCTTGATTGATGACATTGATTGATTGCGCATACGCATTAATGTCACGATTTAACTTATTGTTTGATTGATTGTGCATTCGATTTCGTATGATTATATATTGTGATTAGGATAGTTGTACATACATGGAAGACGATGATACCTTTAAAGAGTTATAGATGTGGTAGGAAGGCTGCGGGTGACCCTATATATAAGCATCTATGATTCCTTAAATGTAAAGTCGTATGAAATGTATGTGCATTGTGGTTTGGTTGAATTGATGGATATTGGACTTGTGATTGAGTTGGATGACACGCCTTGGTTGTGACAGTGATTGATTGATTGTTTGATTGATGGTGCATTCGATTATGATTATATGTTGTGATTAGGATAGTAGTGCATACATGGAAGACGACGATACCTTCAAAGAGTTATAGATGTGGTGGGAAGGCTGCGGGTGACCCTATATATAAGCATCTATGATTGCTTAATTGTAGAGTCGTATGAAGTGTATGTACTTGTTGCATTGGTTGATTGGTGGAACATATGGACTTGTGATTGATTCGGACACACTTGGATTGTTATATATTGATGAGACACGTACATGGACACCCAGGTATATAGATGTATATACCTGATGATTTTGAGATGCCATGATGGTCGGGTCGACGACATCATGAGTATCGTTGCATTTGTGAGACGGACATGGACATCCGAGTATATAGACATATATATCTCGATGATTTTGAGATGCCACATTGGTCATGGTGAAGACATGTGAGTATCGTTGCATTGTTGACATGGTTGTCACACATATGACATACTTTATGACATTGAGATACATACGGCACACATATTGACATTGACATCTCATGTGTATACTCATTACACTCATTTGGTACATTTCTTGACATTGATACGCATTTGGTACATTTCTTGTTATTGATATCACTTGTGCATGTTCATTATACGTTTTCTAACTATCTTGTATAGTTACTTGTATGATTACTTGTGTGTGACGAGGTTTTGCTATGAGCAAACCTATATTACGTGCCTCAGTTGTATAAGGGCTACATGTATGTTATTACTTGCCTTTATCTTGTTCATACTGCGATTATTTGACGATGGTTCCTTGTGATCCATCACTACGAACTCACCAACCTAGTGTTGACTTTGTTTAGTACACTTTTCAGGTTATCAAGTGAATCCATGGCGTGATGATTGATTGATTGATGCTTGTGCTTGGGCTAGGACTTACATGGATCCAGGATTCATTTGCCCTTTAGTATTGCATTTCGTACTTGATTGTTGATGTTGGATTCACCGAATCCCTTTCTATACTTATAGTTCATGTTCTACGATAATTCCATGTTAATGCTATTTATTTTCGATAATATCCCAAGCCTAGCTTGGGATGTTACATCGGCACCGAAACAATGGACTAGTATGTCAAAATAATGAGTGTGAAAGGACATATCTGAAACACCTGAGAAAGTGGGGAACTAGGTTTCCATATGGAGGAATAACTTTTTTTTTAAAAATAAAAAAATAAAAAACAAACATAGTAACATACAAATGTTCATGTTTATATTAAGACATGATAGGAAAGTGCAAATTTTAGTGGGAGTTTGTTCCATTCTGTACCAATACCATCATGGTCTTAGACTTTTGGTGAATGTGGTTTGTGCATCTTTAATCTTAATGTAGTTGACAATATATTTGGTTAAAATAACGTTAATGTAGTTGACTATTGATAATTATTTATCATGATTTAGTTGATTTAGAGGCTATCGATCGGCAAGTTGCATAAGATCATGCAAAAGCACAGACATTGAAAATTAATATATCAAAGCCCATTAAAAATGTAATATGTGACTAGTAGAGGTGGCAAAATGGACCCAATCTATAAAAACTGGGTCAGTATGGGCTTTAAATTTCTTTTCTTGGGTTAGACTGGGCAATAAGATTTCTCAATGCGGGTCATACTGGGTGATAGAATTAACATCTATGACTTGGAACGGGTAAGTTTGGGCGGAAGTTGGGCGGGAAAAAATAAAAGAGAGCGGGTGAATTAGTGAATGGTTGAAGATGTTACTGTATTGAATGCGTATGGAATCTTGAAAAGATCGATATTATCGCCATTCTTTTTTGGTGATTCAAATGTTGCCACTTGTTTAATTATTATTTTATATTATTTTATACTTTATTTATTAAACAACACTGTTAATATTATTATTACAATTATAATATTAACAAATATCTTTTTGTCAGGTTAATATAAACATTCGATTCAATATATGGAATATCATATATATATATATGATTTTTAATAATATAATAAATTATTATATTCATACCAACAATACACTGATTAGCAGAATTATGAATAAATCATAATATAAAACTGAATTCAAAATAAAAAAAGTAATGGGCAAACCCGACCCGGCCCAACCCAAATTGACCCGGGCCCATTTTGACCCGTTTTAAAAATGATCCGTTTTGACCCGCACCCATTTTGACCCGAACCCATTCTGACCCGTTACTCAACCCGATCCGACCCGCTCATTTTGCCAGCTATAGTGACTAGAGTGTTTTTTGTGACTTTTTGGCGCATTGATTTTTTAATTGTATTTTTTTACAACATGTTCCAAATCTCTAACTCACCATCTACATTGTTTTGATGGGGCATGCACTATCGCAAAGTGGCTCTCTAAGAGAAAAATATCATATCCTACATTCAGGTTCGAACCAATAACCTATGAGTAAAACTACAAATGTATCTACCTGTTTGAACTGACTTTTTATTTCATTTTTAACTTTTTTGACACATTGATTTCTTATTTGTTAATTTAATAAGATTGAGATCGTTGCAACTCTATATGTTTGAGAGTGAAATTGAGCTTATCGGTATGTAGATGGTTTTCAAAAACAATAGATAAAAAGTAGATTTATGGATAACTGAATTGTGGACTGAGCTCGAGATACTTCCGAATTCCCTATCTACGGAAACAATTAGGCTACACCTAAAGACCTTCGATGATGCTTGTGTATGATTGTCAACAATGAGAGATTAATAACTTAGTTATAATACTAATTAGTTTATATTAATTAATTTTTATTATTTAGTTAAATATGTGATATTCTATTAGTAATATTAGTTTTTTATTTAAAATAAATTTCGGCAAGATGGCGAAGAAAAATAAGAGTTATATCATATGTGACGGACTAATGTACCCAAAAGGCCACGAAAAACAAAGATTATTACAACACGACGACAACCAAAATAAAAAAAAGTAACACAACCGAACAAAAAATAACTAAACTATTGTCATACTCCGATGGGGATGCCGCCTTATTTCTATTTAGCAATTTAGTCCAGCACCAAGTTGATAAAATGCCATTAAGGATCGATCTAAAATTTGGAAGACACTATAGATTATCTACCTATAATAATTGAACCGTATTAATGTATAAAAATGTTTTATACTTCTCGTGTTTATACACGAGTCAGTATCTAGTTCACTATTGTAACTAACAGAATATACATAGAAGGGGAAAACAAATTCACTACTTGGGCCTGTAACTGGGCTTTTTAGAACAAGGCTTAGAAGTAAGTTAACACTTCAAAACTAGTTCACCTGTTTGAACTGACTTTTTATTTCATTTTTAACTTTTTTGACACATTGATTTCTTATTTGTTAATTTAATAAGATTGAGATCGTTGCAACTCTATATGTTTGAGAGTGAAATTGAGCTTATCGGTATGTAGATGGTTTTCAAAAACAATAGATAAAAAGTAGATTTATGGATAACTGAATTGTGGACTGAGCTCGAGATACTTCCGAATTCCCTATCTACGGAAACAATTAGGCTACACCTAAAGACCTTCGATGATGCTTGTGTATGATTGTCAACAATGAGAGATTAATAACTTAGTTATAATACTAATTAGTTTATATTAATTAATTTTTATTATTTAGTTAAATATGTGATATTCTATTAGTAATATTAGTTTTTTATTTAAAATAAATTTCGGCAAGATGGCGAAGAAAAATAAGAGTTATATCATATGTGACGGACTAATGTACCCAAAAGGCCACGAAAAACAAAGATTATTACAACACGACGACAACCAAAATAAAAAAAAGTAACACAACCGAACAAAAAATAACTAAACTATTGTCAAAAAAAAAAAAAAAAAAAAAAAAAAAAAAAAAAAAAAAAAAAAAAAAAAAAAAAAAAAAAAAAAAAAAAAAAAAAAAAAAAAAAAAAAAAAAAAAAAAAAAAAAAAAAAAAAAAAAAAAAAAAAAAAAAAAAAAAAAAAAAAAAAAAAAAAAAAAAAAAAAAAAAAAAAAAAAAAAAAAAAAAAAAAAAAAAAAAAAAAAAAAAAAAAAAAAAAAAAAAAAAAAAAAAAAAAAAAAAAAAAAAAAAAAAAAAAAAAAAAAAAAAAAAAAAAAAAAAAAAAAAAAAAAAAAAAAAAAAAAAAAAAAAAAAAAAAAAAAAAAAAAAAAAAAAAAAAAAAAAAAAAAAAAAAAAAAAAAAAAAAAAAAAAAAAAAAAAAAAAAAAAAAAAAAAAAAAAAAAAAAAAAAAAAAAAAAAAAAAAAAAAAAAAAAAAAAAAAAAAAAAAAAAAAAAAAAAAAAAAAAAAAAAAAAAAAAAAAAAAAAAAAAAAAAAAAAAAAAAAAAAAAAAAAAAAAAAAAAAAAAAAAAAAAAAAAAAAAAAAAAAAAAAAAAAAAAAAAAAAAAAAAAAAAAAAAAAAAAAAAAAAAAAAAAAAAAAAAAAAAAAAAAAAAAAAAAAAAAAAAAAAAAAAAAAAAAAAAAAAAAAAAAAAAAAAAAAAAAAAAAAAAAAAAAAAAAAAAAAAAAAAAAAAAAAAAAAAAAAAAAAAAAAAAAAAAAAAAAAAAAAAAAAAAAAAAAAAAAAAAAAAAAAAAAAAAAAAAAAAAAAAAAAAAAAAAAAAAAAAAAAAAAAAAAAAAAAAAAAAAAAAAAAAAAAAAAAAAAAAAAAAAAAAAAAAAAAAAAAAAAAAAAAAAAAAAAAAAAAAAAAAAAAAAAAAAAAAAAAAAAAAAAAAAAAAAAAAAAAAAAAAAAAAAAAAAAAAAAAAAAAAAAAAAAAAAAAAAAAAAAAAAAAAAAAAAAAAAAAAAAAAAAAAAAAAAAAAAAAAAAAAAAACAAACCTAGGGATGTTCAAAACTATCCATAAAACTTGTTATCCAAAAATCTGATCCGGTTTTCTTTGAAAAGTCGGATTCATATTATCACCATTGATTTAGTTTACATACTATCAAAACGAATCAATGGTGTTTTTAGTTATTTAGTTTGTTAAATATTCAACCTTAATATTCTTTTTATATTTTATACTTAAAACTTACACACTTCCTAGTTATTTAGTTTGTTAAATATTCAACCTTTATCTTTCTTGATTGTCAATTCTGGTCCAAAACTCCAAAAGTTACACAGCAGCCCTTGTCTTTTGTTAATCTTGTCATTTAAGCTCCAAACCTGCATATTCTAGGAAGTGTGTAAGTTTTAAGTATAAAAAGAATATTAAGGTTGAATATTTAACATAGTTTGACTTTAACTGTTTTCGATTCATTACATGTTTTCGCTTGATTGTTTGTGAGAATTGAATCCCTAGGCTTGTTCATGGTGTGGTGTTGTTGCAAATGTGGTTCACTTTTTTTTCCCCCTTGATTTTTTTTGGTGGGGTTACAAGTTTTATAAGGATTTGTTAGAGTGGTATTGTTGTGGTTCCGACGACTGTTAGTGTAGAGTGTGGTGTTTCCGGTCTTTGCTCTATTTGGCATGTATATACACGCATAGTATTTATTTTATTTATATGACAACTAATTAAAGAACTCATATTTCACATAACTAATTAATCTTTTGTAACTTAATTAGAATATAACTAAAAGCATTCACTTTGTCAAGATTAACCTCCTCTATTTTGTGACCAGATATATAACTTTTTGAGTTAAATGCAAGAATGGTCCCTGTGTTTTGTCAGTTTTTGTAAAGGCAGTCCCTCTCTTGAAATTTTAGCAATGATGGTCCCTGAAGACATGTTTCAGTTGCAACGATAGTCCCTCTCTAACGGAACCGTTAATTAATGTCGTTAAGTTTCCCATGTGAATAGCACGTGAGGGGTATTAATGTCTTTCCACCTACACAAACCTAGGGATGTTCAAAACTATCCATATCCAAACTTGTTATCCAAAAATCTGATCCGGTTTTCTTTGAAAAGTCGGATATCCAATATTTCTGTAACATCCCAAAACTTAAACGTATATGTTGACTAACGTCGTTAGGTCAAATTCTAAGTCCGTGATATGTTTACGTGGAAATACGTGTTTATATGTTTATGTGCCCTATATGTAAGATTTAATTATCTTCAATGAGTGACAATAAAGTAGATTTAATGATGTGTAAAAGGCCTATGTAGTGTGCGAAAGTGCTTTAATGTGTTACGTATATCCCCAATAGGTGTTTAAATGCGAAATAAAGCTAATATGAAGTCCAGGGACTAAAATGACATAAGTGAAACTTGAAAAACGGGATTAGGGATTAGGTTAAGCCTAATCTCATTGTTTAGCAGCCTAATTACATTTTCTAAACACACAAACAGTCTGTTCAATTCCTTAATCGATTTCTAAGCAATTGATCAAGTTTTGGTTGAATTGATTGAGTATTTTGGATTACTTTCAATTGGCTATCAAAGAAATCAGGTAATCAATGGGTTGTTAATGGTATTTTCAGATCAAAAGATGTTTTAATATTGATTCAAAACTGGTTTAAAAGGGTTTTGCAATTAATTAGAGTTTAAAAGATGTTTTGGTTAATTGATGTTCGTAATGGTGTTTAATGGGTTTATAATTGATCTTGATGATCAAAAGATGTTCAATTATGTCAAAAACGTGTTTTGGAAGAAGCCATTGTCGATCGATTTCTGGAAAAATAAAGAACAGAGTCGTTTTTGAATTCTGAACGAAGTTAAGTTTAAGTTCGTTTTCTGGGTCTAAATTCGTTTCTGATGCTAAATTCGTTTTCTGGACGAAGTTAAGCTTAAGTTCGTTTGAGTCATCTTCGTAAAGCCTAAATTCGTTTCTGAAATCTAACTTCGTTTGACAAAACGAAGATCATCTTCGTTTGAAGATAAAAAACGAAGATTAAGTTCGTGTTAAGCTAAATTCGTTCGATTCAAAACTAAGTTCGTTTTCAAGTCCTTTTAAGGTCCCAAATGACTTATATTTCATATGTTAATGTACGATAGGTGTCGGGGAATACTGTTAAGCACTACTAGCTGTTGTTACGCGCATACACTACTTTTGTCACGCTGAGGGTGCAACATAAATGGTTTCATAACTCTAACCTCCATAACGGTAATGTATAACCTATAATGTGGTTGGGTTGATATGGGAGGTACTCGGGGAATAATGATGACGATGCCTATGATGCTTCCCCGTAGTTATGTTTATGATATGATATGATGATTACGGTGGTTTATGTTATGATATGTTACGATATGATATGTTATGATGAACGGTGGTTAATGATATGTTGTAATGTTGTTATGTGCATGTATATGTGGCTTGTTCATCTAGAACACTAGACCTTTTTAGGTTGCCATGACACGTGCACGTTTTAAGGGCCCTAACGTGAAAAGATGATAGTATGGATTAGTTTAGGTTAAAGGTGGAAATCTAAACTAAATACGATAAATGCTCGAGCTAATTAGATGTTAGGTGTTATGCATAACCTGTGCCTTACGGTGGTAATAGGTACATAGTGCCTTACGGTGGTGATAGGTACATCGTGCCTGACGGTGGTAATAGGTACGTATAAATGGTGCCTGACGGTGGTAATAGGTACGTCATGCCTTACGGTGGTTATAGGTATGTTAAAATGGTTGCTCGGGTGGTTCCTTGCAACAAGTCATATGTGGCGAGTAGTTCGGGTGGCCTGATGACCCACCTAATGTTATGAACATAACGCGCTACTCATGGATCGACATTGTCTTTCCTTAAAAACGGTAACTTCGGTTACAACTTAACGAGGTGAATCAAAGTGATCAAATTGATTAGGCACGCTTAGGGTCATGAACTCTATGCTTATATGTGATGTAGATATGTTTATACGGTGGTATGAATGCCTAATTAAAATGACGTAATGTTTGAAAGTGACGATTTAAACGGATGAAATGTTTTGCTTAAACCTGGTGTTATCTTACTTAGCTTTATAGCTAACACTTGTTTCTTTTAATGTGTTGACACCCCTCAGGTTAGGCAATGAGATGACGTGTGAAGCTTTGGCGAGAGATGGGTAGATGATCAAGCTGGCTTTAGTTTACCCAATAGCTTCGCATAGACTTTATGTTATTGATTTCCTTTATGGGAACTTATGTAATGACTATGTTATGATTGCTTTATGTTGGGCAATCTTATGGATTTCTTTTATTACAGATTTGATGCTATTAGTAACACCACCAATGTTTCTCAACTGTTTTCCTTAGTTGAGTATTTTCCTAAATCGTTTCCGCATGATTTAACGCCGTTAGGCGAAAATTTTTGGAAATCCATATTTTTACGAAACGGGTGTTACAATTTCAGACTTAAATTCAGATAGTGACTTTTGAAAAAGTTTAAGAATTTCAATATTTTTTTTTCTTAAATCCGAAAATGTCAAAAAAAATATCGAAAAAGATTATTTTCAATATCCGAAAATATTCTAAACTTTACGAAAATATCTGAAACTTAGTCTCAATACGAAAACATCTAGGATAATTTTTTTTCTCTAAAATTCGGATACTTCGAATATCCGAAAACTTTGAATATCCAAAATTTCGAATATGTTCGGATATTGAAATTCTTTACCCGAAATTTGAATATCCGAAATTTTGGGGGGATATCTAACTTTCAGCTATCCGATTTTTGGATATTCGAACTTTCGCATAGTGAATTTCAATATCCAAACTTTTCGAATATTCTTGGATATTTTCAAATGCCCAAGATTTTCAAAAATCATTATCCGGATCCGAAATTTAGGATATCCGAAGTTCGAATATCCGACTTTTCAGATAAAATCAGATCGGATTTTCATATTACAGGGTCAGATACGGATACTTTTGAACACCCTATGTTTGTGTAAGTAAAAGGACATTAATACCCTTCACGTGCTACTCACATGGAAAACTTAACGGCACTAATTAACGGATCCGTTAGAGAGGGACTGCTGATGCAACTGATACATGTCTTCAGGGACCATCCTTGCTAAAAAATCAAGAGAGGGACTGCCGTAGCAAAAATCGACAAACCACGGGGACCGTTCTTGCATTTAACTCTAACTTTTTCATAAAGTCGCCGGTCTTACATTTATTGTGGTGAGGACTCATGCACACATAATAATCTTGTTAGGGGACTAGGAGTGGAAGCCGGGATGGATGAATTTATGGTCGAAACCGGCGGTAACACCGCCGCCGGTTGTGATTTTATTGCCCGGCGGTATGGTTGGAGGGTTCCGAACCCGGTGGTGATAAATGGAGAGAGAGTGTGAGATTTGAACGTTGGGATGGGGCCCACTTGGATTTTAGATAGTTTTTCTTAAATAAAAAAAATGTGCAATATATATTTATATATACACTGTTTGAATGTTAGAATGTTGCAGCTCGTACGTGATGTTGAAGATGAAGACCTATATATATATATATATATATATATATATATATATATATATATATATATATATATATATATATATATATATATATATATATATATATATATATATATATATATATATATATATATATATATATATATATATATATATATATATATATATATATATATATATATATATATATATATATATATATATATATATATATATATATATATATATATATATATATATATATATATATATATATATATATATATATATATATATATATATATATATATATATATATATATATATATATATATATATATATATATATATATATATATATATATATATATATATATATATATATATATATATATATATATATATATATATATATATATATATATATATATATATATATATATATATATATATATATATATATATATATATATATATATATATATATATATATATATATATATATATATATATATATATATATATATATATATATATATATATATATATATATATATATATATATATATATATATATATATATATATATATATATATATATATATATATATATATATATATATATATATATATATATATATATATATATATATATATATATATATATATATATATATATATATATATATATATATATATATATATATATATATATATATATATATATATATATATATATATATATATATATATATATATATATATATATATATATATATATATATATATATATATATATATATATATATATATATATATATATATATATATATATATATATATATATATATATATATATATATATATATATATATATATATATATATATATATATATATATATATATATATATATATATATATATATATATATATATATATATATATATATATATATATATATATATATATATATATATATATATATATATATATATATATATATATATATATATATATATATATATATATATAATTGTATTATTATCTTATACAATATAATATAAGAAAAATTACATTGATCAATAGAATTATTATATTATATAAGGAAACTTAAATCCATTATTCATTTATGATACGTCCCACGGTGTATCAATATACCAAAGTATATTGTACACAGGATAGTTGTAGAGGGGGGTGAATACAACTTTTCTCGAACTTTACAAACTTTTAAGCAACGTTTTAAGACTCAAAATACTTAATGCATGTAAAGAACAAGAATCATTAAAACAGTAAAGCAGTAGAGAATAAAAGCATTCTTGAACACAGATTGCGGTTTTCAAATGTAACTCTTTATTAAGAAATAATCTATACAAAGAATTACAGGGTTGTTGCGGAATAAAGATAGCCTACAAATATCTAAACAACCCTATGAAATGAAAAACAACAATCAATAAGTTTCAGCTCAAGAGAATCAGCCCAAGCTGACCTCGTACAGACTAAGCTGTGTGTAAGAGCAGAGAAACTTTGTGTGAAGAATGATTCTCAGGAATTGCCACACATATGCATACAAGGAGTGTTGCTTTTATAGGCGAAAGCTCCTCGTCACTTGGTGTCCAAATCAACCACGTAGTCTTCTTGTATTGGACGATCAGAAGAATAAACAATCGTGCCTTCATCGTACTTGTATCCCCCACGTACAGCTGCACATTCTTCATCGTCCAATAAGAGTGTGGACACGCATATGTAAACAACCACCAACCTGGATACTAGGAATATTCCTAGTCACGTCATAGTCCTTATCTTCAATCCAGGTTGTTATCTTCACTTTGATTGTTGACACAGATTGGGCGGTTTGTCACGGCACCAATCTGCCTAAAGTGTTTCCAAGCTGACTGCTAGTTCCAATCTGTCTTCCACTAACAGTTTGGTCCTCTATCTTCAATCCTCCTCTTCGACTTGGATTGAATGCTTTAATGTTGTTGATGCAGCTTGAATAACACTTGCTTCCATATAGTATTACAATTACGAACATGAAGCGTGATCTGGGTCAGTTACATATCGCAAGCTGTGTCAGCTTAGTCTGACCCAGATCAGATTACAAGAACCAAAAGATTACTAAGTGTTTATAGGTCAGATTTGTCATCATTAAATTTACAACAAACATTGGGACTCAACAATCTCCCCCTATTTGATGATGACAAAACCTAACTACACTTTTAACATACAGCTTACAAAGAATCAAAGAAAAATATGACTAACAGTTTGTGACCCTTTGAATCTTTTGGGTTCTTTTCAATCTGATACAAAATTGTAACAAGACAACTGAATTTGTACAACTACTTGTATATTAGAGAAATACAAAGTGTTACAATAAGACTCTATTCCCCAATTAACTCTACAGTTTCTTGTTTAACTTCAAAAGATGGAGCAATCGTCACATCTACCTTCCTATCTAGTCCTTCATTAATAAGGAACTGCTCATACCCATTACCTTGTTCACTGAAAGCAACACAAAATCTGTACAAGGTAAAAAGGTGCATAGTTGGTACCTCTTTTAGCTCAGCAGTCCTTTGGAATACAAGCTTCCCTTTTGTATCCACAAAATACATGCCATGTTCAGGTTCAGTAATGTGCATTCCACTTCTTGCATTTTCCACACCAGTAGGTTTTTTTTTTTTTTTTTTTTTTTTTTTTTTTTTTTTTTTTTTTTTTTTTTTTTTTTTTTTTTTTTTTTTTTTTTTTTTTTTTTTTTTTTTTTTTTTTTTTTTTTTTTTTTTTTTTTTTTTTTTTTTTTTTTTTTTTTTTTTTTTTTTTTTTTTTTTTTTTTTTTTTTTTTTTTTTTTTTTTTTTTTTTTTTTTTTTTTTTTTTTTTTTTTTTTTTTTTTTTTTTTTTTTTTTTTTTTTTTTTTTTTTTTTTTTTTTTTTTTTTTTTTTTTTTTTTTTTTTTTTTTTTTTTTTTTTTTTTTTTTTTTTTTTTTTTTTTTTTTTTTTTTTTTTTTTTTTTTTTTTTTTTTTTTTTTTTTTTTTTTTTTTTTTTTTTTTTTTTTTTTTTTTTTTTTTTTTTTTTTTTTTTTTTTTTTTTTTTTTTTTTTTTTTTTTTTTTTTTTTTTTTTTTTTTTTTTTTTTTTTTTTTTTTTTTTTTTTTTTTTTTTTTTTTTTTTTTTTTTTTTTTTTTTTTTTTTTTTTTTTTTTTTTTTTTTTTTTTTTTTTTTTTTTTTTTTTTTTTTTTTTTTTTTTTTTTTTTTTTTTTTTTTTTTTTTTTTTTTTTTTTTTTTTTTTTTTTTTTTTTTTTTTTTTTTTTTTTTTTTTTTTTTTTTTTTTTTTTTTTTTTTTTTTTTTTTTTTTTTTTTTTTTTTTTTTTTTTTTTTTTTTTTTTTTTTTTTTTTTTTTTTTTTTTTTTTTTTTTTTTTTTTTTTTTTTTTTTTTTTTTTTTTTTTTTTTTTTTTTTTTTTTTTTTTTTTTTTTTTTTTTTTTTTTTTTTTTTTTTTTTTTTTTTTTTTTTTTTTTTTTTTTTTTTTTTTTTTTTTTTTTTTTTTTTTTTTTTTTTTTTTTTTTTTTTTTTTTTTTTTTTTTTTTTTTTTTTTTTTTTTTTTTTTTTTTTTTTTTTTTTTTTTTTTTTTTTTTTTTTTTTTTTTTTTTTTTTTTTTTTTTTTTTTTTTTTTTTTTTTTTTTTTTTTTTTTTTTTTTTTTTTTTTTTTTTTTTTTTTTTTTTTTTTTTTTTTTTTTTTTTTTTTTTTTTTTTTTTTTTTTTTTTTTTTTTTTTTTTTTTTTTTTTTTTTTTTTTTTTTTTTTTTTTTTTTTTTTTTTTTTTTTTTTTTTTTTTTTTTTTTTTTTTTTTTTTTTTTTTTTTTTTTTTTTTTTTTTTTTTTTTTTTTTTTTTTTTTTTTTTTTTTTTTTTTTTTTTTTTTTTTTTTTTTTTTTTTTTTTTTTTTTTTTTTTTTTTTTTTTTTTTTTTTTTTTTTTTTTTTTTTTTTTTTTTTTTTTTTTTTTTTTTTTTTTTTTTTTTTTTTTTTTTTTTTTTTTTTTTTTTTTTTTTTTTTTTTTTTTTTTTTTTTTTTTTTTTTTTTTTTTTTTTTTTTTTTTTTTTTTTTTTTTTTTTTTTTTTTTTTTTTTTTTTTTTTTTTTTTTTTTTTTTTTTTTTTTTTTTTTTTTTTTTTTTTTTTTTTTTTTTTTTTTTTTTTTTTTTTTTTTTTTTTTTTTTTTTTTTTTTTTTTTTTTTTTTTTTTTTTTTTTTTTTTTTTTTTTTTTTTTTTTTTTTTTTTTTTTTTTTTTTTTTTTTTTTTTTTTTTTTTTTTTTTTTTTTTTTTTTTTTTTTTTTTTTTTTTTTTTTTTTTTTTTTTTTTTTTTTTTTTTTTTTTTTTTTTTTTTTTTTTTTTTTTTTTTTTTTTTTTTTTTTTTTTTTTTTTTTTTTTTTTTTTTTTTTTTTTTTTTTTTTTTTTTTTTTTTTTTTTTTTTTTTTTTTTTTTTTTTTTTTTTTTTTTTTTTTTTTTTTTTTTTTTTTTTTTTTTTTTTTTTTTTTTTTTTTTTTTTTTTTTTTTTTTTTTTTTTTTTTTTTTTTTTTTTTTTTTTTTTTTTTTTTTTTTTTTTTTTTTTTTTTTTTTTTTTTTTTTTTTTTTTTTTTTTTTTTTTTTTTTTTTTTTTTTTTTCCACACCAGTAGGTAGAGACAGATTAAGATGACTTAGAAGTTTGTCTATAGCATCAGTAGATAATAACCCAAGAAACTCTGAAGGATTCAAATTTCTGAGGAAGTCTGTGTGATCACCTTCAGGTCCTTGAAGATTAACATTTCTTTTTCTCTTCTTCTTGAGTGGCTCTTCTGACTCATCTTCATCATCCAAATCATATGTTCTTGGTCTTGGAAGGCCAGTGATATCAATTTTGTATTTCACAATTGCAGCCAACTTCTTCTCAATGGCTTCCAAGACAGCCTCTTTGTGGATTCCAGGCATACCAGTGATGTGGTCATGCAACTCAACCCATTCTGTATAACCTAGATCAAGCAGCTTGTCAAGATCATAGGTTTCCCAGTTAGATTCATAACCTTTTCTTGTAAACCTTATGCTTGGAATGCTTTTTCCTTTTCGTCTTTTCAAAATAACCTGATGGATTGGTTCTGGATGCCTTCTATAATGGATATTTTCAGTTACCTGTCTTTTCTCCAAGGCATTAAACCATCTATGGGCTTTCACACTCTGCCCCACTTCTCTAACTTTCTGTGATGGTTTTGAGTGAACCACCATTTTCCTCTTTTCTTTGCCTTTGCTCACAACTTTCTTTTTAGTACCAATGGCTGCAAGATCTTCTTGCTTTTTCAACTCCAACTTCCTTCCTTATATCTTTTTCAACCACAACTTCATTCCTTATTTCTCCATTGCTTTTTCAACTCCAACTTCCTTCCTTATATCTTTTTCAACCACAACTTCATTCCTTATATCTTTTTCAACCACAACTTCCTTCCTTATAGCTTTTTCAACTCCAACTTCCTTCCTTATATCTTTTTCAACCACAACTTCATTCCTTATAGCTTTTTCAACTCCAACTTCCTTCCTTATATCTTTTTCAACCACAACTTCATTCCTTATAGCTTTTTCAACTCCAACTTCCTTCCTTATATCTTTTTCAACCACAACTTCATTCCTTATAGCTTTTTCAACTCCAACTTCCTTCCTTATATCTTTTTCAACCACAACTTCATTCCTTATAGCTTTTTCAACTCCAACTTCCTTCCTTATATCTTTTTCAACCACAACTTCATTCCTTATAGCTTTTTCAACTCCAACTTCCTTCCTTATATCTTTTTCAACCACAACTTCATTCCTTATAGCTTTTTCAACTCCAACTTCCTTCCTTATATCTTTTTCAACCACAACTTCATTCCTTATAGCTTTTTCAACTCCAACTTCCTTCCTTATATCTTTTTCAACCACAACTTCATTCCTTATAGCTTTTTCAACTCCAACTTCCTTCCTTATATCTTTTTCAACCACAACTTCATTCCTTATATCTTTTTCAACTCACAACTTCCTTCCTTATATCTTTTTCAACCACAACTTCCTTCCTTATATCTTTTTCAACCCAACTTCCTTCCTTATATCTTTTTCAACTCACAACTTCCTTCCTTATATCTTTTTCAACCCAACTTCCTTCCTTATATCTTTTTCAACCACAACTTCCTTCCTTATATCTTTTTCAACCACAACTTCCTTCTTTTTACTTTTTCAACTCCAACTTCCTTCCTTATATCTTTTTCAACCACAACTTCCTTCCTTATTTCTCCAGTTACTTTTTCAACACCATCAGTGGTCTCCCCCTCAATTGTATCACTCTCCTTTTCAACTTCTTCATTCACATCCTTTGTACCACCAGACTCAGATTCTGGTATTTTTATCTCCTCTTCCTTACCAACCACATTAGAACCATACACAATTATCCTCCTATCAGCCTGGTTATTTCTTTGTCTCACCCTTTCAAAATAAGCTTCAATGTCCTTGTCCACCTCAGCTCTTTGCCTTTCAATTTCTGCTTCATTCATTTCACTTCTCTTTTTCTTAGAAGTGGAGCCCTTCTCCCCCTTTTTGTCATCATCACCAGGAAAAGAACTCACAGGAGTGGCAAAGAATTCTGGAATTCGATTGTTAAGGACATCAATCTTTACATTTGTAAGACAGCAGGCTCTTCTCAATTCAGCAAAATCATCATGGAGGAGTGCAACCTTGTTCTTGAAACTAGTTGAGGCTTCAATCAAATCCTTCTTGAAATTTGCCTGTGACTTATTAGCAGCTTGAAGCTCAACAGTTACTTTCCTTGTGAATCTGGTTGCAGCATTTTCGATCTGACCCAGAGTCCCTTTGTTCCTTTCCATTTCTTCATTGATTTTCTTAGTTAGACTTTCAAGGGACTCTGTCAGCTTCTCTTGGTTCTTTTGCATAAGGTCAACTGCTTTCACAACACTCTCTTTAAGTGCAGTCTGTTCCTTAGACATTTTATCCACCTTCTTATCCGTCAATTCTTGATCCTTTTGGATCTTTTCCAAGCATTCAGTCAGCTTTGAGTTCTCAACCTTGTGAGTTGATATGACCTCAGTGAGCTGACCCACCACATCTGAAAATGAGAATGTGGCAGCTTGGGAAGGACTTGCAGTTGGCTTAAAAGCCACTGACTCTGGAAAGAGCAGCCTGCAATCCTTAATTTGGTCAATTGGGGAATATAGAAGGGGGTGGAGGTGTAGGGAGTCTTGGAACATTTGCTCATGAGAGTGAGTCTCATGAGTGGATCTGTCAGAATTGATAATGAGTTGATCAGCCTGAGAAAGATTGACGTTTGATTCAGGCTGATGGCTAATGGGAATTGGTTGATCTTGATGTTGATCAACCCCTCCACTAGCAACATCCATCAGATCATCCCTTGAGGATGGATGGGCAAACTCATCATCGAATGAAGAGTCACTTCCGGAGATAGTGACTATGTTCTCATTGACATCGTGAGGACCATCAATGGTTCCCTTTGTTGCACAAGGGGCTGACATGACTGCCTTAAAGACAGCCAAGTAACCTACAGAGTCCCTCTGTCCAAGGACAGATGCAGACACAGACCCTGCAGGTGTAATGTTAAGGGTAGAGGATTGCCCTTCAACAATGGTGTGTTGTTGCACCAAAGTATCATGAGGGAGAATTGTGGCCTGTACCTCTTCTTGTGACATAGAAGAGGCATTGGCAGCCAGTGCAGACTCAGAGTGTTTTAAGGGAGTCTGATCAGCTTTGGGAAGAGCAGCAGTGTCACCTTGGCGTTCGATACTACTCTCCTTTGTCTGACCATCCTCAGATTGTACGTGCACAGACTCTGACTCTTGGATCTGGGCTAGATCCATTGTTATCCCTTTAATGATATCATCAACCTTTTGGGAGGCTGATGATGGCGATTTTGGCACAGACTCAGTATGACCTTGGGAGGAGGTCTTTGTTTCAATACCTTCACCCTGTTTGGAGGGTTGGGTAGATGCAGTTGTCCCTTTTATCTCGTCTACACCCTTTTGGGAGAGTGTAGATGGGCGTGGTGAATTCGGTATGTCAGCTTGGGTATCAGGGACAGCTTCGGAACGTTCCTCAGCTTCCACTGAACCAGGTGGGACTTCTAATGGTTTTGGAGTTGAAATTTTACCCACCAAAGCTGACACAGATTTCCTTGTGGATCTTTTCTTTTTCACAATGCGAGGCACTAAGTCCTCAACACTGGGTTGTTTTGAAGCTGATATGAATTGGAGTGAGGGTGCGGCTAGGGTGGCTGATGATGTGGCCAACCCTTCACCCTCTTTTGAAGGAGAAGAATGCATAGATCCAGAAGAGTTTGAAGGTTCAGAAGCATGTGTACCTGGGTCCCCCTGATTGGCAGATTGAGTGTCAGACCCAGATCGCGTCGAAGAAGGGACATCTTCCCTTAATGCTTCTTGTTCCTCCTCTCTTCTCCTGCAAAAATCAAGGTAAATCTGCATTGCTCGGGTTAGACCCTGCACAGATACCTTAGGACTGTTGAAAATGTTAGAGTTAATGGACTTGCACTCTACAGTCTGACCAGTTGCCAGGCTGTAATCATTATCAAGGATAGCTTCAATAATGAGTGCAAGAATCCTACCATAGGGTATGGTAAGACTCTTTTTATTTACACGCTCAACAAGGTCCTTAAAGATTAAAGCAGCAAAATCTATTTTGGTCATAGTGACCATTGCATGAAAAATTTGCAACTCTAGGACATTAGGCTGATCAAAGCTGCCTGCCTTTACTTGTAAAGTTTTTGAAATTGTGCTCAATAAGTAATTCCAAATACCAGTTAAATGTTTCATTTTAACAACTGAAGCAAGTGGACCAGTATATCCAACTTCTTGTAAAACATGTTTGGCTTCAGCATGAGACACAACAGGATCATATTCATCATCAGGCATATATGACAGCTCAAATGCAGACTTAAGCCTTTCGTAAGAAATATATACCTTTTTCTTACCGTTTAGGACTGAGCCATAGATTGCAGCATCTCCCTTCTTGTTTTGTTTCACAACACAGCTTGCCCAGAATTCACACAGGAGATCTTGAAATACCCAGTCTGGTTTCTCAATCATTACTTTCCCAAACGGATGATACCACATGAAAGTAACAATCTCATCATATCCTTTTGCCCATGAGGGAGGATGAAGATTAGCATAAACCAGACTTCCAATCTTGATTTTACCAGTATCAAGATCGGAGGGAACAACAACTACCTTATCTCCAACCACATAAGGAGATAACTTATTTGCACTGATTGGAGTTGGAAAATGATTTTCAGATTCAGAAGACGATTGAGAATTATTTGATGATGATGCCATTTTGAAAACAAATTTAGAAGAAAGTAAATTTAATAAAACAGTAATCAGATTAGAGAGAAAAAGAATTGATTTTATGAAAATATGAATAAGTGATTTGAAATTTAGGTTAGATTGATTGTTTTATTCAAACCCAAAATATCTGATTTGGAAATAGTGGAGAGAGAAAGATTTTGATTGGATGAACAACAAGTAGTGGTGGTACTTTTTCAGTAACCGGTATGGTCCACTACACGTGTCACATCCCAATAGGATCAATACGTAAGCTAAATAAAATAATGAAACAAATTAAACGCACTGAGATATTTAATAACAAAAATAACGACGAAGCTGGGTCAGACTCAGCTTACTCAAAAAAAAAAAAAAAAAAAAAAAAAAAAAACAAAAAACAAAAAACAAAAAAAAACAAAAACACAAACACAAATCAAAAACCAAAATCAAAAAAAAAAAAAAAAAAAAAAAAAAAAAAAAAAAAAAAAAAAAAAAAAAAAAAAAAAAAAAAAAAAAAAAAAAAAAAAAAAAAAAAAAAAAAAAAAAAAAAAAAAAAAAAAAAAAAAAAAAAAAAAAAAAAAAAAAAAAAAAAAAAAAAAAAAAAAAAAAAAAAAAAAAAAAAAAAAAAAAAAAAAAAAAAAAAAAAAAAAAAAAAAAAAAAAAAAAAAAAAAAAAAAAAAAAAAAAAAAAAAAAAAAAAAAAAAAAAAAAAAAAAAAAAAAAAAAAAAAAAAAAAAAAAAAAAAAAAAAAAAAAAAAAAAAAAAAAAAAAAAAAAAAAAAAAAAAAAAAAAAAAAAAAAAAAAAAAAAAAAAAAAAAAAAAAAAAAAAAAAAAAAAAAAAAAAAAAAAAAAAAAAAAAAAAAAAAAAAAAAAAAAAAAAAAAAAAAAAAAAAAAAAAAAAAAAAAAAAAAAAAAAAAAAAAAAAAAAAAAAAAAAAAAAAAAAAAAAAAAAAAAAAAAAAAAAAAAAAAAAAAAAAAAAAAAAAAAAAAAAAAAAAAAAAAAAAAAAAAAAAAAAAAAAAAAAAAAAAAAAAAAAAAAAAAAAAAAAAAAAAAAAAAAAAAAAAAAAAAAAAAAAAAAAAAAAAAAAAAAAAAAAAAAAAAAAAAAAAAAAAAAAAAAAAAAAAAAAAAAAAAAAAAAAAAAAAAAAAAAAAAAAAAAAAAAAAAAAAAAAAAAAAAAAAAAAAAAAAAAAAAAAAAAAAAAAAAAAAAAAAAAAAAAAAAAAAAAAAAAAAAAAAAAAAAAAAAAAAAAAAAAAAAAAAAAAAAAAAAAAAAAAAAAAAAAAAAAAAAAAAAAAAAAAAAAAAAAAAAAAAAAAAAAAAAAAAAAAAAAAAAAAAAAAAAAAAAAAAAAAAAAAAAAAAAAAAAAAAAAAAAAAAAAAAAAAAAAAAAAAAAAAAAAAAAAAAAAAAAAAAAAAAAAAAAAAAAAAAAAAAAAAAAAAAAAAAAAAAAAAAAAAAAAAAAAAAAAAAAAAAAAAAAAAAAAAAAAAAAAAAAAAAAAAAAAAAAAAAAAAAAAAAAAAAAAAAAAAAAAAAAAAAAAAAAAAAAAAAAAAAAAAAAAAAAAAAAAAAAAAAAAAAAAAAAAAAAAAAAAAAAAAAAAAAAAAAAAAAAAAAAAAAAAAAAAAAAAAAAAAAAAAAAAAAAAAAAAAAAAAAAAAAAAAAAAAAAAAAAAAAAAAAAAAAAAAAAAAAAAAAAAAAAAAAAAAAAAAAAAAAAAAAAAAAAAAAAAAAAAAAAAAAAAAAAAAAAAAAAAAAAAAAAAAAAAAAAAAAAAAAAAAAAAAAAAAAAAAAAAAAAAAAAAAAAAAAAAAAAAAAAAAAAAAAAAAAAAAAAAAAAAAAAAAAAAAAAAAAAAAAAAAAAAAAAAAAAAAAAAAAAAAAAAAAAAAAAAAAAAAAAAAAAAAAAAAAAAAAAAAAAAAAAAAAAAAAAAAAAAAAAAAAAAAAAAAAAAAAAAAAAAAGAAAAAAAATAAAACAAAAAAAAAAAAAAAAATTAGATCAAACCCTGAGTCTTTGGGATACCAAAGACCCAGATTGGGACTACCTTTAAGGTATCTAAAGATTCTCTTTACAGCCTTAAGATGAGATTCCTTAGGACTAGCCTGATATCTTGCACAAAGACATGTAGCAAACATAATATCTGGTCTACTAGCAGTTAAATAAAGTAATGATCCTATTCATACCCCTATAAGCTGTGATGTCAACAGATTTTCCATTTTTATCTTCATCCAGCTTTTCACCAGTTCCCATAGGAGTTTTCATAGGTGAGCAATCACTAAAACCAAATTTGTTTAAGAGATCTTTGACATACTTTCCTTGGTTTATAAAAATTCCATTTTTAGTCTGTTTAACTTGTAAACCCAAAAAATAGTTTAGTTCTCCCATCATGCTCATTTCATACTTTTTAGACATTAATTCTGAAAACTTTTTGCAAAGTCTTTCACTGCTAGAACCAAATATTATATCATCTACATATATTTGTACCAGCAGAATATCACCATTATACTTTCTCACAAACAAAGTCTTGTCAACATTACCTCTTTTGAATTTATTAGCCAATAAGAATTTAGACAAAGTATCATACCATGCCCTTGGAGCTTGCTTTAACCCATAGAGAGCCTTGTCAAGCTTGAATACATGGTCAGGAAACTTTGAATTTTCAAAACCTGGAGGCTGTTCAACATAGACTTCTTCTTCCAACTTTCCATTAAGAAAAGCACTCTTCACATCCATTTGATAGACCTTGAAACCCTTGTGAGCAGAGAAGGCCAAGAACATTCTGATTGCCTCTAATCTTGCCACTGGTGCAAAAGTCTCATCATAATCAATTCCATCCTCTTGTCTGTAACCAAGAGCTACCAATCTTGCTTTGTTTCTGGTCACAACTCCCCTTTCATCCATTTTGTTTCTGTAGACCCACTTGGTTCCAATCACAGTCTTGTGATGAGGTCTTGGAACAAGTTCCCAAACCTTGTTTCTTTCAAACTGTGTTAGCTCATCTTGCATTGCATTAACCCAAGAGGGATCTACCAGAGCTTCATCAACCTCAGTTGGTTCCACTTTGCTTACAAAGTTGACAAACATGCAGAAGTTGCCTGTTGCCTTTCTTCTTGTTTTCACACCAGAGAGTGGATCACCAATGATTTGGTCAATTGGATGACTCTTTGTCCATCTAGAAACAGGGACAATGGACTGATTCAGATTTGATGGTCCAGCATGATCAGTTTGAGGAAGAGGCTGATCAGCTTGGACAGGAATGGAGGAGTCTGAACCAGTTGAAGAGTCATTAAATGGATTCTGAACTATGACTTCAGTAGGAGTAGGATCAGTTTGAGCATCTTCAAAGATTGGAACTTCTTCTTCTTCTTCTAAAAATTGCTCCCCCTGAGTTTGAGCATTATTAGCTCCAACTGGAGGATTTGTTGGAGGCTCATTCTCAGGTACAGCCAGTTCTTCAAAGTTGAAGTCTTCATCTTCAGGAGGAGAGCAAACTGGCTTAGAACAACCTTCATCAATGCTTACATTTACAGAGTTCTCAATTGTTTTAGTTCTCTTGTTGTACACTCTGTAGGCTTTCATCATTGTTGCATATCCAAGAAGGATACCTTCATCTGACTTCTCATCGAACTTACCAAGGTGGTCTTTCTGGTTTAGAATATAGCAAGGACTTCCAAACATTCTTAGGAAACCGATCTCAGGTTTTCTCCCCCTAAGAAGTTCATATGCAGTTTTCTGGTGTCTTTTCACAATGAGGGATCTGTTCTGGGTAAAGCAAGCTGTGTGAATTGCTTCAGCCCAGAAATGAGACTTCACATTGTTTTGAGCCATCATGGATCTGGCAGCTTCAATAAGAGTTCTGTTTCTTCTTTCTGCAACACCATTTTGTTGAGGAGTTCTAGCAGCTGAGTAGACTTGTGAAATTCCCTTTTCTCTGCAAAAAGAGTTGAGAGTGATATTCTTGAATTCAGTTCCATTATCACTCCTTAACTGCCTAACAGGCCTTTTGTAAAGAATTTCAGCTTGCTTGATGAAATCAATGATTGTGTCAGCAGCATCACTCTTATGTTTAAGAAAGAAAACCCAGGTGTATCTTGAATACTCATCAACAATGACCAAGGAGTACCTCATTCCAGTGAATGATGGAGTACTAATTGGTCCAAACAAGTCCATATGAAGCAGATCCAAACAATTATCAATGGTTGAGCAGGTTTTAGACTTAAAGGTAGCTTTATGTTGCTTGCCTTTCTCACAAGCACCACACAGCTTGTCCTTCTCATACTTGATCACTGGAAGACCAGACACCAACTCTTTCTTACACAGCTTGTTGATGTCTTTGAAATTCATATGAGACAACCTTTTATGCCACAACCAATTCAGTTCATCTTGAGACTTTGACATGAAGCATACTTCTCTTGTGACAGTTGGATTTCTCATGTCAAAAGAATACAAAGACTCATCCCTCTTTGCAATCAGAACCACATTGCCTTCTAAATCAAGAACAATCCCCTTATCAGACCTGAATCTCACCTCATAACCAGCATCACACAACTGACTCACACTAATCAGATTGTGCTTCAAACCATTAACATAAGAGACTCTTCTGAAAGTAAGAGGACCATTTGAAAGAACACCAACACCTTCTGTCTTTCCTTGAGAATCATCTCCAAAAGTAACATTAGGACCAGCGCGAATCCTAAAGTTACATAGCAGGGACTTACATCCGGTCATATGCTTGGAACAACCACTGTCCAAGTGCCAGGTGTTATCATCATGACTGCCCTGCATTTGCAATAAGAGATTAGTTCATTCTGGGAACCCATCTGGAGATGGGTTCACCAGAGCTGACCAAGGGGTCTGACTCAGATTGGGTCGTAGAACTTTGACTCTTATCACATTTGGATACCCATTGTTGCTTGATCTGTCCCTTACCAGATTTGAAATTCTTTTTAGCAACAACTAAAGTTTCCTTTTGAACACAACCTTTGCCTATTCCAGATTTCTGACATTCAGTTCTTAATTTTCTTTGATCAACATTTTTGGGATCAGAAACATCTTTAAGAAAATTTGCATCAATTGAAACCTCACCAATTCTGGACTCAACATATTTGGAAATCATTTTGTCAGAGTCAGATTTAGTGTTATTTGAAATAGACTCAGATTTGGTTTGTGACACACTTCCTTGAGAACCAGACTTCTCATTCTTTAACAACTTAACCTTTTGTTTTGGAACACTGTGGTCTCTAACTTTCCTTTTCATTCTCCTAGAGTTCTTGTTTGTTTTAATATTGGAATCTGACTCAGACTGGGTAATGGTCAGTTTGGATAAGTCAAGACTTTCTTCAGGTTTTAACTCAACAACCTTATCAGTCTCAGACACAGCTTCAGCAATGGTTTGGCCAACAATTTCAGGATCACTAAACCCAATACCAGATTTCTGACATTCAGTTCTTAATTTTCTTTGATCAACATTTTTGGGATCAGAAACATCTTTAAGAAAATTTGCATCAATTGAAACCTCACCAATTCTGGACTCAACATATTTGGAAATCATTTTGTCAGAGTCAGATTTAGTGTTATTTGAAATAGACTCAGATTTGGTTTGTGACACACTTCCTTGAGAACCAGACTTCTCATTCTTTAACAACTTAACCTTTTGTTTTGGAACACTGTGGTCTCTAACTTTCCTTTTCATTCTCCTAGAGTTCTTGTTTGTTTTAATATTGGAATCTGACTCAGACTGGGTAATGGTCAGTTTGGATAAGTCAAGACTTTCTTCAGGTTTTAACTCAACAACCTTATCAGTCTCAGACACAGCTTCAGCAATGGTTTGGCCAACAATTTCAGGATCACTAAACCCAATACCAGATTTCTGAACCAACTTAATTGGTTTAGAGTTCGTACCTTTGGTTTGGACTTTGGGTGGTGAAGGAGGCTGATAACAAGGCTCCATAGCACATACTTCAGCTATGGCTATGGCCCTGTCATAATCACCATCAAAAATAGCTTGGATCTGATGAGGTATTTGGACATTGACACACTTTGCAACTCTTTTTGAACCAATACACCATGATTCAGTAATTTGTTTAACTTTCAAAAACTTTTCTTCTGCAGTCTTAGCTTCTTTTACTAAAATAGAGTTCAATTGCTTTTGTGCTTTGACTTCAGACTTAAGTTTTTCAATGGTGTGATTTTTGGCACTGACATCAAGTTTCAACATATGAATTTCCTTCTTAAGTTCTTGATTAAAGTGTTTTTGCAAAAGGACCTCATCACCAAGTTTGTTCAGTCTGGACAGTTTATCATAATCAGACAGATTAGAGAAAGAAGTTACCTCAGGTGGAGCAGTCTGACTGGTGGATGCCTGGTGAGCTAACTCTGACTGCTGTTGCATACTGGCCAGATCTTCAGCAAATCGTCGAGTAGCTTCTTTAGCCATGAAACATTTGGCATCTTTGTACAACTCATCATCAGATGATGTAGCACTTTCAGCCCAGTCTTTGGCTACCAGACTTTTCTCATTTTTGTTCACCTTCTCAGTCAGCTCAGCTATTTGTGCTTTCAAGGCTTTGTACTTAGTCTTGAGCTTTGAGTATTTTTCACCTCTTCCACCTTTGGCTGGCACAGCTTGAGCAGTTTCTTTGGATCTACAATCACCAGCCATATGTCCAGTTTTGCCACACTTGTAACAAGTGACTTTGGACATATCAAAAGGCTTCTTGGCTCTATCAGCTTGGCCACTTCTTCCCTTTCCTTTAAACTTGTTAAAGGATCTCCTTCTGATCCTTTCAGCCAACATAGCTACCTCATTAGCTAGTTCATTACCATCAGATTCCTCACATTCAGATTCAACACAAACAGAGTTATGGTTAGACATCACAGGAATATCATCATTTACATATGGAATGATCTCATTGCTAATAGAATTAGGGTGTTCAGTCATGGAAGCAACAAATGCAGCAGCAGGCTGACTATAAGAATCACCCATAGCTATTAATTTTTCTGCCTCTGAACACTCTTGGTTATGAAGCAAACCAAAGAGTCCAGGGAGATCAAGATCATGGTAAACAGCACTTAATTTAACGGATGAAATATAATTGTTCCATTTAGGAGGTAAAGAATCAAGAAATTTGCTCTTTAAAACACTATTACTCTTATTAATTCCAACAGCAGCTAAATCATTAACCAAAGCATTAAAGCGGGTATGAGTGTCAGTTAAGGATTCATTTCTCAAAGAGAAGAATCTCTCATACTTCCTTGTTAAGGTAGTTATGGTGGACTCCATGGAAGTAGAACAACCCTCAAACATGACAGTCAATGTACCCCACATTTTCTTTGCTGTAGAACACATTTTTATTGAATGATAAAGGTCTTTGGGTACAGCCTGGACAATGAAATTTCTGGCCTTCACGTCCAAGTTAGCCATTCTCCTATCCTCATCCCCCCAATCTGCCTTATCCTTTACTATGGATTTAACTGTGGCAGGAATGGTTGGATGACCTTCCCTAACCACAGCTTCAACCACTACAGTCTGTGTAGGAACATAAGGACCATCCTGAAGGATGTCAGGCATATTGTTATCGATGGATTCAAGGAACAAAGACATTCGACCTTTCCACCCACTGAAATCATCTTTGTCAAACATGGGTGGTCTGGTTGAAGAACCATTATCAATAAAAGATGACATAATGCTTTACTATAATGAAAATATGCAAGGATCAAGTCAAGTTGATTCTCAACCACCGCTCTGATACCAATTGATACGTCCCACGGTGTATCAATATACCAAAGTATATTGTACACAGGATAGTTGTAGAGGGGGGTGAATACAACTTTTCTCGAACTTTACAAACTTTTAAGCAACGTTTTAAGACTCAAAATACTTAATGCATGTAAAGAACAAGAATCATTAAAACAGTAAAGCAGTAGAGAATAAAAGCATTCTTGAACACAGATTGCGGTTTTCAAATGTAACTCTTTATTAAGAAATAATCTATACAAAGAATTACAGGGTTGTTGCGGAATAAAGATAGCCTACAAATATCTAAACAACCCTATGAAATGACAAACAACAATCAATAAGTTTCAGCTCAAGAGAATCAGCCCAAGCTGACCTCGTACAGACTAAGCTGTGTGTAAGAGCAGAGAAACTTTGTGTGAAGAATGATTCTCAGGAATTGCCACACATATGCATACAAGGAGTGTTGCTTTTATAGGCGAAAGCTCCTCGTCACTTGGTGTCCAAATCAACCACGTAGTCTTCTTGTATTGGACGATCAGAAGAATAAACAATCGTGCCTTCATCGTACTTGTGGTCCCCCACGTACAGCTGCACATTCTTCATCGTCCAATAAGAGTGTGGACACGCATATGTAAACAACCACCAACCTGGATACTAGGAATATTCCTAGTCACGTCATAGTCCTTATCTTCAATCCAGGTTGTTATCTTCACTTTGATTGTTGACACAGATTGGGCGGTTTGTCACGGCACCAATCTGCCTAAGTGTTTCCAAGCTGACTGCTAGTTCCAATCTGTCTTCCACTAACAGTTTGGTCCTCTATCTTCAATCCTCCTCTTCGACTTGGATTGAATGCTTTAATGTTGTTGATGCAGCTTGAATAACACTTGCTTCCATATAGTATTACAATTACGAACATGAAGCGTGATCTGGGTCAGTTACATATCGCAAGCTGTGTCAGCTTAGTCTGACCCAGATCAGATTACAAGAACCAAAAGATTACTAAGTGTTTATAGGTCAGATTTGTCATCATTAAATTTACAACAAACATTGGGACTCAACAATATATAGTGAAGTGTACATAGAACAAAAAAATACAAAATAAAAACTTCAAAAATTAAAAATTAAAAATTAAAAATAAAAAACCAAAAAAAAATTAAAAATTAAAAATTAAAAATTAAAAATTAAAAAAAAAAAAAAATTAAAAATTAAAAATTAAAAATTAAAAATTAAAAATAAAAAAAAAATTAAAAATTAAAAATTAAAAATAAAAATTAAAAAAAAAAAAAAATTAAAAATTAAAAATTAAAAATTAAAAATTAAAAATAAAAATTAAAAATTAAAAATTAAAAATTAAAAATTAAAAATTAAAAATTAAAAATTAAAAATTAAAAATTAAAAATTAAAAATTAAAAATTAAAAATTAAAAATTAAAAATTAAAAATTAAAAATTAAAAATTAAAAATTAAAAATTAAAAATTAAAAATTAAAAATTAAAAATTAAAAATTAAAAATTAAAAATTAAAAATTAAAAATTAAAAATTAAAAATTAAAAATTAAAAATTAAAAATTAAAAATTAAAAATTAAAAATTAAAAATTAAAAATTAAAAATTAAAAATTAAAAATTAAAAATTAAAAATTAAAAATTAAAAATTAAAAATTAAAAATTAAAAATTAAAAATTAAAAATTAAAAATTAAAAATTAAAAATTAAAAATTAAAAATTAAAAATTAAAAATTAAAAATTAAAAATTAAAAATTAAAAATTAAAAATTAAAAATTAAAAATTAAAAATTAAAAATTAAAAATTAAAAATTAAAAATTAAAAATTAAAAATTAAAAATTAAAAATTAAAAATTAAAAATTAAAAATTAAAAATTAAAAATTAAAAATTAAAAATTAAAAATTAAAAATTAAAAATTAAAAATTAAAAATTAAAAATTAAAAATTAAAAATTAAAAATTAAAAATTAAAAATTAAAAATTAAAAATTAAAAATTAAAAATTAAAAATTAAAAATTAAAAATTAAAAATTAAAAATTAAAAATTAAAAATTAAAAATTAAAAATTAAAAATTAAAAATTAAAAATTAAAAATTAAAAATTAAAAATTAAAAATTAAAAATTAAAAATTAAAAATTAAAAATTAAAAATTAAAAATTAAAAATTAAAAATTAAAAATTAAAAATTAAAAATTAAAAATTAAAAATTAAAAATTAAAAATTAAAAATTAAAAATTAAAAATTAAAAATTAAAAATTAAAAATTAAAAATTAAAAATTAAAAATTAAAAATTAAAAATTAAAAATTAAAAATTAAAAATTAAAAATTAAAAATTAAAAATTAAAAATTAAAAATTAAAAATTAAAAATTAAAAATTAAAAATTAAAAATTAAAAATTAAAAATTAAAAATTAAAAATTAAAAATTAAAAATTAAAAATTAAAAATTAAAATTAAAAATTAAAAGAAAAAATTAAATTTTTTTAGAATGGGTTTTTATTAAAAAAAAATTAAAAATTAAAAATTAAAAATTAAAAATTAAAAATTAAAAATTAAAAAACCACACCAAAAAGGAAAAGAGAGGGAAAATAGTGGTTCGTGGATTTTGAAGGAATTTGATGGAATTGGAATTTAATTCCATTCCTTAGCATGTTTGGTAGACAAAATTTAGATGAATCTGATTCCATAGAAAGTGAAGATTCCTTCATATACAGAGTTTACATTCCTTAGGAGGTATAGATTGAATCTCATTCCATCACACCCTTTATCTTCAAATTACAATAATACCCACTTTTATCCTTAACACAACATACACGCATGACCCATCACAAATTTTCCAAACTCCTTCTTAATCTGTAACCTTTATGCTGCCAGAATTTGAAGTAATATATTATCTCCGGTTAACCTCCATCTACAAGCAGCACTACCATATGTTACTCCGGCGAGAGAGAGAGAAACAGAAGGGTTAAGCGGCCAACCTCCATCGATTGATATTCTGACCAACCTTCATTAACAACCATAACCAACACAAAAGGGGAACTTCAATCGACTTATATTCCGGCCAAACTTCATCAACAACCATAACCACCACAAAAGGGGAACCTCCATCGACATATATTCCGACCAAACAAAAAGGGAAGGAAATAAACAAACTTCCGATGAAACGACAGAAAGAAATAAATGGATGGGGAAAAAAAGATGGAAAGAAAAAATTGATTTAAATCTTTTTTGCTTTATAGATAGATGGGGAAAAAAGACAGAAAGAAATATTGAGGAGGAAATGAATGATGATGATGGTCTCGACTTTGCTGGGCATACCAGCCTGCATTGCTCTAGTCATCCCTCCATCACCTTTTCTACATCTTAGGAATATCACATCACGTTCTTGGGAAATATTGTGTGAGCGATGCACATCTGGAGCTTGTAACCACAACAACTCTGGGTTTCTTGGTACACAGCTAACATTAACAGAGGCCATTTTTGATTTAGAAAACACTGGTTTTGTTGATGATTGAAAACAGATAAATATATGTTTTCTTATGTTTGCGTGAACATCTATCAGAAAATATGCATGTATATATAAACTAAAAAGTCTGCTACGTTGCATGTCCTTTTTGTCGCGACTCGTGAACCCGGTTTTGGAAATACCGGTTCGAGTGTGTTGTCACATCTCTACTGCACGCTGTCCTATCTCTACTGCACGCTGTCCTGTTTCTGCAAAAGCTGTACAAACTCTGAAACCGGTATTTGACAAATTTGCTTTTTTCTGAAACCGGTAATGCTAATACCGGGTTCGAGGCAAAAATTCGAAACCGGTATTAGCATTACCGGTTTAACTGGTTTCACAAAAAAAAAATTCGAAAACTTGTTTGACAAAACACCCTTGAAATACGACCGTTTCGAAAAAAAGAGCTGAGTAAGTTGACTTTTTATTTTTTCAATAAGAAGTCTAATTATGTCATTTCCCAATATGTGTATTATGATTCTTTGAATAAATTTGCATACCAAACATACTAAAGGAATTAAATTCAATTCCATCAGATTCCATTCCATCAAATTTCATTCCATCAGAAAACATTCTGCGAACCAAACGCGACCTAAGTTTTCTGAACAATGAAACATAGATTAATGGTATTCATTTTCACAACTTGAATTTCTCATCGAATCTGGGTGGTAACACAAATCACAAGTAATTTAACTACATTAGGACTGTCCCAATGTAGACCCACCCACCACTTGCTTTGTTCACGAGACAAAATCAGCTTAAATCAAGGCCAGTAATTTCAAATAACAGTCATCCATCAAAGATATGATAACTGATTTACATGTTTATATGAGTGTTGTGATTGGTGAAGCATCAATTTCTGTTCTCCAGTCACATGTTCAACAGTTGAAAGCAGCCAACTGACAGAAAAATATGAAGTCTGACCAATTCCAGAATGCCTAGTCAGCATTTAAGGTCCAACACACCAACAGACAAAAGATCTTGGTGTTCTGGCCTGCTGGGTCCCCGTTTGTCTTCTTATCATGCCTTTTACATAATTTATTGCTTAATAGATTGCAAGATCTATGCAGTTCATCAAACAAATCGCCTTTTTCAAACACATACAAAAAAAAAATACTAATAATAAAATACTGTTTTTAAGGTAAATGATTTTAAAAATCACATATAAATTGGGGGAATATAATTAGAATTGAAAGGCCAAAAGTAAATTAGTTCAAGTCACGTTTGCACAATAACAGAATATAAAAAATTAATGACTTCAAAACAAAAACATTCATAATTCAGATTGCAGCTAACTTATATATGCAGGATCAAGATATATGGCTAAGATTCATATCTTTTCTCATTTTTCATTCTTCAAATCAAAATTTGATAATATCAGAAGTTACTACATCCTAAATTAAATGATTATAAAACCACAACAAAAAAAAAGAAAGAAAAGAGAGTCTAACTAAGAGTTGCTTTGATTCGTCGTCATTAAAATAAATTTGGTAAATTCATGACTTAAGTTTGTCTCAATCGTATACGTTTAGAAACTTCAGTCGTTTACAGCTTATGTCAGCTTATCAAGAGCATACATATCTAGTCCTCTCGTCCGCCCAGGCGCCCCTCCTTTCATTGAAGATAAATCAAGGACAATCCTGTACGAAAACGTCCATTTATTAGTAATAGTTACCAAGTCTTGATATGATTTACTGACTTTTGTGAAGTGACTGCACATATGTTCTTTCTGATACATTAAACTCGTTTAGAACCAGCGTGATGCATTATATACCAGCAGTCCCACGGTTTATCACGATCTTTTCATTGATTTTGGACAACGAGAGGTCCACAGGCAAATCAAACACCTTAGTAGCTGTAATTATAATGCAATACCCCATTAGTCATATAAATTTGCATAAGCAATAGCATATAACCAAATCTCTAAATCTTCATACACTTAGGAGTTTCTGGGGCAGCGTTCATTCTCTCGCTAATACCCAAGATATTCTACAACAATATCTCAAATGTTTAAGTAAATTAAACAAACATTTAAGTCATTATAATAAAGAGCTTGAATGTATATTCACCTTAAGTCTCTCATAACAAGCTTCAAGATCATCGTTCACCAATATATGATCAAAAAGTCCTGAAGAGTTTCCTTGTTCAAGTTCAGCCTTGGCATTTCTAAGTCTTTTCTGGATTTGTTCTTCGGTTTCAGTTCCTCTGTTGACCACATCAAAGAACTTGTTTAGTGAACAAAAGAACAGCCCTGTTTTGTCAACATGTCCAATAATAAAGCTCAAACCTTGCACGAAGTCGCTTCTCAAGCTCTTCAAAAGAAGGTGGACTAACAAAGATGAATATAGCTTCAAGTGAACTCGCCCTCACAGACCTTGCTCCTTGAACATCGATATCAAGAATGCATCTCTACAAAAAACAAAACTCAAAAGTTTAAAATCACATGGATGCTTGTATCTTTATTGTGTACGTTCATTAGGTATGTATAATCTCATATTTATAAACAATAGTGAAAACAAGTTGACGAACACAAGAAATATAGACGCCTTTCCAGCGTCAGCAACTACATCAACAGCTTCTATACTAGTCCCATAAAGATTCCCGTGGACTGCAGCAAATTCTAGAAATTTCCCAGATTTGATTTCTTCCTCCATAACGTTGCGTTCAGTGAAATGATAATGCACCCCGTTTTGCTCCTTCTCCCTTGGAGCACGAGTTGTGTGGCTAACCGAGAATCCAAACAATGTCGGGAAATCTTTCATCAACATATTAATCAGTGTACCTTTACCAACCCCAGAAGGCCCACTGATCACAACGGGTCGTTCAGTATCACCAATAACACCCTTGCTCCAAGCAACTACTTCTGCTTCAAATTTCTTCTTTTGGTCCCGTACGAATTGTGTATCCACCTTATAATGCAAAACAAACATTATTTTCAAAGAATTGAAAACCTTGTAAACTATATAGTACTCTATACGTTTTATAAATTAAGAAACACCAACCTCAAGAAACCAAACAGATTCATTAGATTTTGAATCATGTTTGATGATCAAGATTCTCTCTTTATTTAAAAGCACACTTGAATGGCCTTTAAGTGTCTTTGGTTTAGTTCCTAGAACGGTTGGAATCACCCTATACATGACAAACAGCAATATTTTGAGGCATGAAATTGTCACCATAACAATTCAAAACGAAGCAAATTCAAAGTAAAAACAAAAAGTATCTCAAAAACTCACCATTCACTGGTTGACTTGTCGAGTATACGAATTCCACTAGATGTTGGATCATCAGTGCCACCAATGACATACTGATTACAGAATAGGAAATATGTCTAAAACTTGGGACAAGAGGCATTTAAAGAAAAAAAAAAAAAAAAAAAAAAAAAAAAAAAAAAAAAAAAAAAAAAAAAAAAAAAAAAAAAAAAAAAAAAAAAAAAAAAAAAAAAAAAAAAAAAAAAAAAAAAAAAAAAAAAAAAAAAAAAAAAAAAAAAAAAAAAAAAAAAAAAAAAAAAAAAAAAAAAAAAAAAAAAAAAAAAAAAAAAAAAAAAAAAAAAAAAAAAAAAAAAAAAAAAAAAAAAAAAAAAAAAAAAAAAAAAAAAAAAAAAAAAAA
>CM067172.1:6030960-6058460 GCA_034093135.1 Erigeron breviscapus | reverse complement strand
TTGAGCAATATTAATAGGCTTAAACAAAATCTGAAAATAGGTTAATAAAGTGGCACAAAGATTGAGTGTGATAGAGGCTTATAAAAACGATCTATATAATATAAAAAGACGGATAACAATAATCAAAACCAAATGTTTAAAAGTAAAACCGTAAATGTGTAAAAGTTGTTTGATGAAAATATGAGAACCCAAAAGTTGAGTGTCAACTAAATGAAAACGAAAACTTTGATGTGGGGCAAAAGTTAAAAGAGAGAAACTTTATGGGGTTAAAATGAAAATTGGTAAAAATTATTATGTGCTATAAGAACTTGTACATTTCATGCATAAAGAACTTGTAAATTTGTATAGGTTTATAGTATATGCCTTAAATGTTACATGAACGTAAGACGTAGATGATGAAAAGTTATTTTATATTAAAAAAACGTTATATATATAAAAAGACGGATAAAAATAATCAAAACCAAATGTTTAAAAGTAAAACCGTAAATGTGTAAAAGTTGTTTGATGAAAATATGAGAACCCAAAAGTTGAGTGTCAACTAAATGAAAACGAAAACTTTGATGTGGGGCAAAAGTTAAAAGAGAGAAACTTTATGGGGTTAAAATGAAAATTGGTAAAAAATATTATGTGTTATAGGACCTTGTATATTTCATGCATAAAGAACTTGTACTTTTACATAAGTTTTTATGTGTTATACGAGCTTGCACATTTCATGCATAAAGAACTTGTACATTTACATAAGTTTTTAGTATATATATAATATATCCATTAAACTGTGAGGATTTGTGAAAATATATTTATTTATTTATTTATGGGGGCGGTTGTATTAATATGTGAAGAACTAGGAACATTCTTTGGTGGCCCGTAGAAAAAGTTTATGTAAAGGAGAGGAGTAGGGTATCCCACCACTTTGGATATATCCATTAAAATGTGTAAACCGAATAAATATATATGCAGTTAGTATATGAATTAGATATTGTACCCGTTGCCCCGGTTTTACACGACAAAGTTTTGGACCCAAATTTATGTCAAATATTCGAACCCAAATTTTAAAAAAAAAAAAGATTCATTAAGGGTAAAAATGATCATTTTGTATGTCCTTTTATAAATATGGTTTAGAACTTTTATATTTTCTAGTAGAGAAATATAGAAGAGTTCGACCCATGTAAATAATGAACAAATCAAATATATCTATGTTGCAATAAAACTTTGAACTTTTTGATTGAATTTCTGAATAATTTACATATAATTTACCAAATAACAATAACTTGATGGTTTTATAGTTTTCACTCGTAGAAAAATATAACACCTATATTAAGAAGGGGTTGGGTATTGTAAAACAAGTATTAAAGTAAAACAAATAGGACAAGATCTTGACCCTTAGGTAATGGTTAAATTGATGCACGATGATTCTCATGATACACAGTGATATTTTGTGAAGAGAAACCTATTATTTTATTTGTTTTACTTTAATACTTGTTCTATTTTACCTAAACCATATTAAGAAAGTGGTATATATACAAATGTGTACTGAGTTTTTATCAAGTGAATTTGAGAGTAACGAGGGAGGGCTTGGGTGCCGTGAGGTCCCATGTTCGGATAGAAACCTTGTTACCTACTTACCTTGACTTAGTGGAGTTTTTTTTACAATGAGTCTTTCTTTTGGAACTGCTGCCAGCGAGATGGTATCTGAAAGGTGTTTGTTCCTGCTCAATTTGATGAATATGTAAATAATTTCTATATAGCTCAATAGTGATAAAAAGTCAACAAAGTTGCGTCGTTTCGATAGTAAATATCGTCGTTTCACACTATTCACTGTGGCGTTTTGGTAATAATCATCATTTTTATGGTTAACTTTATAGCACATACAAATTGATAATTATATGTTGATATTTTACTGTGTATGTTATATTAACATTGTTTACATACGGTAATTTGTAATTTATGTCATATTTAATGATATTTTTATATCACGTTTTAAATAATTATTACAAACTTTTTTATATATATTTGTATTTTAGTGTGGTTATTATGTAGATTTGTGCTAATTAATAAGAAATATGAGTATGTCGGTTTTTATAATTAGATTATTTAGTGATACAAAAGTTTATAATTTGTCAAAAGTTATTGCTGAAAAAGATGTCACTAGATGTTTTGATACAGCAATAACAAATATGTATTGTCCGTTTATTTATATTAAGTATAATGTATTATATACAAATGTTATATAATTTGTCATTAACAAAGACTAAATATAAACCGCTAACGAAGTGCGGGTTTATATTTCTAGTTACGCTCAATCTCGAGTAGATCTGTAAATAACAAACTAACTTAAAATAACTACCTGAATTGACGTGAGGGAAAAAGGTAGATTAGAGAAGATGATATGTCAATAGTATACAATGACAACGTTGAAGAAATGTGGCGTATAATAAGGTGTTTGGCAGCTTCGACCCTAATACTATCTTATAAAGCATTTTGCCTTTTTTTCAAAGCTCAATTAAGTAATTGAACTACCTAAATTACCTCTCTTTTTTATTCACTAATATAAACATCTCTACCTAATATACCTATAATACCCTTAAATCTCAACCATTCATTTTTCTCTCTCCACAAATCTCAACCACTCATTTTTCTCTCTCATCCATAAATCATTTTATTCCTCTAATTCATTCAAAATCTTTTATCTCAAAAACCGTATATCGATAAATTATAAAAATTGTATGGATGTTCTTAAAATTTCATGCTCTTTCATTAGAGATGTCATTCGATATACTTTCGACGAATTTTTAAATCCGAGGGCGGAGCCCGTACGGCTAAGACATTTGGCTATCATACTCTATGACTTGACCTATCACCCCCACCATCTCACCGCCGCAACGCGCGGGCCCTATCTCTCGTTCTAGCAATGGAGCAAGAAGATTTATACTTGGATGTGTATTTTGTAATCGGCAGATATTGATAAATGCGTTTTTAACCGGTGATTTTATACTAAAACGTCACACGCGGTATTATGTTGCCACGCTTTTAAACATTGGTTAATGATAATTGAATGAAAACCATGTATGGTTGTTAGTTGAATAGAAAGAATGATTCATCACATCTTCTACCAAAATTCTTAAAAGAGATTCATTTTGTCATAATTAGTTAATTACAAATAGGTAGCCAGATAGGTAAAAAAGATCTGAAATAAAGATTAAAAGTGATTAATGTATCTTACAATAAACCATATTAATAACATAAAACGTTATTTTACACATTAGCTAGATTAGCATTATGTCATGTGTTTTGCCCATTGGCTCGGTTAAAGTGTTGTACAACTTCATTCTTGACGATCAGACTTTAATTTATCGAGAGAAAATCATATTGGTGGCCCAAATACACTTTGACTAAAAGACTTTGATATACTTAGAGTTGGCGTCTCGCAAGTCGTAAACATGTTACCCTTGATATGACATTGCACTTTATTTAACCTGCCATCAACCTATGCCTCTGGATTTAGACGAATCAAAATAAATAATAATAAAAAACCCCAACAATTATTTATGTTTGTGTATCTATTTTCACCTCTTTTTCTATATACACTTCTTTACTGTGCAATAAGTTGTACATTATACATTGTTTATTAGACATTGAAGGGGTGAAAAAACAAGTAACCATAGGAACATATTTTGTGTTTGTACAAAAATTATGTTTGTGTTTATTCAATGGATAACTTGCAAAAAATAAAAAGTATCTTTTGACCAATTCATATAAATAATAATGATCATGAAACATTTTACTTTTGAACAATTAACTTTTATTTATTACCAGAAACAGTAACATGTGACACGTGTAATCGGTGACGTGGACGTTTTTTAAATACATGGCATTTTTTAAATACGTTGCATTATTTATTCATTTAGGTGATAATTTATTCAATAATGTTCAATTAACTAGATATTGACTCAACATACATGAAAGATTTTTAAGCAGAAAGTAAAAAAGTATAAAGTAAAAAATGGGTAGAGCCCGTATCCAGTCCGCCATAGATTGCGTGTGTGGACAATTGGTCCAAGTCCAACCACAAATTGACCCAAAGACCAATTCGAATTTAAATTCCCCTAATTCTTCACTGCAAACAGCGCCAATGTATGTGTGGGGTCTCACTCTCACATGAGCTGCAACAGGGGACGTTTGGTACGAGTGAATCGTAAAGAATGAAATTGTAACAGAGAATGGAAACGGTGTGAATGGGAATCGACCTAAAGAAAGGATTTCCATTCAATTGTTTGTTACAAAACAAGTTATGTTTTGGGTTATTTAATGGATAATTGCAAAAAATAAAAAGTATCTTTTGACCAATTCATATAAATAATAATGATCATGAAACATTTTACTTTTGAACAATTAACTTTTATTTATTACCAGAAACAGTAACATGTGACACGTGTAATCGGTGACGTGGACGTTTTTTAAATACATGGCATTTTTTAAATACGTTGCATTATTTATTCATTTAGGTGATAATTTATTCAATAATGTTCAATTAACTAGATATTGACTCAACATACATGAAAGATTTTTAAGCAGAAAGTAAAAAAGTATAAAGTAAAAAATGGGTAGAGCCCGTATCCAGTCCGCCATAGATTGCGTGTGTGGACAATTGGTCCAAGTCCAACCACAAATTGACCCAAAGACCAATTCGAATTTAAATTCCCCTAATTCTTCACTGCAAACAGCGCCAATGTATGTGTGGGGTCTCACTCTCACATGAGCTGCAACAGGGGACGTTTGGTACGAGTGAATCGTAAAGAATGAAATTGTAACAGAGAATGGAAACGGTGTGAATGGGAATCGACCTAAAGAAAGGATTTCCATTCAATTGTTTGTTACAAAACAAGTTATGTTTTGGGTTATTTAATGGATAATTGCAAAAAATAAAAAGTATCTTTTGACCAATTCATATAAATAATAATGATCATGAAACATTTTACTTTTGAACAATTAACTTTTATTTATTACCAGAAACAGTAACATGTGACACGTGTAATCGGTGACGTGGACGTTTTTTAAATACATGGCATTTTTTAAATACGTTGCATTATTTATTCATTTAGGTGATAATTTATTCAATAATGTTCAATTAACTAGATATTGACTCAACATACATGAAAGATTTTTAAGCAGAAAGTAAAAAAGTATAAAGTAAAAAATGGGTAGAGCCCGTATCCAGTCCGCCATAGATTGCGTGTGTGGACAATTGGTCCAAGTCCAACCACAAATTGACCCAAAGACCAATTCGAATTTAAATTCCCCTAATTCTTCACTGCAAACAGCGCCAATGTATGTGTACTATCTTTTAATAGTCTGGTTATGATTGTTTGGTTAACTAATTTTTATCACGTATTCATTTAATTGTTTATATTACTATATCTGTTTGATTTTTTTTACAAAAAACACATCAATTATATCATTTACTAAATACATTTAAAACCCTATAATTAATTATGCAATAGTTGGAATTTTTTTTTTCCATCTCACCTATTATTACTTCGTTGTTTATCTTGTGTCATTCATCTTTTAGTTATCAGTTAAAGAAACTAACCTTTTAGTTAATTAGTTAATTAAATTTGCAAAATATGTTATATTCAATTCAATGGACATAACTAAGGTTGGTCATATAATGAGTTTTTGGATAACTATGTGACATATCCCTCTCCTTTAAATTATTAATAATAATGTATCAATTTCACAGGGGTTTGGACTGTGTTTCACATGTTCCTTTTTGTTTCAAGTATATGATATGTACAAAAAATATTTGAACAAAAAAGATATATACAACTTGACGCATATGTTGACTACTTTTAACTTGTTCTTGATCATCACGTACCAATGTACCATACGTTAATTCTTATTTTGCAATGTCATGGATCATATCATCTTGGATTATGTGATCTTTGTAAGTTGTAGTCTACGGTATCACTTATCTATCTGTTTTAGCCTTTGTCTAGATGACATAATAACAGTATATATTAAAATGATTGACAAACTTGAAATATGGACTTATGTTTAAATTTAAAGAGGGGTAAAAGTCCATCCTACGGACGTCTTTGATAATTGTACACTCTATCATGGGGTTGATTCGTTGGGTGTTGCATTACGTGTTTAACTTTAGATAGAAAATAAATAGGTATAGACGTATAGAAGTTCCGGTTGAGTAAGTTTGATAATTGGACTTGGGTTTGGTAATTGAAATTTTGTAATGGGTTTGTATTTCATTCATTTAACATTATGTAGAACCATCTGTTATATTCGATTTCACAGTGTGTTTGTGGTTTTTATTGATTAATTTTTTTTTGTAAATATTTTAATATATGTTAATAAAAATTTTTGACTTTATAAGAGTATCAAAATCTTGATCGGTACATTAATAATTCAAATATTAATTATCCCTATTTTGTTTATAGTATCTTTATAAAATTATTTATTATTATATTTTTTTATATCTTAAACATGATATATATAAATAAATTAAAATAATTATGTATTATTACATATTTTTTTATTTTGTTCTTAAACATGATATATATAAATAGGATAGAGATCAAATGAGAAAGTACTTTAGGGAGAAAAGGGAGATAATGTTCGTTTTTGATTTTTTTTAGCTTGTTTTTTGAACTTTTTTTTTCATTTTTTTCATTCTCTCTTTAATTAACTAATTCCATTTAAAAATATTTTTTTTTTCCAAAGGGCGTAGCCCGTAAGCTATAGGCGAAGCCTCTCAGTCTATGGCGGAGCCATGATAGCTAAGGGCGAAGCCCGTTAGGTAGATCACCCCATCACCGATCACCCCCTATGACCTATCACTCCCACCAGCTACCCCTTATTAATATCTTAAGGGCGAAGCCCGTACCGTACCCTTACATGTATAACTCACTAACTCGGGTTAGAAATTTTTTTTTTTTTTAATTTTTAAATTTTTTATAGATTGAGTTAATTAAAAAAAGAATGAAAAAGTGAAAAAAAGAAAAAAAGAAAAAAAAAAAACTAAACTAAAAAAATTAATAAAAAACGAACCTTCTCTCCCTTCTCTCCTTAGAGCATCTACAATGGGGATAAGTCATTAAAAGCTTTTTTTTTTGCCACTTCACAAATCCATTATCTTCAACCTATTAAAAAGTCTTGATTGCAATGGAAAAGCTTTTTTATAGCTTTTTTTTTATTAAATTGATATTTAGTACAAATAATATACAACCTACCCTCATCTATATAAATTGTGAAATTCAACCCCTCTTTGATAATGTTTCTGACATTTGCCTTGTAAATTATTTCACTTAAGTAATCCATAATCAACTAAACCTTTTGCCAAGGATTTGTATCTTTTTAAAAATAACAGCCACTTAACATTAAAATTGAAATAAAGATTACAACAAGCATAATAATTGGATAAAGATTACAATAAAAGATAATAAATAAAACATGTAAACACCTAAATTCCATACTTTTCTTTAATTTCAGAACACAACATGTTATGATATGCCAATTGTTCGTCATTTAACCCTTGTGTACTTTGTGATAGATATTTTAGTTCTTCAATCATTTTTGAAGACTTATAGGAGTCTTTTATATCTTTGATGTTTTCATTCACTTCATTTATTCGAGCCATGCGCAAAGAGTTAGTTTCATTAATCAAATCTCTTAAACTATCATTTACTTCGGTATTTGATGTAGTTGCTTTTCCTTTTCGTTTACCTGATGCCTTTGCTTTTCCAGTAGGACGAAACTCGGTTTCATCCTCCTCAACATTGATGCTTGTTTGCACATCCGATGATGATGTGTAACTAATAAAATAAATGATAGTTTAAAATAATATGGATGTCAAATATTCAACAGGGATGTCGATCAAGTTAAAATAATATGGATGTCAAATATTCAACAGGGATGTCGATCAAGGTATAAAATGAAATTATAGATTAACAAGGTTAGAAATAAAACTTATGAGGGGAGTAAAAGGAAAATTTAAATACAAAAAAGCTTTTAGTCAATAGGTTGAGATTTCTCAACCTATTGATCAAATAAGCTTTTGTACTCAATGGCTTCAACCTATTACAAAAGCTTTTTTTTTACAAATAAGTCATTTCCTTTTAACCATTGGAGATGCCCTTACTCCAACTCTACCTATATAAATAAATTAAATAGTTAACCATCAATTAACCTTATTAAATTATATATAAATAAATTAAATTATTATGTATTATTATATATATTTCTATTATATCCTTAAACATGATATATATAAATAAATTAAATAATCAACTATTATTATATTAATATATATAAAGAAATTAAATAGTTAACCATTAATTACTAATTCCTAATATATATATATATATATATATATAGTAAAAAGTTAAAATGAGAACCATAAAAATGTCGAGAAATACGAGAACTCTTATTCTATCATTATATGTAGGGATAGAATTGTAATTTTGTAATATTAATAAAATATATTTAACAAATAACTAAAAAAATCCCATGAATCTCTCTATCAGTTATGTTGATGATTATTTTTAATAGCTAAACCATTAAAATGAAAACTATCATACACGACTCTCCCAACCCAAATCTTCCATATTTGTTTATTTATTTTATTTTTGGCTTTCATGGCTTTTTTTCCACCATTTTACTCACCGCTAATGATGATTCTTCTTCGTGTCAATAATGGTGGGTTCCAATGTTTGTAAATTTATCTGCTTGTTGTATCAAATTTTTATTTGTACAGATGAAGCTTTACAACACATATAAGACACATGTGCCCACTGTGAACCGACCGGTGTACACAAATATGTTTACTGAAGCGGACTGGTGTACACAAATGTTCCCACCATGAACCGACTGCTGTACACAATTGTGTACAAACACAGGTGAACCGACTGGTGTAAACTTATATAACATCCAAACACATGTGCCCACCGTGAACCGACCGGTGTACACAAATGTGTACATCGAAACGGACTGGTGTACAAAAATGTGCCCACCGTATACACAATTGTTTAACGAACACCACGAATTAATTGCTTCATTTAGTGATTTTGTTTTTGATTTCTAAAACGCATTGTATCTTTATAAAAAAGGGTTGGAGAGTTTCACGGCATGTTTAGTGAAACACAATGGTGTATTTTATAGTTTTAATAAATGATTGTTTTATTATATCCTTTTTTGTTACCCATTCTACCCTTCAGTACGTAATTTGATTATATGGACGACCTTTATTTACAAGAATGCCACTGGTGATTATTAACCCTTGATCTAGTAAATCTAATGGACATGATTACTATAGATAGATTGATAGATAGATAATAAATTAACTCAAAATATGTGATAAAGTTAAAGGCAATATGAAGAAAAAGAAGACAAAACTTCACAAGTTTTAACTACCTACATATCCGCAAGTTTAAAATTCCGTTTCCATCCCTAATTTGGATTAAGATTGTAATATGAAGACATTAATATTAATACGATTTAATTAATATCCTCGTAGGAATTTCAACATTTAGGTGCCAAGTTTGGCAGATTTGCCGACATATATGACCAGATAACCTTCTGAAAGGAGGTCAACATTCCACATGTATATTTCTTCAAAAACAAAACATTCTGCTGTGGCTTGTGAGTTGTGACCAGCCTAAAGGGAAAACAAATATAATCATATCACAATTCATTGATATCAATATATTATGTATCCACGCAAAGAGAAACAACATATTTTAGTAATACATCATAAATACAAATGTATAGTTAATTTTTTTTTTTAACCGCAAAATTATAATAAATAAATCAAATGACCATTTAGCAAGATGCTAGAGGTCAAAAGTACAAAAATCTAGAATTACAACTCAAGATATTTTAAATGCTAAGACTATAAAATGAGTGAAAACTTGATATCTAAATTTTTTTAAACATATATATAAGACAAGTTATGTTGTGAATTATATTATATGTGAAAGGTGAAACTAGAAAACAAGTGCTAGTGGTAACAATAATCTTCAAATGCGTTACACTCATTTTAGAATTTTAGTCATATATGGTTTAAGCTCTCTGACGTTACATCTTACAAGCACATTTGCAGCACGTGAGACATACCTCTTCTAATCATAGTATACCTTCCGGGCGTATCAACCCAGATCATTATTTTAGATATTCCTATGAATATTGTAATTGGAATTATTATTTTTTAAACGGCAATACCATATATATATCAATGGATTTGAATATTCCAAATGTTCAGTTGGGCCTAGCTATTCGTTGCTCAAAGCCCAAAAATGTTTTTGTAACAAGAAGTTGAAGTTTCAAAAAACTACTATTGATTATGAATTTATGATAACTGCAACAAATTTATCAGTTATATATTAGTTAAGTTTTGATAGGACCAAATCATTTCGAAATTGACACATGGTCATATTTAGTCAAGCGTGATTACATATCAGGGGGAGTTTGGCTAATTAAGCTCATGGTTAATAGCTTCTCTGTTCCAGTATTTATAAGCCATATTAATAGAATAGTAGCTCGTCCAAACATTATCAAGGCTCAACTAGTTAATAACTATAAAGGATGGTATAAATAAACGTTTAATCAAACTCTTGGAAAAGTTAACCCAAACACCATATTAGGAGTTCAAATTCTTACAACCTAAAGTACTATCTCTATGCAGGGGCCATCAGGTGAGGGTGAGCTTTTGGGGAAAGTTAGGAGTTCCCCGGGGAGAAGGATCGAAGGCATGGTGTTTAAAGGTATGTAGCACCACCCTTTCTACAATACCTTCAGCTACGTATTTGCTGCTGAAATTGTTTCTCTTATCTAAGACTGCAACATGAAATAAACGTTTTTCAAAGAACTCATTTCCAATATGTAAAAGTAGTTGTAGTCATTGTAATGGTACGTATGGATTTTAACGTACTTTAGTAAATAGGATTCTCTAGATATTGAGGATACATTAAAGGGTTTGCAAAGGAGTTGCCTCGATTATTGTAATGGTACAACTTTGTGTATAGGATATGTATTGTTTTACTCTTGAAGCTCTTTCTAGCCAGTCTATTTTTGTCTGGTTTGTAAGAAGATGGTCACTGAAGGACTGTTACCAGAGGTGGGAAAAGTTATAAATGTTATTTGATCTTTCTGTAAAGCTAGATGGTGAAAGAAGCTCATCTGGTTAATTTGTTGGCAAAGGAGAACAGACGTTACCCTTCCCAGTCATCTTAATTTTTTGAATAGTTCTTTATGTGACCAGAAGATGAGTGATGTTCGTTTTGTTCACTTAATAAAGTTATCAATGGCTTTTTGGAAACATAATGTTATATTGTCTTTTTGGAAAGCCAACTGAGACACAAGGTATGTTTATGCATTGACATGCGTATATGCAGATGATATGTGTTTGATGTTGGAAATGAATGACAGTGGTTGATTTGCAATGCAGGCAGATAAAATGAGCTAAAGAATAGGGACGTATGTAACATGTTGATGATAGATTTTAATTAGATTTCCTTTGTAACTCTTTTTTTTACCTTTTTGTATTTTTCTATTTTTTGTGCTTATGGAAGTATAAAGGTCAATCTGTCTTTAGTATTGTTTTCAAATTCTAATATCTTGTTGGCGTTTCAGTTGTTACTTTTGAAAACTATGTTGGTGTCATTGATGGCTTTTGGTTTTTTGTGTTTTGGATTTCGACATGATACGTTTGATGGGCTTACCATTGATTCAATATGTCAAAGCTTTTGCTGTTTACAATCATTGATAGTTCCAGAATCTGAATGCAGAAAAGCGAAATATACTGATAAAGGTTTCTATGCTAATGTGTGAGCATGTATGTTACCTTTAGTTTTTCAGCCACATGTGTCCTTTTTTTACACGAGTTGTTGTTTTCAGGTGTAAGGTTAAGATTGTGTATGCCAGGACCAAGAATAGCTGGTATAGCTTCACTTGCACGAGCGGTAAATGCAGGAAAGGAGTGTCCTCAAGGATGGCGATTTATGGTGTGAATGTCGTGACACGTAAGTGTCATATTCACAAGCAAAGGTACATCTTTTATTGCAACCCTAATATTGGCTGATGTATATTGAAGTGACAGACATTGAAGACATGCTTTACTATATATGGGTGGTGTCTGGGCAAGTTTCAGCAAAAATTAAAAGTTTTTTTGTACAATGAGTCACCCCCAGTGAAAGCATTGTGCAAACGGTCCTTCCTGAAAGTAGTTACCTTATATTATGAAATCGTATTACAGCATGGGGAAATGACTGCCTTTCATCCCTCTCCCCTTCGTTGCTTGCCTCCCCATGTTCTGACTCCGACTAGATGTTAAAGACGAGACTGTTGAACCGTGATTTGACCCTTTTTCTGGTAACCTATCTTCCCACTCATTTGACCCGTTACGAATAAAACATAAAGTACGTGGGTATTAGACTATCAGTTGCCTTTTCTAGGTGCCACCATCTATGATTTTTGCATACAGTGTTGCAAGTATGCCGCACATTTCCATGTAACCGGTCAGATACTCTCTCGATGTAATTTACTTATTGCATTGCTATAGAATGTATGGAGATGGGCTTTAGTACATGTCTGCATGTGGTTTTTTCATGGTACAGGATAGAGTTGGTGATACTAATACAATTTGTTCAGCCACGTTCGTCTCAGAAGGTGGGAAATACAACCAATTTATTCAACCCTGGTAGATAACGGTATCGTCAGTAGGACATCTTCAGATGTGTTTTGTGCTAGGAGATAACTCGAAAGGCTAAATCAAAAACATAGTTTTAGGGGTTCAAGACTCCATTTGTATAAAAATATGTAACTTTTTTATTTGTTAACATTAGAAAATGATGAATTTTGAGCCTCTCACTTCTGTTAGGTGTCTCTCTTATAGAGGATCAACTACCATGGTACACCTCCGTTCCCAATGGCAAACTCATTCATTGTAGTTTCATAATAATTTAAAAATGAAACTAAGAAGATTGCATAGACGTACCAGATACATATATGTATACATACACTTGAAGAGGATAATGATTCTAAAGGCATTGTTGGACCTGTTGCTAATTCTGAAGCAACTCCTCTTAGCGACATAGTATGTGCCTTTAACTATAGTTGTTGCTTCCTCCATACATGACATATGCAACTTTTGCTATATATTGTGCATGATTTTGATGACAGATTTGTTAACTTTCTTGGCTATGTGCTTAGGTAGGAGGTCTGTTAACTACAAAATTACTCTTTAACTAGTTCGAGAGGTCTACTTTTTGGTCATAGAATTCTTATTAGCTAGCGCTAGCCCACGTCACCAGACCTATGTGCAATTTTGTAATGAGGTTCTTGAGCATCAGTTTTCGCCAAGAAGATATCATGTTTGGTATTCTTAAAGTGGTATTACAAGCGGGGATGAAAATGATGATGGTATGTCTTTCTCATTGAGCTACAATAAGTTGGTGAAGAGGGAAGTATGTGCTAAACATGTAACAAAATTAATTGCTATGTGGAGAGCAATTTTGTGGGTAATCTGAATGTTAATTTTTTTTTTTGTTTAGGTATCCCCACTTATAGAAGGAGCCCTAGGTAAAGCTATTAAAGCAACTCTTACGTGGCGCAGCCCTCACCTTCACATGGTTTTAATTAATTATCACATGTTTCATTAATCTTTTCCTATATACATTGACATCAAGTTCACATGATTTTAATGATATAACTCTCTTTTATGCAGTGGTAAAACAATTCTTGCATTACCTATATGACACTTTGAAGCTGAAGCAAGTTCTCTCACCACCTATTATTGCATTGGTAAGAAATTTCCTGTTTTGATGGACATGAGCAAACGTTTTTTGGCATAAATTGCTTCATCCATGTTATACTTACCATGACAATGACTAAAATTTATCTTTTTGAATGCACGTTGAATAAAAGGTGAAATTTCATTTGTATACAACTCAAATAGTTATGTTTTTATTCAATTCGTGATATATACACTCAACTAATAATAAGTATTGAATACCTTTATTCGTAGTCAAGGCGCATATGAGTCTGATGAAGACTGCCATGTCAGCATCATAGGAAATAATCTGGGGGCCTACATGTCACATTTGGCTTGCCCTCTTTGGAGCTGGTTCAAACTGAACTTCAAAGTCCAGTTACTACAGTTGATCTCATTACATAAATATGTTTACTATGAGTAACAATCATAGACCTGAAGTTCCCGAACACGTTTAGACTCAGCCCGTCCCTAATTATAGTGCAATTTTATGTGACTGATGGGACCATGAGAACCGTTATGGTGATGTTTGATGAGGCTGTGAAAAACTGCTTAATGGAACTGCCAAGTCCCTGGCTCGAGGTATAGTTACAATTTCACATAGGTTTCATGACTGACACATTTTTATTGATTTATTGTAACATATTTCTTTGGTTGTACACATAATACTTCACCTAATGCGCATGTTTTGCCTCCTGTTATTGAAGCACTGATTGGCACAAAACACGTGGATGATGATTGGATCAAGAACGTTAGTGGCAGCCCATATATGGAAAATACATTGTGTGTGATGTTTACTAATTGTTTTAAACCTATGATGTGTGATTTTAAGCATAAGATTATTAGTTATTCATTATTTTTTCTTTGATTTGAGTTGCCTTAAATTAGAATTTGTGGGTTGATTGGGTAAAAAGTTCCTTTAAATTTTAATTTAATAGTGGTGTCCACGTTTTTACATATAGCATTTGACAAATGAGCCAACTTGGTAGGCCTTTTGTAACCATTTTCTCTAAAGCCCAAATTAATCTATGTTTGCACATGGATTATAGTCTACAAGCCTAGTAGCTATTGTAATATTGCACAGTGCAAAAAGAAAAAAAAAAAAAAAAAACACTAAAGAGTAACAAAATAGGAAAATACGATGGATTTCTATAAATTTTTCACATCGATCATACTCTAGAAGCTAAAGTACCTATTATTGCATACTCTAACAATATATACTTTCTGCTTCAATGAAAATTAACCCGGGCAATCCATGCCCAAATCTATTGAATTGGGCTTTGATTGGGTAATATATTTTATTGATTGGACATAAATGGTCTTAAAAATTACAAGTAAGCATGCGGATCTTATTTTTTACTCTTGAACTTACTAATATATTCAAGCGGGTTGAGCGAGTCTTGAAAACTTTCAATCACTCATCTGTATTACACACATTGCCGGCCACAAACACGTGTATTAATATTATATACTTGCTTTTGCCCGTATATTAATGTTATATACTTGCTTTTGCCTTTAAAAGAAAAAGACATATACGAGACATATGAATGAAGAGATTGTTGATCAGTTTACCTTTTCCCTTTTAACCTTAATATACATTACATTAACATAAAAAACAATACATTGCCAACAAAATAAGATATTAGATTAATAATCCTACAATACTTTTAAAATTTTGCACACACTTAAAGTCAAAAAAAAAACGAATTTTTCAACACATTGGCGTTGCTAGCTACATATCACACCCAATTCATAATTAATTACAAAAATGAACTACAACTACTTATTATACGCCACTAGCTGATAAGACCAGTTAAGACAGGGTACATTTCATCTAAAAAAGGTGAAGAAGCTTACGGTTTAATTTGGGTCCTTATTACACTTCAAATTCCCACAAACAAAAACCCTCTTGAAATTAATCAAGTAATTGAAATGAAAAAAAGTAACTTGATGATTTCAGATTCTACCAAGGATAGAAAAGGACCTCCAGCTTTGCTAGGCATGAGGATTGAACCAATGACCCTGTCATCAGAAGCAAGGGCTCCAACACTGATCCAACCAAGTTATGACACCTAATTAATTAAAAGAAATTCTTAACAGGAGATCTTCCAACAGCTTTCATTAAGTTAGCCACTTCAAGAACTCTCGCTATCTTCGTTCCTCTTTTTGATTCCTCGGATGCTCTCCTTTCTTCGGCTTTTTGATGAGCTTTTGCTATCTCGTTTTCCATCTTTTCCATTGCTATCGCTTTCTTCTCCTCCAATTTCCTCTAATTAATCAATCAACCAAAACAAATTAATATTAGTTAACTTAGCTTTAACAAAAAAATTAAGATTAAGGGAATGATATGTATTAATTTACTTCGACTTGCTTCATCTTCAAAGTCGCCTTTTGAACCTGCTCATTTTCCCACCCTTTTATTATCGCATCTTCACACTTAAACCTATTTGTAATCTCCGCAATCTTAGCATTTTTCCATGCACTTATCTTCCATTCAACTTCTTCTTTTTTTACATTACTCACCGCCGGCACCAGCACCCCGTCTGATTATTTCTACCATATTGTAATAATGGCGGAGACAACGAATTATTATTAGGATCATGCAACATCATACCATGATCAATAACTTCATAATCTAATTCCCCAATCATACGGTTGCTTCCACCATCAACCGTTGATCCTGCCACCACTAACGTACTATTATTAGTAGTAGAAAAATCATCACTTGTAGCAATAGATAGAGACGACGCAAGACGATGATGAATCGGTGGAGGGAAAATGGATCGATGACATCGGGGTCAAGGCATGAATATCCCTAGTGAAACTTTCATCACCATTATTATTAGAGTTTTGATCATCTACACTTCTAGCACTTGTAACTCCTAGATAGTTAGACATCTCAATATTTGCTTTACGAAAGTTATTTATTTTGGGGAGATATATATGATACAAATACATTAGAAACGTGGATATATAATCCCATATTGTTTCTATATATATATATGCATGCATGGTGACAAAAAGAAGTGAAATGTTTAAAAACTTGACTTGGATTTATGTATCATGTATGTATTTATTAATTATTAAATCTTTCCCGGATGCTTCCTTTTTAATATCAAAAAAATATTAATGTCATTGTCTATCAAAAAGTTATGAAATGTGATTGGAACCTATGAATTAAAGTGATTTGTATATAGTTTGGAGCATCAGCATATAATGTTTCTTCTTCTAGAAAAGCAATTAGTAAATGAATATATAGCTAGATTGAGAAAACGCGTTCATGATTTGTTTAAAAGTTATTTATGTACGATATGTATTCAATTAAAATCTAAACCATATTTGAAGACGAGCATCTTCAATGGAAGTTTTTAAAAACCTTTTGTCAAATACTATTAAAAAAGGCTTTTTATAAAGCTCTCCTCCAATGACAAAATATGAAAAAAAGTCTGAGAAACATTTTCTAATAATATAGTCTAAAAGAATTTTATTTAATTTGCGTTATTATTGTTGAAAAACATACAATTAAGTTTTAAAATTTAATTTTAATGTCATGATGATGTGACTTGTATATATCCAAATGAAAAGGTTTACCAACCACATGTGTTTCTCGTTCAGGCCGGCATCAACGAACGTAGCCGATGTGACATACAAGCAGACTATTTAATTTACAGGTTTAAATTTAAAAGCATATCACCACTTTGTCGAAATACTAGCAGTATAACTCTTTATGTTATGCTAACGGGAAGGATTAAATTGTTTTATTATAGTTATGGCACATATTTAATAACTAGATTTTTATCGCGCGGAAAACCGCGGCTAGTTTAATAAAAAAATTTTAGTAAAAATTGGGTAAGAGTTAAATAAGATATTAAAGAAGTTTTCGAAGGAAGTATTATATATTTGTTGTTTTCGATAATAAAAATTAGACAAAAGTAATCTATTATGAAGAAAAGTTTATTGACACACTAAGATGAAATAAAAAAAATAAATTTGAAACTAGCTTGTAGAAAAATAACTTTGATTAGTTTAATTGTATGTTAATTTAATTTCATCTAAAAGAGGTTTTTCTTTATTATAATTAACTACAATATTGTAGTTACTTATATTTTGTTAAATCATCCTAAAAATCATAATAAAACCCTCAAATCATGACATGTGATTCATTAATTCTTTTTTCTAAACTCAACTCTTGATCTTGCCACATGCCATCATCTTATCAAATACCCTCTTAAATTTTTATAATTTTTATAACTATAGTTTAGACACATGAATTTTTATAAATTCATTATTTAGATATATAAATAGTATATAAAATTATTGAAAATTACATTCTTTTGTTGGTATTATATAAAATTGGAGTATATAAATTATTGGCATTCGAGTATATAAAATTCTCATGTTTGACCAAATTGGAGCAATCTGGTCTTCATATGTGCTAATGACATTAAGGTTAATTCATATGCAGCAATTTTGGATTTGTCAAAGTGACAGGTACCAGCGTTTGATATATACTCGAATGCATTGTTCATTAGCCCACCATTGCAGCCAACATCACATAAATTCTTTTTAGATAGATCACTGCAAGCAACATAAAGAAACAATCTTAATTAGGCACACACATAGCATTCTAAATGTATATAATCCGCTCTATTTAACACATTATCGAATATGTAAATCGAGGTACGTGCTTTCTCACAGCCTCAACTTGCTTACTGAATACACCAAAAACAATGATTCAAGAAAAATATCAAAATGCAAGAACTAAAAGCCTATATCAACAAAATAGTTAAAAGACACACCTACAGGAATGATTCTAACATGAACAATGAGGAATCAAACTTTGATTCTAATGCATGACGACATAAAGAATAAGCTGCTTACCAGTTGAGCTAGAATGAATGCACAAAACAACAAAAGACGTAGCCTTTTGGTGATTTGAGTGCGTGACAAATATTAATGTCTGGCTGATATAACTGCCCATCGAAGCTTTTATCCACTGCATTCCATGGTTTAATCATATGATCCATTATTATATATGCTCTCGTGCAAAAGAAAGTTCTATATAAAGCTATTGCTTTGAGAAACACCTGAAATGTTCCTTAAATCAAATGAAAACAGTCCTATATTTGGTCAAAACAACCTTAACAACTAAAATGGGATTGCAAAAAAATTTCAAAGAAAAGGAAATGAGAAGATTCACTGGTCAGGATCACCAACATATATCCTTCTTCTAATGATGAACATACTTAAAAGAGCTATTTGTGAAAAAAACAGCCCCTTCATACATCAGCCCTTTCATACTTAAAAGAGCTAGCTTGTTTTTACCTCAAATGTACAAAGGTGTTGGCATTCTTCAAGTAAGCTTGTTTTTACCTCCGATACTTGCTCATTACTTCAGTCCTATTAATTAGAGATTGAATGGGTCTGGGATGACTTGCTCAAAACTTCCCCATTTCCCCATTTGCTACTCAAATCATCTCCACAACAATAACCATTAATTCAAAATCACAATTACCGATTGATTTATAAATAAATAACAAAAAGTTTAGAAACTCTAATCTAATGACTAACTGTATGAAAAAAAAAAGAGGCTTCAAGCCAGAAAAGTCCATTGGGTTAAACCCCAGTGGCCAGGGGTGTTTCACTAAACCTGCTATGCGGGGCCCTGGGGAGTTTACTCCAAGGTCTCGAGTTAAACCTTGGTAGGTTCTCCTCGACGGTATTTTCCAATTAAGGAGGTGGTATGGTGAGAAAGGCTATTTAAGATCCGCTTAGTGCGGGACCCTTTCGTTGTGCGATTAGCACACATCATACACGTCTGAGGTAAAATTCACTTGTCAAAAAAAAAGAAATAACGGCTTTTGTAGAACTTGAAAGTTCTAATGGTTCAACCATTGTGTCCCTTTTCTCTTGAAGCTACAACACAACAGTCAATACTTTCATTGAAATATAAAAACCAAAAGATGCAACCAAATTACCCGTGTATAAAAATTGGATGGCCAATATAAATACACATGATTCTTTTAGATATACTAACTATTAGCCACTTGAGTGTTTTTTTTTTTTTTTAAATCAAATCAAGTGGCTACTAGGGATGGCAATGGGGCGGGTATCATCGGGGATCTCAATCTCCATCCCCATACCCGATTCCTACTTGTAATCCCCATCCCCGTCTTCATCCCCATCGGGGATTTAAGTTACATCTCCATATCCGTCCCTATCGGGTATCGAGGATCCCCATCGGGTAATCGGGGATACCCTTTTTGAATAAACATAAATTCATTGAAGTAGAAAATAGCTAAGAAAACATGTATTTCGACTTTTTCTTTCTATGTATAAACTAATATCTATGTTAAATAATTGATAAACAAAGTGTAACACATGAAAAGTATTAAACAAAAAGCTATAAACTTAAAGTGATTCTAATAAATATATATAGTTTTTTCGGGTCCGGGTATGGGGATCGGGGATTTATGGTATCTCATCCCCGTCCTCATTCCCATCGGGGATTAGAATTACATCCTTATACCCGTCCCCATCCCCGGTCAATTCGGGGATTCCCCGGTGAAACTGGGTTCGGGTATCGGATTCCCCATCGGGTGCGGGTATTTTGTCATTCCTAGTGGCTACAAACATAAAATATTCAAGGATTCAAAATTTAAGTAGTAATGCAAGTTAATTAATACTCAAAACTTGAAAGAACTTACATGGCTTGGGGGGATATGTTTTCCACTCAAAAACTAAAGCAGGACGTTGTCGAAACTTATAAGTTATAATTACACTTTCCGCTATAACTCTACCTGCCATATAACAACACAAACAAAACCAACTTCAAGCAGAAAACAAATAAATATGTACCCAGAATCAATATCAAAAACACATATAACCAACTTAGATTTCCACCACTGATAATCTAATTCTTACACAAAATAAAATACAATCAGTATTACCTCTTTTGCAAACAACCACCTTATTTGAGATAGCCTAAGTCTTCAACAAAATAATGTACCTCTCATTGGGTGGATAGTTGTTGATTTTTTTTGTAGACTTTTCACCAAACACGATGTAATACTAACCTTCAAGATGTAAAAGTAATACAACGCTTTAGTCGTTATACTACAAATGCATACTAAATTAGCCATTATGCGTCACAGATCATAGCCCCTACTCAAAGTCCATTAAAAAAAACAGTACTCATTAATCCACCCTTTAAAAAACGACCCACACTCATATGAGAACTATATTTCGATCTTATACACCTATGAATTGGCAAAAAGATTTCAAAAACAATTGACACCCTAGCCTTTTTCCAAGCCATTTGATTTAAGAATGAGGTTGTTTGTTAGTACATTCTTTAAACAATTGACAGTAACTATGTATTTATATCCAAGACACCTTTAACTTCTTGGTTCAAATTCATCTCTCCTGCTTCTTCCATTTACGGTTTCAACAAAAAGAAAACTGATATAGGCAAACACATTCACTCACATGTAGATTTCTCGAAAGAGACTTCAACCTACAAAAGTTGTTAATAATTATTAAGAGTAATTAGACTTTTAAGGAATGTACTTGATGACTTCAGAGTATTAACTGGCAATCAAAATTGTATACTTCAGAACATTAACCCACAATGAGGTGGATCCAGGAATTAGAGTAAGTGAGGGCAAAAAAACTTACTTGATGACTTATGAGCAGCCAAAACGACAACAAGATAGCTTGAAAACAACCTCCAAATCTGCCCAAAACAGTAGCAAAATAAGCGTCCAAATCTGCAAAATAAAAAAACAGCCAAAACAACAGCAAAATCAGCCTCAAAACAACCTCTAAAGCTGCACAAAACAGCAGCAGAACAACCTCATAAAGACCACACAAATCTGTACAACAGCCTCCAAGCAGCCTCCAAACAACAGCTAAAACAGCAACATAAAACCTGGGGAAAAACAGCAATATTACAGCTCCGAAACAGCAAATTGACTGCAAAATAATAACATAAACAATAGGCAAAAAACTTGCAAACCCACATAGCAAAGATGCCATTATATGTGTAACACCCGACATTTAAAAACATGGGTTTTCAAAAATTTCCACCTAACGGTGTTAAAAAAATGTGGAAGAAAACTTTAAAAGTTCAAAACCGATAAAAACAGTTCGGTTTCTGCATTTATTGGTGTTACATGCAATACCATTAAAATGTCTAAATGAAAACCCAACGGTTGCCCAACACAAAACAACCGTCTACAAAGTACTTCATAAAAATCAGTAACATAACCAAATGTAAATAATGTCTAATGACGTGTAGCATCTATGGGTAGCTAAAGCCATCAGCACGCTATCTACCCACTCCTCGCTCTTCACGCCTCATCTATCCTTCAAGCTAAACCTGAGGGAACCACACATTTCAAGAAACAAGTGTTAGCTAACGAATTAGCTAAGTAAGATAACACTAAAGTTATAAAGCTTTGTCCAATTAAAACACTTCTACTTTATTGACAAAACATTATGGCACAACTCACATTAAACACACACATACAAACTGCATATCAACTTAGGATGAATCACCCTATTTGTGCCTATTCTTCTTTTATTCCACACATAAACACACATATCTTCGTTAACTGCATATAAGTGTAACATACGTCACACCCGACTAGATGATCAACAAAAAGGCTACTCATCATACGTCGTTAAGGAATGACAAGCCAATCCCGGAGTAATCCGTATATGGAGGCGGGTCAGACCCCTCGTATTACTCAATCTGCGTTTCAATGACCATGTTGCAAGGAGCCACCCAAGCAACCACACGTTCACGCACCCGCCGGGCTAGGGCAAGTACGGGTTAAGCTTAACACTTTACTGCATATCAATTTACGAGCTCGGTTTCACACATTAATAGTTTAGGCAACACACAACCTAAACATTTACACACATTAACTTCATTACGTTTGGGTCCTTAAACGTGCAAGTGACATGGCAGCCTAGCAAGTCTATTGAACTAGGTGAACAAGTCACATAAGCATGCACACATCAAGAATCTACGTTATTTCTACATTTCAAGCATTGCAAGATACTACATAACATTACATAACAATTCACTACATTATACCATACTTCATTTCATAACATTTGGGACTACATTTCAGGTCTCATGGTCAACTTCATAACCTACAATACCTCCCGTGTAACCCGAAATACCCACATACATCATAAGTTACCGTTAGGGAAGTTATAAGTAAGAAACCATTGTTTGTTGAACCCTCAGCGTGTCAAAAGTAGTGTATCTTACCTTGATACGGCTTACCAACAAGCTACAAGTACATTATATTGTTGGCTAGGTGCTTCCAAGGACCTAGAACAAGTTTAAGATCGGTCTATAAGCTACACAAAACAAATGCACTAGACCAGACTCTCCTATGCGCCGCACAAGACTTTTATGTGCCGCATATCACACAAACTGGACACTTATGCGCCGCACAAACCAAGCATGCGCCGCATAACTCACACCATTTTCAAACAGAAACTTCACAACAAATGACCCATGCGCCGCATGGAAGTTCTGTGCGCCGCACAGAACCAAAAACTCCATCTGTGCGCCGCACAGCTATTCTGTGCGCCGCATATCGGGCACCCAACTGAAATCCAACTTTCAAATATAGCATCTGTGCGCCGCACAAAAGTCTTGTGCGCCGCACAAAGTGCAGTTCGACCAAAAACCAACTTTTAAAACCCTTTAAACGATCATTCAACAATCCTCTTACCTAGATCCAACCTGGAGACTCAAAATTAACCTTCTTAAAGACATTATTAAGGACTCAAAACCATGGATCGTTCCTTTGATCCAATGCAACACACACCATTCATCAAATCCTTTGATTAATAAGAAATCGGTTAATGATTTGATCAAATAACCCAACCCAAACCCCATGGCCTGGATTAAAACTAATATAAGACTCTAATAATCAGATCTCAAACGGTAATTACCTATATTACCTGTATTTGATGAGAAAGATTCAAGATCTAAGCAACACACGATCAATACGGCACCAAAACGATTGGATCTTGGGAGAGAACTTGTTTGGGAAGGAGGGGGATCGGCTGGGGCAGCAAAACACACACAAGAGGCAGAGTTTTTGTGACAATTAGGGCTGCCTAATTGCCCTACTAACCCCTGGCCAGCCATCACAAATTACACATAAGGCCCTTCTACTTCTAATACTTAACTTCTATGGCTTAATCTCCTATTTGGAAGCCTTATCACACTTACAAGCACTTAATTACGTTATCACACGACAACTACTTTATTTCAAGACCACGTTAATCACTTGACACTAACACACAAATGTCAAATCACACAATCACACACAACGGGTCTAACGTTAATTAACGGAAAGTCAAATAGTCAAACACACGAAAAGTTTGGGATGTTACAATATGATACAAATATTACCTTAAAAAAAGTTTAAATTAATTTGTTCATCCAAACATTAAAAATGAGTATTGCATCTTCAAATAAACTAATCGAAAACAAATATCATGAAAGAACACAATGATGACCAACCCTCTATTACGAGTGGCTAAATTAATTTAAAACCAAAAACTTATCAATAATCACGGAGGATATAAAAAACCCAATCTAACACACCATATATCAAATTAAACACCATAAAACACCATAAGGGTCTCTAATAAATTAATAAACAACCCCAAATTTCTTTTAGACATTTCATCTTGCACTTTATATGCAAGATGAAATTCCCATCTATTTAATCTAAGCTCACAATACATCAAGTTTGTTCCAGAAACAGTTTCAGCTCATAACTCTCAAAATTCAGTGTGTTGTGATATTTCAAAGTTGACTCAAACTTTCTGCTCAAAACTCAGCCTATACCACTTAACGTGCAAAGCTGTTTTGATTTCTCATTTTGACACAAAACCACTTGGAATGGAAAATAGACTCATTGAACCCTAATTCTCACCATGTTTGTCTCTACACTATTGATGACCTCCATCAAAAACTCTTTTAGTTATCAACCCATTAAACCAACACTTCACCACCATATACCAAGTCTATCTTCCTATTAACCTGCATATATAATTTCAAAATAATCAAAAACTCGAATTATGATTTATAGAACAGAACATATTACTAACTCAATATGCAAGAAACCTTTAATTAGACTTTTACTAACCTTTTGATATGTGAACCTGCACCCTTTTCTTCATTGATATTTGATCTGACCAAAACCCCAAGAACTCCACTGATTGTGGTTTGTTACTTTACGTACACACCTCCCCCCTTCATTCATGGCCCTGCTAGCTTGTGCAGCAACAACAGCGGTATGATTTCCCCGTAAACATATATCATGTCTAAAACCTGCAAAAGAAAGAAAGGTATAAACATATATTAACCAAATTAAACCAGATACTCATTAAACCAATCTTTTTCCTTTCAAATCAAAACCCTAACAATATATATTGCAACAAACCAATGACATGTTTCAATCAAGATACATATATACATAGAAAATATATAATAACTTCAAACAACACACTACCAGAATAGATCCAGAGGCCACCGCCGGCGACAATTCCGGCTATCCAGAACCGGAAATGTTAAAGATTAAGAGAACATTGAAAGATCATTTATATCTTTGTTAACCGTATTCAAATCAATTAACCACACATAATTTTATAAACCCAAAAAAAATCTTGTTTTTTTTCTTTACCAGAACAAGATCAAAGATGAGAATGAGAAAACTATATAGATGTGAAATGTGTGTTATTTTTGAAGAAAAGATATGACAGAGTAGAAAAGTGAAATACAAAATCTGACACCTACTTTTTATTTTAGTCTTTCTTTCTCTATTCTCCCTCCCTCCACTCTATTTCTTTTCATTTTCAAATATCAAATGGCCCGCCTATTTTTTACAAATACACCCCATTCATATACATATACTTACGCACATTAAAACACCTTCAAAAACACACTAAAATCATCATCAAAACATCACAAAAGTGACGTGGCTGCTTTCAATGGCTGACAACTCAGCTTTGTGACATAAGCTGCTTACTCTCCTTTAGTATGATAAAAATTCAAATCAATTAACCACACATAATTTTATAAACCCAAAAAAAATCTTGTTTTTTTTCTTTACCAGAACAAGATCAAAGATGAGAATGAGAAAACTATATAGATGTGAAATGTGTGTTATTTTTGAAGAAAAGATATGACAGAGTAGAAAAGTGAAATACAAAATCTGACACCTACTTTTTATTTTAGTCTTTCTTTCTCTATTCTCCCTCCCTCCACTCTATTTCTTTTCATTTTCAAATATCAAATGGCCCGCCTATTTTTTACAAATACACCCCATTCATATACATATACTTACGCACATTAAAACACCTTCAAAAACACACTAAAATCATCATCAAAACATCACAAAAGTGACGTGGCTGCTTTCAATGGCTGACAACTCAGCTTTGTGACATAAGCTGCTTACTCTCCTTTAGTATGATAAAAATTCAAATCAATTAACCACACATAATTTTATAAACCCAAAAAAAATCTTGTTTTTTTTCTTTACCAGAACAAGATCAAAGATGAGAATGAGAAAACTATATAGATGTGAAATGTGTGTTATTTTTGAAGAAAAGATATGACAGAGTAGAAAAGTGAAATACAAAATCTGACACCTACTTTTTATTTTAGTCTTTCTTTCTCTATTCTCCCTCCCTCCACTCTATTTCTTTTCATTTTCAAATATCAAATGGCCCGCCTATTTTTTACAAATACACCCCATTCATATACATATACTTACGCACATTAAAACACCTTCAAAAACACACTAAAATCATCATCAAAACATCACAAAAGTGACGTGGCTGCTTTCAATGGCTGACAACTCAGCTTTGTGACATAAGCTGCTTACTCTCCTTTAGTATGATAAAAATTCAAATCAATTAACCACACATAATTTTATAAACCCAAAAAAAATCTTGTTTTTTTTCTTTACCAGAACAAGATCAAAGATGAGAATGAGAAAACTATATAGATGTGAAATGTGTGTTATTTTTGAAGAAAAGATATGACAGAGTAGAAAAGTGAAATACAAAATCTGACACCTACTTTTTATTTTAGTCTTTCTTTCTCTATTCTCCCTCCCTCCACTCTATTTCTTTTCATTTTCAAATATCAAATGGCCCGCCTATTTTTTACAAATACACCCCATTCATATACATATACTTACGCACATTAAAACACCTTCAAAAACACACTAAAATCATCATCAAAACATCACAAAAGTGACGTGGCTGCTTTCAATGGCTGACAACTCAGCTTTGTGACATAAGCTGCTTACTCTCCTTTAGTATGATAAAAATTCAAATCAATTAACCACACATAATTTTATAAACCCAAAAAAAATCTTGTTTTTTTTCTTTACCAGAACAAGATCAAAGATGAGAATGAGAAAACTATATAGATGTGAAATGTGTGTTATTTTTGAAGAAAAGATATGACAGAGTAGAAAAGTGAAATACAAAATCTGACACCTACTTTTTATTTTAGTCTTTCTTTCTCTATTCTCCCTCCCTCCACTCTATTTCTTTTCATTTTCAAATATCAAATGGCCCGCCTATTTTTTACAAATACACCCCATTCATATACATATACTTACGCACATTAAAACACCTTCAAAAAAACCCAAAAAAAATCTTGTTTTTTTTCTTT
>CM067172.1:5983460-6025960 GCA_034093135.1 Erigeron breviscapus | reverse complement strand
TTGTTCAATCCTTTGTCTGCAATGCAGTTTTTGTAACCAGAGCTCAATCCACCCTAATAATGGAATATTTGTCATTGTGAATATCCTTATTCATAGACGACTGATATAAAAAGAGTTAACATTTGAATTTTAATACATAGAAAAACATGAGTATAATTGCAAAAAACTACACCTTCAACACAACCATAGGCTGAAAGATGGCAACAAATTGTGGTGGTTCTTTTCCTTGATACACACGACCCTGCAGAAGGAGGATACTAGGTTTTGAATATACATTTCTTTATCATAAGTGCAACAACTTAATAAAAAACTTGAAAATCAAAATCCTATGGCAAGTACATTACCTGAACTGGTCTTTTTTTAGTGAGTTGAACATTGTTGTAGCCAGCCGAGCAACCATATTTTGGTCCTCCTGATGTTGCAATGATCAAATTATCTTAAAAATAGATCACAATCATGGTTTAAAACGCAATAGAAAATATATGCAATTAGTTGAGATGTTGTATGCTACAACTGCCTGTTTTTGGATTCTATTAGCAATAACCATGGATGTTGACTATAGACCTCAAAGGTATCTCACATTTTAGGATTACAAATTGGTCAAGTGAAGTTAAATTTGACCAGATGATAGAAACATAGCATGTCATAAACTTTGATTAAATTACCTGAATGCTATCTTTGCCAATCCAACAACAGAGGTAGTAATCTTCTTTTTTTTCATTAGAATGATAGGTGTAAAGAACAATGCAACAATCTCCACTGTAAAATTTACCAATGTCCTCCTTGGGTACTGGTGTTTTAGCACTGCCATTAATCCGCTATACCTGAAACGCATAAAATATCATTCAAAGTTCCACCCCATAAAAGGAACAAGCAACATAAACTTTTTGTAGTCAAACCTCGATTTTTCCATTTTCTTCAAGCAAGGGTGGAACCTCCTCTGTTGACTGTTAGGTCCAGTTTTGGTGAAAACTGGCGAGTCTCCACTTGCATCTGGAGACCGAGAAGATTTGTCCAGAAATATGTGAAGTCCAATGGCCAGTGTACAGTTGGTGCCACTGAAGACTTCCTCTAGTTGAGACCTGATCACAAACCTGAAGACATTCCAGTTGAAGTCGAAGACAACAAGTGGAAGAAAGAGATTGACCATGGCAGCGAAGCCCAGTGGACAATCTGTCCAGGTCAAAACTGGAGACTGATCAGTTTAAAACATTTACAAAGCTTTACACTGATTACGAGGAAAATCTTTATGTTTTATGTACTATTATCCGGGTAATAGCATTTGTCTTTGATTAAAGTGCAAAAGTACATAAAGCAGGTTGGATAAAGTGACTTTATGTCATATACTTTATCAAGCATTTCCTAGGAAGTTATTACACTTCCTTAAATGCTTGATAACCATATTTGTACGGCCAAAGTTGACATCCAATGTCACCTTTGCCTATAAATAGAGGTCTTTTCACAACCAAGAAAAAAAGCTTTGCATTCAGACTTTGCATTTTCTTGGTGTACTTGTGCAATATTGTAACATCCCAAAACTTAATCGTATATGTTGACTAACATCGTTAGGTCAAATTCTAAGTCCGTGATATGTATGTGGTAAAATGTGTGTTTATATGTTTATGTGCCCTATATGTGAGATTTAATTATCTTTAATGAGTGACAATAAAGTGGACTAAATGATGTGTAAAAGGCCTTTGTAGTGTGCGAAAGTGCTTTAGTGTGTTATGTATATCCCCATTAGGTGTTTAAAGGTGTAATAAAGCTAATATGAAGTCCAGGGACTAAATTTGACAAAAGTGAAAGTTGAAAAACGGGATTAGGGCTAGGATTAGCCTAATCTCCTTCCTTTAGCAGCCATAATCACTTCAAAGAACAAACCTAAACAACCTTTCAATCCTTCTTGAAATTCTAAAGCATCTCTTCAAGTTTTACGTAGATTGTTGGTGTCTTTTGGGCTTGATTTCGATCGGCCATTGTTAATTACAGGTAATGATCGGTTTGTTGATCATATTTTCAGATTTAGGGTTGTTTTATTGTGAGTCAAAAACTGATTTCAAAAGGTTTTGTCAAAGGATTAAGGTTAAAGAAGCGTTTTGGTGAGTTAACGTACAAAATGGTGTCAAACGAGTTTGTAATCGATCCGGATGATCAAAATGTGTTTAATTGTGTCAAAATCATGTTTTGGGAAAAGCCTAGATGAATCCAAGGTTGAAAAATCGAAGAACTTAGTCGTTTTTGAAAAACAGTCGAACCAGTGTTCGAACGAAGTTAATCTTCGTTTTATGACTATCTTCGTAAGTTATGTTAAGTTCGTTCTAATGCTATTTTCGTTGGCCAAGTTCGTAAGAAGGAGTTTTGTTAAATTCGTGAGTTAAAAAACTATCTTCGTTTAAGCCATTTTTTCGTGAAGTAAACCCAACGAATATTAAGTTCGTAATCTATTTTGGGAGAGTACGTCGTGCTCGTATGTGGGAGAGTACGTCGTGCTCGTATGTGGGAGAGTACGTAGTGCCCGAATGTGGGAGAGTACGTAGTGCGTATGTGGGAGAGTACGTCGTGCTCGTATGTGGGAGAGTACGTCGTGCTCGTATGTGGGAGAGTACATCGTGCTCGTCTGTGGGAGAGTACGTCGTGCTCGTATGTGGGAGAGTACGTCGTGCTCGTATGTGGGAGAGTACGTCGTGCTCGTATGTGGGAGAGTACGTAGTGCTCGTATGTGGGAGAGTACGTAGTGCTCGTATGTGGGAGAGTACATAGTGCCCGTATGTGGGAGGGTACGTAGTGCGTATGTGGGAGAGTACGTCGTGCTCGTATGTGGGAGAGTACGTCGTGCTCGTATGTGGGAGAGTACGTCGTGCTCGTATGTGGGAGAGTACGTAGTGCTCGTATGTGGGAGAGTACGTAGTGCTCGTATGTGGGAGAGTACGTAGTGCCCGTATGTGGGAGGGTACGTCGTGCTCGTATGTGGGAGAGTACATAGTGCTCCGTATGTGGGAGAGTACGTAGTGCTCGTATGTGGGAGAGTACGTCGTGCTCGTATGTGGGAGAGTACGTATAAATCGTGCTCGTATGTGGGAGAGTACGTCGTGCTCGTATGTGGGAGAGTACGTCGTGCTCGTATGTGGGAGAGTACGTAGTGCTCGTATGTGGGAGAGTACGTAGTGCTCGTATGTGGGAGAGTACGTAGTGCCCGTATGTGGGAGGGTACGTATAAATCGTGCTCGTATGTGGGAGAGTACGTCGTGCTCGTATGTGGGAGAGTACGTCGTGCTCGTATGTGGGAGAGTACGTAGTGCTCGTATGTGGGAGAGTACGTAGTGCTCGTATGTGGGAGAGTACGTAGTGCTCGTATGTGGGAGAGTACGTAGTGCTCGTATGTGGGAGAGTACGTAGTGCCCGTATGTGGGAGGGTACATCGTGCTCGTCTGTGGGAGAGTACGTCGTGCTCGTATGTAAGAGAGTACGTCGTGCTCGTATGTGGGAGAGTACGTCGTGCTCGTATGTGGGAGAGTACGTAGTGCCCGAATGTGGGAGGGTACGTAGTGCTCGTATGTGGGAGAGTACGTCGTGCTCGTATGTGGGAGAGTACGTCGTGCTCGTATGTGGGAGAGTACGTCGTGCTCGTATGTGGGAGAGTACATCGTGCTCGTCTGTGGGAGAGTACGTCGTGCTCGTATGTGGGAGAGTACATAGTGCTCGTCTGTGGGAGAGTACGTCGTGCTCGTATGTGGGAGAGTACATAGTGCTCGTATGTGGGAGAGTACGTATAAATCGTGCTCGTATGTGGGAGAGTACGTCGTGCTCGTATGTGGGAGAGTACGTCGTGCTCGTATGTGGGAGAGTACGTAGTGCTCGTATGTGGGAGAGTACGTAGTGCTCGTATGTGGGAGAGTACGTAGTGCTCGTATGTGAGAGAGTACGTAGTGCCCGTATGTGGGAGAGTACGTAGTGCCCGTATGTGGGAGGGTACGTCGTGCTCGTATGTGGGAGAGTACGTAGTGCCCGTATGTGGGAGAGTACGTCGTGCTCGTATGTGGGAGAGTACGTCGTGCTCGTATGTGGGAGAGTACGTAGTGCTCGTATGTGGGAGAGTACGTAGTGCTCGTATGTGGGAGAGTACGTCGTGCTCGTATGTGGGAGAGTACGTAGTGCTCGTATGTGGGAGAGTACGTAGTGCTCGTATGTGGGAGAGTACGTAGTGCCCGTATGTGGGAGGGTACATAGTGCCCGTATGTGGGAGAGTACGTCGTGCTCGTATGTGGGAGAGTACGTAGTGCCCGTATGTGGGAGAGTACGTCGTGCTCGTATGTGGGAGAGTACGTAGTGCCCGTATGTGGGAGAGTACGTAGTGCTCGTATGTGGGAGAGTACGTCGTGCTCGTATGTGGGAGAGTACGTAGTGCTCGTATGTGGGAGAGTACGTAGTGCCCGTATGTGGGAGGGTACGTAGTGCCCGTATGTGGGAGGGTACATCGTGCTCGTATGTGGGAGAGTACGTCGTGCTCGTATGTGGGAGAGTACATAGTGCCCGAATGTGGGAGAGTACGTAGTGCTCGTATGTGGGAGAGTACGTCGTGCTCGTATGTGGGAGAGTACGTAGTGCCCGTATGTGGGAGAGTACGTCGTGCTCGTATGTGGGAGAGTACATCGTGCTCGTCTGTGGGAGAGTACGTCGTGCTCGTATGTGGGAGAGTACGTCGTGCTCGTATGTGGGAGAGTACGTCGTGCTCGTATGTGGGAGAGTACGTAGTGCTCGTATGTGGGAGAGTACGTCGTGCTCGTATGTGGGAGAGTACGTAGTGCTCGTATGTGGGAGAGTACGTAGTGCCCGTATGTGGGAGGGTACGTAGTGCCCGTATGTGGGAGGGTACGTCGTGCTCGTATGTGGAGAGTACGTCGTGCTCGTATGTGGGAGAGTACGTCGTGCTCGTATGTGGGAGAGTACGTAGTGCTCGTATGTGGGAGAGTACGTAGTGCTCGTATGTGGGAGAGTACGTAGTGCTCGTATGTGGGAGAGTACGTAGTGCTCGTATGTGGGAGAGTACGTCGTGCTCGTATGTGGGAGAGTACGTAGTGCTCGTATGTGGGAGAGTACGTAGTGCTCGTATGTGGGAGAGTACGTAGTGCCCGTATGTGGGAGGGTACGTCGTGCTCGTATGTGGGAGAGTACGTAGTGCTCCGTATGTGGGAGAGTACGTATTGCTCGTATGTGGGAGAGTACGTCGTGCTCGTATGTGGGAGAGTACGTAGTGCCCGTATGTGGGAGGGTACGTTAAAATGGTTGCTCGGGTGGCTCCTTGCAACAAGTCATATGTGGCGAGTAGTTTCGGGTGGCCTGATGACCCACCTAATGTCATGAACATAACGTGCTACTCATGGATCGACATTGTCTTTCCTTAACGGTAACTTCGGTTACAACTTAACGGTGACCTAGTCACAACTTAATGAGATGAGATGAAATGACGAAATTGATTAGGCACACTTAGGGTCATGGACTCTATGCTTATATGTGATATGGATACGTTATGTGGTGATATAAATGCCTAAATCAAATGACGTAATGTTTTAAAGTGACGTGCAATGGATGAAATGTTTTGCTTAAACCTGGTGTTATCTTACTTAGCTTTATAGCTAACACTTGTTTCTTCTTATGTGTTGACACCCCTCAGGTTAAGCAGTGAGATGTCGTGTGAAGCTTTGGCGAGAGATGGGTAGATGATCAAGATGGCTTTAGTTTACCCAATAACTTCGCATAGACTTAATGTTAATGATTTCTTTTATGGAACTTATGTAATGACTATGTTATGATTGCTTTATGTTGGGCAATCTTATGGATTTCTTTTATTACTGATTTGATGCTATTAGTAACACCACCAATGTTTCTCAACTGTTTTTCTTTAGTTGAGGTTTTTCATAAACTGTTTCCGCTCTATTAACGCCGTTAGGCGAAAATTTTTGGAAATCCATATTTTTACGAAATGGGTGTTACAAGTTGGTATCAGAGAAGTAGTTTAAGTGAACCAAGGCCTATTGACCATAGGGTTTGGACTTAAACTTAAGACGTGCATGCTAGGTACTCGTAGGATGCCTTAGCTAGTGATGACATGTGATGTAGGATGGGTTGGGATGAGTGCGAGTGTGATAGGGCTTACGAGATGTTTACGTTACGATGATATGTTTTAGCCTTATCTCAACGAGCTTTTTTGTTTTATTTTGCGCTTATCGACTCCACCATTTTATTGAAGGAAAATGGTTAACACTCGCAACCGCAACATCCAACGCGACAGAGCTACTGCTAGCGTTACTCCACCTGTCCATCCGGGTGCAGGTGCTTCTAATGCTGCTAATGCTGCTGCTAATGATAATGTAAATCGTGTGAACCCCCGCCGTGTTAATCAACCAGGCTCATTGGGTCCGATGCCTCCACCATGAAAAAAAAAAAAAAAAAAAAAAAAAAAAAAAAAAAAAAAAAAAAAAAAAAAAAAAAAAAAAAAAAAAAAAAAAAAAAAAAAAAAAAAAAAAAAAAAAAAAAAAAAAAAAAAAAAAAAAAAAAAAAAAAAAAAAAAAAAAAAAAAAAAAAAAAAAAAAAAAAAAAAAAAAAAAAAAAAAAAAAAAAAAAAAAAAAAAAAAAAAAAAAAAAAAAAAAAAAAAAAAAAAAAAAAAAAAAAAAAAAAAAAAAAAAAAAAAAAAAAAAAAAAAAAAAAAAAAAAAAAAAAAAAAAAAAAAAAAAAAAAAAAAAAAAAAAAAAAAAAAAAAAAAAAAAAAAAAAAAAAAAAAAAAAAAAAAAAAAAAAAAAAAAAAAAAAAAAAAAAAAAAAAAAAAAAAAAAAAAAAAAAAAAAAAAAAAAAAAAAAAAAAAAAAAAAAAAAAAAAAAAAAAAAAAAAAAAAAAAAAAAAAAAAAAAAAAAAAAAAAAAAAAAAAAAAAAAAAAAAAAAAAAAAAAAAAAAAAAAAAAAAAAAAAAAAAAAAAAAAAAAAAAAAAAAAAAAAAAAAAAAAAAAAAAAAAAAAAAAAAAAAAAAAAAAAAAAAAAAAAAAAAAAAAAAAAAAAAAAAAAAAAAAAAAAAAAAAAAAAAAAAAAAAAAAAAAAAAAAAAAAAAAAAAAAAAAAAAAAAAAAAAAAAAAAAAAAAAAAAAAAAAAAAAAAAAAAAAAAAAAAAAAAAAAAAAAAAAAAAAAAAAAAAAAAAAAAAAAAAAAAAAAAAAAAAAAAAAAAAAAAAAAAAAAAAAAAAAAAAAAAAAAAAAAAAAAAAAAAAAAAAAAAAAAAAAAAAAAAAAAAAAAAAAAAAAAAAAAAAAAAAAAAAAAAAAAAAAAAAAAAAAAAAAAAAAAAAAAAAAAAAAAAAAAAAAAAAAAAAAAAAAAAAAAAAAAAAAAAAAAAAAAAAAAAAAAAAAAAAAAAAAAAAAAAAAAAAAAAAAAAAAAAAAAAAAAAAAAAAAAAAAAAAAAAAAAAAAAAAAAAAAAAAAAAAAAAAAAAAAAAAAAAAAAAAAAAAAAAAAAAAAAAAAAAAAAAAAAAAAAAAAAAAAAAAAAAAAAAAAAAAAAAAAAAAAAAAAAAAAAAAAAAAAAAAAAAAAAAAAAAAAAAAAAAAAAAAAAAAAAAAAAAAAAAAAAAAAAAAAAAAAAAAAAAAAAAAAAAAAAAAAAAAAAAAAAAAAAAAAAAAAAAAAAAAAAAAAAAAAAAAAAAAAAAAAAAAAAAAAAAAAAAAAAAAAAAAAAAAAAAAAAAAAAAAAAAAAAAAAAAAAAAAAAAAAAAAAAAAAAAAAAAAAAAAAAAAAAAAAAAAAAAAAAAAAAAAAAAAAAAAAAAAAAAAAAAAAAAAAAAAAAAAAAAAAAAAAAAAAAAAAAAAAAAAAAAAAAAAAAAAAAAAAAAAAAAAAAAAAAAAAAAAAAAAAAAAAAAAAAAAAAAAAAAAAAAAAAAAAAAAAAAAAAAAAAAAAAAAAAAAAAAAAAAAAAAAAAAAAAAAAAAAAAAAAAAAAAAAAAAAAAAAAAAAAAAAAAAAAAAAAAAAAAAAAAAAAAAAAAAAAAAAAAAAAAAAAAAAAAAAAAAAAAAAAAAAAAAAAAAAAAAAAAAAAAAAAAAAAAAAAAAAAAAAAAAAAAAAAAAAAAAAAAAAAAAAAAAAAAAAAAAAAAAAAAAAAAAAAAAAAAAAAAAAAAAAAAAAAAAAAAAAAAAAAAAAAAAAAAAAAAAAAAAAAAAAAAAAAAAAAAAAAAAAAAAAAAAAAAAAAAAAAAAAAAAAAAAAAAAAAAAAAAAAAAAAAAAAAAAAAAAAAAAAAAAAAAAAAAAAAAAAAAAAAAAAAAAAAAAAAAAAAAAAAAAAAAAAAAAAAAAAAAAAAAAAAAAAAAAAAAAAAAAAAAAAAAAAAAAAAAAAAAAAAAAAAAAAAAAAAAAAAAAAAAAAAAAAAAAAAAAAAAAAAAAAAAAAAAAAAAAAAAAAAAAAAAAAAAAAAAAAAAAAAAAAAAAGAGTTAACGATGTAGTGGTGGATCAGATTCCCAATCAGGCGGAGATGTATAATCTTGTGCTAACTCTACAGGCCCAGTTGGCCCAAACGCAAGAACAGTTGAATCAGGCGTTGGCAGCTAACGCAGAAGGAACTGGTAACAGTCACTCTGTGCCTTCTCACCACATTGAGCCACCGGTCGATGATGTGGTTATTCCCCATGCTAATGTTAATGTGGTTCCTCCTAATGATGTTCACGCCCCTCGATTCAAGTTTGAAAGTTTCCAGAAGTGTGGAGCTCAGAAATTCAATGGAACACTTAACGCAGTAGGCTGTATGGAATGGCTTGATGATACTGAGATGGTCTTTGAAGCTTGTGACTGTCCAGAGGATAAAAAGGTGTTTGTGTCTATGGTGACAAGAAGCCGGGAAATGTTAAGGTGATCTCGATGATGAAAGCACTTCGTTGTATACGGCAAACTAAGTCACATTTTCTAGCTTATGTCACCGATTCTCGTATCGCGAAGCCTACAGTCTCTGATGTCGAGGTTGTTTCCGAGTTTCCTGATGTTTTCCCTGAAGATCTTCCAGGTCTTCCTCCTGATCGTGAGGTTGAATTTTCTATTGACCTCATTCCTGGTGCTACTCCTGTAGCCAAAGCTCCGTATCGATTAGCTCCGACAGAGATGAAGGAGCTGATGACTCAAATTCAGGAACTTTTAGATAAAGGTTTCATTCGTCCGAGTTCCTCTCCATGGGGTGCTCCTATCCTTTTCGTAAAGAAGAAAGACGGATCCATGCGCATGTGTATCGATTATCGTGAGCTGAATAAAAGAACGGTGAAGAATAAGTATCCACTCCCTCGCATTGATGATTTGTTCGATCAACTTCAAGGTGCTACTTATTTCTCAAAGATTGATTTACGGTCTGGCTATCATCAATTGAAGGTTGAAGAAGAAAGTGTAGCCAAACAGCGTTCCGAACTCGTTATGGTCATTATGAGTTCCTTGTCATGCCATTCGGTTTGACAAATGCTCCAGCGAAGTTTATGGATTTGATGAACCGTGTCTGTCGACCATTTTTGGATCATTTCGTTATTGTTTTTATCGACGACATTCTTGTGTATTCAAGGACGGAAGAGGAACATAGAGAGCATTTGAGGGCTGTCCTTCAAGTACTCAGAGAGAAAAAGCTATATGCTAAGTTCTCCAAGTGCGAATTCTGGCTAAAGGAAGTTCATTTCCTCGGCCATGTCGTCTCCTCTGATGGTATAAAAGTAGATCCTTCGAAGATAGAAGCGGTGTCGAAGTGGGAGCAGCCTAAGTCTCCTACTGAAATTAAGAGTTTTCTCGGTTTGGCTGGCTATTATCGACGTTTTATTCAAGATTTCTCGCGCATTGCCAAGCCAATGACTGAATTAACGAAGAAAGGTGTGAAGTTTGTGTGGACCGATGCTCAAGAGAAAGCCTTCACGACGTTGAAAAAGAAGTTGTGTGAAGCTCCGGTTCTAGCTTTACCCGAAGGAACCGATGATTTAGTTGTCTATAGTGACGCATCCATCACGGGGTTAGGGTGTGTACTGATGCAACGAGACAAAGTTATCGCTTACGCCTCTCGACAGCTGAAGCCTCATGAGCGGAACTATCCTACTCATGACCTTGAGCTGGCTGCTGTTGTTTTTGCTCTGAAACTATGGCGACATTATCTGTATGGTACGAAGTGTACCCTATACACGGATCATAAGAGCTTACAGTACGTGTTTACTCAGAAGGATATGAATGTTAGACAACGACGGTGGATGGAGTTATTAAAGGATTATGATTGTGAGATTAAATATCACCCAGGCAAAGCTAATGTGGTTGCTGATGCCTTGAGCCGCAAAGGATATGCGAAGAGTAGGTTATGTGCAATGATTACGAAGGTTGAGTCGAACTTAATGGAACCTATTCGATTAGCTCAAATTGAAGCGTTGAAGGAGGAGCATGTGAAAGAGGAGTCTATTGGGAAAAAGAAGAAAAATAGACTCGAAATGGAAGAAAATAGTCGCGGTCTTCGAACTTACAAAGGTAGAATATGGGTTCCTCTATATGGAGGCAATCGTGAGTTAGTGATGGACGAAGCTCACAAGACTAAGTATTCTGTACACCCTGGTGCCACAAAGATGCATGCGGACTTGAAGCCGATTTATTGGTGGCCCAGTATTAAAAACGATGTGATGATGTACGTACAGAAGTGTTTGACATGTGCTAAAGTAAAAGCTGAACACCAAAAGCCTTACGGGAAGTTTCAGCAACTCGAGATCCCTGAATGGAAATGGGATCGCATTACGATGGATTTTGTAACCAAACTTCCGAGGACGCCTCGTGGTCACGATATGATATGGGTTATTGTCGATCAATTAACGAAGAGTGCCCATTTCCTCCCAGTTCGTGAGAATGCTCCTATGGAGAATTTCGCTACATTGTATATTAAAGAAGTGGTTACTAAACATGGTGTTCCGATATCGATTGTGTCAGATCGTGATGCTCGATTCGTTTCCAACTTTTGGAAGAGTTTTCAACGGGAATTTGGTACTCAAGTTCGTCTGAGCACAGCCTATCATCCGCAAACCGATGGGCAAAGTGAAAGGACTATTCAAACGCTCGAAGATATGCTCAGAGCTTGTGTGATGGATTATGGTGGTTCGTGGGATAAACACCTACCTCTTATTGAGTTTGCGTATAACAATAGTTATCATGCGAGCATTGGAATGCCACCTTATGAGATGTTATATGGTAGAAAGTGTCGGACTCCTAGTTGTTGGTTGGAGCCCGGGGAAAAGCAATTTTCTGGACCCGAAGTAGTACAAATTACGGCCGAAAAAGTTAATGTTGCAAAGGAAGCCTTGCGTGTTGCTCGTGAAAGGCAAAAGTCATATGCTGATAAGAAAAGGAGGCCGTTTGATTTTAAAGAAGGTGAAATGGTTTTACTCAAGGTGTCGCCTTGGAAAGGTGTGTTACGATTTGGCAAACGTGGAAAGTTAAGCCCTAGATTCATTGGACCTTTTAAGATCATCAAGAAGGTTAGTGAACAGGCATTTCAACTGGAATTACCTCCAGAACTTCACGGAATTCACAACACATTTCATGTGTGTTATCTACGTAAATGCTATGCAGATGAAGCGGATGTCATTCCACTCGAGGACATAAGTATTGATCCAAACAAGCAGATTGTTGATGAACCTGTTGCTATAATGGGAAGGAAACAAAAGAAGTTACGACGAAAGACTATCGATCTAGTTCTCATTAAGTGGAAACACAATCACGGCGAAAGTATGACTTGGGAGACCGAGTCCGTAATGCGGGAGACCTATCCCCACCTTTTTGATGCTGAAGTGATTCCGGGGACGGAATCCTCTTAAGGGGGAGGTAATTGTAACATCCCAAAACTTAAACGTATATGTTGACTAACGTCGTTAGGTCAAATTCTAAGTCCGTGATATGTTTATGTGGAAAATATGTGTTTATGTGCCCTATATGTGAGATTTAATTATCTTTAATGAGTGACAATAAAGTAGACTTAATGATGTGTAAAAGGCCTTTGTAGTGTGCGAAAGTGCTTCCATGTGTTATGTATATCCCCATTAGGTGTTTAAAGGTGTAATAAAGCTAATATGAAGTCCAGGGACTAAATTTGACAAAAGTGAAAGTTGAAAAACGGGATTAGGGCTAGGATTAGCCTAATCTCCTTCCTTTAGCAGCCATAATCACTTCAAAGAACAAACCTAAACAACCTTTCAATCCTTCTTGAAATTCTAAAGCATCTCTTCAAGTTTTACGTAGATTGTTGGTGTCTTTTGGGCTTGATTTCGATCGGCCATTGTTAATTACAGGTAATGATCGGTTTGTTGATCATATTTTCAGATTTAGGGTTGTTTTATTGTGAGTCAAAAACTGATTTCAAAAGGTTTTGTCAAAGGATTAAGGTTAAAGAAGCGTTTTGGTGAGTTAACGTACAAAATGGTGTCAAACGAGTTTGTAATCGATCCGGATGATCAAAATGTGTTTAATTGTGTCAAAATCATGTTTTGGGAAAAGCCTAGATGAATCCAAGGTTGAAAAATCGAAGAACTTAGTCGTTTTTGAAAAACAGTCGAACCAGTGTTCGAACGAAGTTAATCTTCGTTTTATGACTATCTTCGTAAGTTATGTTAAGTTCGTTCTAATGCTATTTTCGTTGGCCAAGTTCGTAAGAAGGAGTTTTGTTAAATTCGTGAGTTAAAAACTATCTTCGTTTAAGCCATTTTTTCGTGAAGTAAACCCAACGAATATTAAGTTCGTAATCTATTTTCGTAAAATGAAGCCAAACGAAGTTATGGTCTAAATTCGTAAGTTGTAAAGTAACGAAGTTAATACTCAAGTTCGTAAGAACAGAGTAAACGAAGTTAAGGCCTAACTTCGTAAGGTGTAATCTGGACTTTTACGTAGTCAGTCCTAAGGTCATACGAGAGTCGTTTTAAGGTCCCAAATGACTTATATTTCATATATTAATGTATCTTAGGTGTCGGGGATTATTGTTAAGCACTTTTAGCCTTTCATTACGCGCGTACACTACTACCAGGTAAGATACACTACTTTTGTCACGCTGAGGGTGCAACGAAAATGGTTTGTAAACTATAACCTCCAAAACGGTAATGTATAACTCATATGTGGTTGGGTTGATATGGGAGGTACTCGGGGATTAATGATGACGATGTTTATGCCTAAAATGCTTCCCCGTACACATGGTTATGATATGATATGCAATGATGATGATATGCTTAACGATATGATATGATGTGATATGATATAATGAACGGTGGTTAATGATGTGTTGTAATGTTGATATGTGCATGTATATGTGGCTTGTTCATCTAGAACACTAGACCTTTTTAGGTTGCCATGACACGTGCACGTTTTAAGGGCCCTAACGTCGTGCTCGTATGTGGGAGAGTACATCGTGCTCGTCTGTGGGAGAGTACATCGTGCTCGTATGTGGGAGAGTACATAGTGCTCGTATGTGGGAGAGTACATAGTGCTCGTCTGTGGGAGAGTACGTCGTGCTCGTATGTGGGAGAGTACATAGTGCTCGTCTGTGGGAGAGTACGTCGTGCTCGTATGTGGGAGAGTACATAGTGCTCGTCTGTGGGAGAGTACGTCGTGCTCGTATGTGGGAGAGTACATAGTGCTCGTCTGTGGGAGAGTACGTCGTGCTCGTATGTGGGAGAGTACATAGTGCTCGTCTGTGGGAGAGTACGTCGTGCTCGTATGTGGGAGAGTACATAGTGCTCGTCTGTGGGAGAGTACATCGTGCTCGTATGTGGGAGAGTACATAGTGCTCGTATGTGGGAGAGTACATAGTGCTCGTCTGTGGGAGAGTACATCGTGCTCGTATGTGGGAGAGTACATCGTGCTCGTATGTGGGAGAGTACATAGTGCTCGTATGTGGGAGAGTACATAGTGCTCGTCTGTGGGAGAGTACATCGTGCTCGTATGTGGGAGAGTACATAGTGCTCGTATGTGGGAGAGTACATAGTGCTCGTATGTGGGAGAGTACGTCGTGCTCGTATGTGGGAGAGTACGTCGTGCTCGTATGTGGGAGAGTACATCGTGCTCGTCTGTGGGAGAGTACGTCGTGCTCGTATGTGGGAGAGTACATAGTGCTCGTCTGTGGGAGAGTACGTCGTGCTCGTATGTGGGAGAGTACGTCGTGCTCGTATGTGGGAGAGTACGTCGTGCTCGTATGTGGGAGAGTACGTAGTGCTCGTATGTGGGAGAGTACGTAGTGCTCGTATGTGGGAGAGTACGTCGTGCTCGTATGTGGGAGAGTACGTCGTGCTCGTATGTGGGAGAGTACGTCGTGCTCGTATGTGGGAGAGTACGTCGTGCTCGTATGTGGGAGAGTACGTCGTGCTCGTATGTGGGAGAGTACATCGTGCTCGTCTGTGGGAGAGTACATCGTGCTCGTATGTGGGAGAGTACGTCGTGCTCGTATGTAAGAGAGTACGTCGTGCTCGTATGTGGGAGAGTACGTCGTGCTCGTATGTGGGAGAGTACGTAGTGCCCGTATGTGGGAGGGTACGTTAAAATGGTTGCTCGGTGGCTCCTTGCAACAAGTCATATGTGGCGAGTAGTTTCGGGTGGCCTGATGACCCACTTAATGTCATGAACATAACGTGCTACTCATGGATCGACATTGTCTTTCCTTAACGGTAACTTCGGTTACAACTTAACGGTGACCTAGTCACAACTTAATGAGATGAGATGAAATGACGAAATTGATTAGGCACACTTAGGGTCATGGACTCTATGCTTATATGTGATATGGATACGTTATGTGGTGATATAAATGCCTAAATCAAATGACGTAATGTTTTAAAGTGACGTGCAATGGATGAAATGTTTTGCTTAAACCTGGTGTTATCTTACTTAGCTTTATAGCTAACACTTGTTTCTTCTTATGTGTTGACACCCTCAGGTTAAGCAGTGAGATGTCGTGTGAAGCTTTGGCGAGAGATGGGTAGATGATCAAGATGGCTTTAGTTTACCCAATAACTTCGCATAGACTTAATGTTAATGATTTCTTTTATGGAACTTATGTAATGACTATGTTATGATTGCTTTATGTTGGGCAATCTTATGGATTTCTTTTATTACTGATTTGATGCTATTAGTAACACCACCAATGTTTCTCAACTGTTTTTCTTTAGTTGAGGTTTTTCATAAACTGTTTCCGCTCTATTAACGCCGTTAGGCGAAAATTTTTGGAAATCCATATTTTTACGAAATGGGTGTTACAATTTTCTCTCAATCGCTAAAAGGAACATTTCACTACTTTAAGTGTTTCGATTGTAGAAGAGAATTTCCAAGTTTAGATCATTGTAATTCATAGGTTGTTAGGATATTTACATTCGTGTATTATCTTGGTTCCGCAACAGCCTTGTAATTTATTTAAAGTTAATAAATAAATTACACTTGAAAATTACATATTGTCTCACCAATTTACTTTACAAGTATTTACTTGTTGCATTGTTTATTACTTATTGTTTGTCACCTTTATAAATAATCTACCTTACCTGGTATACTGTTTACTGCAACTGGTCGTCTCCATTTCAGTTTACGCATTGCAAAGTTATCCCACCATTGACATAGAGGTGTCTTCAGCAGTATCATCTTATAAGTTGGGACTTACAAGTGGTATCAGAGCAAGGTTAGATTAATATACTATCTAGATCTGCTTAGATGAATGCTGAATGTGGGAATGGTTCTGGTAACGATGATAATGTTAATAATCCTAACCCTAACCAGAATGTTAATACTCCTCCTGTTAACCAAAATGTTAATAACCCTCCTCCTCCTCCTCCTCCGTGCTTTCACATGTCCATGTGCACTATTCTAACACTCATGTTCCTAAATTTGATGGGAATAGCGAGGCGTTTGGTACATGGAAAGCTAGAATGCTTTTGCATTTTGGTGGGATAGAGAGATACATGTTGAAAATCCTTAAGGATGGACCACATGTGCCTATGTCCCATGGAGTCAGTCCTTTTCTTGATCCAACTGGATCTAGAAGGGGTACTAGGGAGAAGCCTGAAGACCACTGGTCTGATGAGGATCGTAGACTTGTTGACTTGGACACCAAGCTCAAGAACATGATCCTTGGGGCTGTTCCTGAAGATCTAATTCCAACACTTGTGTTGTTCCCAGTGCTAAGGCTATGTGGGTGAATTAGTCTTCAGATTGAAAGAGGTGATGACACCATTGTCACCAGAAAGTTGCCTTGAACAAGAAGTATGAATCCTTCTTTGCTTTACCCAATGAGAGCCTGACTGGTACTTATACCAGATTCACCAGTGTGATTAATCAACTGAGAGGGCTGGGTGTAAAGAAGGATAAGGATATTCTTCTTGAGAAGTTTTGTGATATTCTTCCTTCTAAATGGGAAAATATGGTTCTTGTCTTAAGACAAGGTAAAACCATGCACAGCCATACTCTTGCATCGCTCTATGGAGCCTTCAGATTCACTGAAGATAATAATGCTGCAAGACTGGTGGCTGAGCAAGATGCCATGAACCATGCCCAGAGTTCCAAGGTTGCTAGTTTAACTGAGAAACCTTGTGCTGCTTTAATATCTGCTGAGAATGTCCAGTCACATTCTATGAAGGAGATGTTAAACAGCTTCTTGAACTCAGGCCTGACTGCTGAAATCAGTGATGATTGTAATGAAACTGACAATGATGATCTGGTTGCCATGATTGCTAAAACCTTTAACAGGTTTAAGCATAAATCTAATCGATTTAATGGTTCCAACAATGCTTCCAGCTCCAACTCTCTGGACAAGGCCAATCTTACCTGCTATAAGTGTGGTAAGAAAGGTTATTTCATGAAGGAATGCAGATCTAGTCAGCAGAACAATCAAACTGGTCCCCCTGTCCCTTCTAACAATCAGCCTGATGATAGCTATAAAGCTAAATACAAAAAGCTTAAGGCCCAGATTGCCCTCTTGTCTCTTGAAAAAGAGAAAGATGCTTGCTTAATTGCCAAATCTACTGCAGACAAGTGGGAATACTCTGATGACTCATCAGTTGATGATGAAGAGGAAAGGGACATGTATTTCATGGCCTTGGAAGATGAACAGCAACAATGGTGAAAGACGATGTCATAACTGGAAGATGGGTGGACATCATTCTGAAAAAGGTATGTGCTTATGATAATGAAGTCGATACCGAACTTAAACTGGACCTTGCTAAATCACTTAACAGTGATTTGATTTTTGTGGAAACTGTTAGAACAGACAGTGAAATATCTTGATATAGTTCTAACTGAACTGAATAATTTAAAACCACAATTGTCAAATTTGCAAAGTGTCCAGTTGGCTCTTAAAGAGCCAGTTTTAAATTGTGAAGCTCTTGAACTTGAAAAACAAGAGTTGAAAACTGCTTTGGAAATGGAACAAAAAATAATGAAGTCCTGGATGAAAAGCATCTGGATTAAATTATGATGCTGCCACTAGAACCCATGCCCAACAACAAAAGGCATATAACAAGGGTGATATTGACATGGCAGTTGTCTTACCAGAGATCCACAGTTTACCACAGAGTCTCAGGCTCGAGACCCCCTATGATGAGCCTGAGCAAATTAAGACTGAACCCCTTTGAGACCACCCCCACTGAGGTCAAGTCTGGAGCTGAACAGGCTAAAACTCCAGTTAAAAAGGCTACTTGTGATAAGCCTTTGCCTCAAAAGTCTAAAGAGCCCAAGACCTAAGAAGATCCCTGCTGAACCTAAGTCCAAGGTTCAGCTGCCTGACCAAAATGATCTTTTGTTTAAACTGGACAGTCAACTCCAACTTTTGTCTAGGCAGGTTCAGAGTTGCACTGCACGAATTAAAAATCTGGAGGGAGCTTCTTCCTCTCCAGTTGCAAAACAAAATTTCAAAACCCCTTCCAAACAAAGTCAAAATGTTCCACCTGGAACAAAATCTGGAAAGAAAAGGGGGAGAAACCTCATACCAACTGTTTTTACTCCAGAAACTGGAACCGATAAAAATGCTCCAGTTTCATCCACCAGTGCACCAACCCCAGAATCTACTGCGACTTCTCAGGGAGAGTCCAGTGAACCCATCAATCAAAGATGGGTTCACAAAAAGAACTAATGATTTTTGTGGTTGTGCAGGACGATCGTAAGAAGAACACCTGGTATCTGGACAGCGCAGCTGGCTGTACTATGACTGGATGTAAGCCCCTGCTGGAAGAGTTCACTGTCCAAGATGGACCGACAGTGACATTTGGTAATGATGAGAATGGAAAAACTGAAGGATATGGTGTGATCAACAATGGACAAGTCCTGTTCACTAGGGTGGCATTTGTGAATGGTTTGAAATACAACCTGATCAGTGTCAGCCAACTATGTGATGATGGCTTCAGAGTATTGTTCGATATTGCACAAGGCACCATATTTAACAAGGATGGGAAAGTGGTGATGATTGCACCAAGAAAAGGGAATGTGTACATCATGGATATGGAATCTACTCCAAAAGAGCAATGTTTCTATACCAAGGCTGATGAGGACACCAACTGGCTATGGCACAAGAGGTTATCCCATCTCAATTTTAAAAATATCAACAAGTTGTCTAGAAAGGAACTGGCTGATGGGATACCTCTAATTTCTTTTAAGAAAGAAAAGCCATGTCCAGGGTGTGAGATGGGCAAGCAGAAAAGGGCCAGTTTCAAGACAGGCAAAACTTTAGCATCACTGAACCTCTTCACATGCTTCATATGGATCTTTTTGGTCCAGTGAATGTTCAAACTAGAGATGGAAAGAAGTACACTCTAGTTGTCATTGATGAATACACCAGATTCTGCTGGGTGGTATTCCTCAGAAAAAGTGATGCAGCTGCTGAAATCATCTCTCTCATCAAGAGAATTGAACTCAAGTACACTCAAAAAGTCTGCCAGTTAGGACGTGATAATGGCACAGAGTTTCAAAACAAAACTCTTGAATCCTTCTGTACTGACACTGACATCTCTCAAAACTTCTCATCAGCACACTCTCCAGAGCAGAATGGAGTTGTGGAAAGAAAGAATCGTACACTGATAGAAGCCGCCAGAGCATGTATGTCTGAATCAGGTCTTCCCACCAGTTTTTGGACTGAAGTAGTGGCAACAGCTTGTCACACCCAAAACAGGTCTGTCTACATCAAAAGACATAAGAAGACTGCTTATGAAGTACTCAGGAATCGTAAACCCAATATTGGATACTTGGTTGTCCAATTTTTATACTGAATGATTCCAGTCAGCTTGGCAAGTTCGATGCTAAAGCTGATGAAGGTGTAATTTTAGGCTATTCAGATATTCGGAAGGCCTTTAGAGTTTATAATTATAGACTCCAAAAGGTACATGAGACAATTCATATCACTTCGACGAATCAAATGATGCAATCAACAAGAGACCAAGCCTTGATATCTCTCCAGTTGTTCCATTAAGCTTTGGTAAAACTGACCAAGTTCATCAGTCAGTTATTTCACCAGAGAATGTTTCCAGTCACACTGACTGGAACCAGTTCTTATGAATAAAGCTTCAGGTGACACTCCATTTTATCCCTCCATCAGTTTCAACTTACCACAAAAACTGGTGATTGGATCAGATGTACGTGCCACACCAATATCAGCTAGTTCAAACTCCTCCAGTTTTTCAAGAAATACCTTCAACTGAAGAGTTTCATGATGCAGATCGTGACCTCATTGATTCTGATGAGGAAGCTGAAGTAGTTTGGGCAGATCTTTTTCCAGATACAACTGAAGAGTTTCCCCGGGTATCTTGCACTGATATTGTAGTAAGAAATCATGGTCAATACACTAGGTGGACCAAATCACATCCAATTGAACAGATCATTGGAGAGTCCACCGGTGGGGTTCAGACCAGAAGAGCCACAAGTAAGCAATGCTTGAACGTCACCTTCCTATCACTGATTGAACCAAAGAAGATTGATGAGGCTTTGGCAGATCCAAGCTGGGTTGAAGCTATGCAAGAAGAGCTTAACCAGTTCGAAAGGAACAATGTTTGGGAGCTTGTTCCCTGTCCACCAGGTTTAAAGAAAGAACCTATTGGTACAATATGGGTCTACCGTAATAAGATGGATGAAGATGGCAATGTTGTAAGGAACAAGGCCAGATTGGTTGCTAAGGGTTATTGTCAAGCAGAGGGCATTGACTTTGATGAAACTTTTGCTCCAGTTGCTAGACTTGAAGCCATAAGAATTTTCTTGGCTTATGCAGCCCATCTGCAGTTCAAAGTCTATCAACTGGACGTCAAGAGTGCGTTCCTAAATGGAACTTTGGAAGAAGAAGTGTATGTTAAGCAGACTCCAGGCTTCATTAACGAGAAGCATCCTCACTGGGTATACAAACTGAACAAAGCTTTTATATGGTCCTGAGACAAGCCCCAAGAGCCTGGTATGACACTTTAACCAAACATCTTCTCAAAAATGGCTTTATTAGAGGTGCAATAGATAATACCTTGTTCATCTGAGAGATAAAGGTAGTATCTTATTGGTACAAATTTATGTTGATGACATTATATTTGGTTCAACTGATGATGCAATGTGTAAAAAGTTTTCTAAAATCATGTCATCTGAGTATGAAATGAGTTTAATGGGTGAATTAACATTTTTCTTTGGTCTTCAGATTAAACAAACTGAAAATGGAATTTTCATTAATCAAGAAAAATATGTCAGAGATTTGTTGAAAAAGTACAAATATGATTCAATCCCATCGAAAAACACACCTATTGTAGCACCATTAAACTTTGGACTCTGACCCAACTGGCAAACCAGTGAACATAACTGACTATCGTAGCATGGTTGGTTCACTGATGTATTTAACTGCCAGTCGACCAAATATAATGTTGTTAGGACCAGTTTCGCTGAAACTGGACAGTCTCCAGTTGCACCTGGAGACTAAGAAGATTTGTCAAGAAATATATTGAAGTCCAGTTGCAACGTACAGTTAACGCAACTGAAGACTTCCTCCAGTTGAGAACTGACCAGTTGAAGAATCATTCCAGTTGAAGTCGAAGACAACAATGGAAGATAGAGAATGACAATGGCAGCGAAGCCCAGTTGACATTCTTCAGTTACAAACTGGAGACCATCAGTGGAAAGATCTTACAAAGCTTTACACTGATTACGAGGAAAAGACTTTTATGCTTTATGTGCTATTACACGGATAAAAGGATTTATCTATGTATAATATACAAAAGGTACATAAAGCATGTTGAGAAAAGTTACTTTATTTAACTTTACACAACATTTTTAAGGAATTAAATGCTATTCCTTAAATGTTCTCAACCATATTTGTACGGCCAAAGTTGACATCCCAATGTCAACTTTGCCTATAAATAGAAGTCATTGCACAACCAAGAACACACATTACATACTTTGCAAACCTGCAATATTCTTGGTGAACTTGTGCAATATTCTCTCAATCGCTAAAAGGAACATTTCATAACTTTAAGTGTTTCGATTGTCAAGAGAATTTCCAAGTGTAGATCAATTGTATTTCATAGGTTGTTAGGATATTTACATACTTCGTATTATCTTGGTTCCGCAACAACCTTGTAATTTATTTAAAGTTAATAAATAAATTACACTTGAAAAATACATATTGTCTCATCAATTTACTTTACAAGTACATTCTATTATTGCATTGTCTTTTACTTATTGTCACTTAAATAAGTAATCTATCCAAGAACTTGGTATATACTCACTGCAACTGGTCGTCTCCAGTTCAGTGCTTATATTGCAAAGTAACCCACCATCGACATAGAGGTGTCTTCAGGTAGTACCATTATTGAGTTGGGACTTACAAGTGGTATCAGAGAGAAGGCTAATATACTTGCCTAGATCTGCTTAGATGACTACTACTGAAGGTGGGGATGGTTCTGGTCAAGGTGAAAACCCCCTAAATGTTAATACACCACCTGTTCAAAATGTTAATACAAACCCTCCTCCTCCTATTGCCCCTAACCATGTCCATGTACATTATTCTAACACTCTGTTCCAAAATTTGATGGAAACAGTGAGACCTTCGGTACATGGAAGGCCAGAATGCTTTTGCATTTTGGTGGGATAGAGAGGTATATGCTGAAAATCCTTAAGGATGGACCGTATATACCCATGTCTCTTGGGGTAAGTCCTCTTCTGATCCTACTGGAAGAAGAGGTTCCAGAGAAAAGCTCGAAGACCATTGGTCTGATGAGGATCGTAGACTTGTAGATCTGGACACCAGACTCAAGAACATGATCCTTGGAGCTGTTCCTGAAGATCTAATTACAACACTTGTGTTGTTCCCCAGTGCCAAGCAATGTGGGATGAATTAGTCATTCAGTTTGAAGGAGGTGATGACACAATTGTCACCAGAAAGGTTGCCCTGAACAAGAAGTATGAATCCTTCTTTGCTCTACCCAATGAAAGTCTAACTGGTACTTACACCAGGTTTTCTAGCCTCATTAATCAGTTGAGAGGCTTGGGTGTAGAGAAGGATAAGGATATTCTTCTTGAGAAGTTTTGTGATATTCTTCCTTCCAAATGGGAAAATATGGTTCTTGTCGTAAGACAAGGTAAAATCCTGCACAGTCACACTCTTGCATCGCTCTATGGAGCCTTCAGATTCACTGAAGATAATAATGCTGCAAGACTGGTGGTTGAGCAGGATGCCATGAACCATGCCCAGAGTCCCAAGGTTGCTAGTATACTGAGCGACCTTGTGCTGCTTTAATATCTGCAGAGAGTGTCCAGGACACTCAATGAAGGAGATGTTAAACAGTTTCTTAAACTCTGTCCTGACCACTGAAATCAGTGATGGTTGTGATGAAACTGACGATGATGATCTGGTAGCCATGATTGCTAAAACCTTTAATAGGTTTAAGCATAAATCTAAAATATTTAATGGCCCAAACAATGCTTCCAGCTCCAACTCTCTGGATAAAACCAATCTTACCTGCTATAAATGCGGTAAGAAAGGTCACTTTATGAAGGAATGCAGATCTAGTCAGTTGAACAACCAAACTGGTCCCCCTGTCCCTAATTTCAATCGGCCTGATGATAGCTACAAAGCTAAATATAAGAAGCTTAAGGCCCAGATTGCCCTCCTGTCCATGGAAAAAAAAAGGATCAGTGCTTGATGGCACAAACTGAGGGAAAATGGGAGTACTCTGATGACTCATCAGCTGATGATGAAGAGGAAAGGGACATGTGTTTCATGGCCTTGGAAGATCAACAGCAGCATGTGGCAAAAGAAGATATCATCACTGGAAGATGGGTGGACATCATTTTGAAAAAGGTATGTGATTATGACAACCAGGTTGATCCAGAACTGAAACTGGACCTTGCTGAATCATTAAGTGGTGATTTGGCTTTTGTGGAAACTGTTAGGGCAGACAGTGAAAGATATCTGGATACTATCTTAACTGAACTGAACAATGTTAAACCACAATTAAATGATTTACAAAGTGTCCAGTTGGCTCTCAAGGAGTCAGTTTTGAAAATTGAGGCTTTTGAACTTTGATGTGTGAAATCGAGTTTGTAAAATTTATAAACAAGTACCCACTAAAACCGACTACTACACACTTTCAGGAGTGGACCTGATCGCATATAGTATAGTAAGTAGTAAGTCCGAGATCGTTCGCAGGGATTGGTTTTGAAATAATTGTTTGCTAAAGTAGTTTTAGAAAAGGATGGAACCGTAGCCGAATTGCTACCTAACTTTGACAATTTGAAATTAAAGAAATTGAAATGACAATACAATTAAAAGTAAAGAAAGTTCAGACAATATAAATAAAGATCATCCACTTCGAATCCACTTGACTTCAGCTATGATTGCACACGGTAAAGATCAAATTCTTTAGAGTTGACAAGATAATCGTGAAAGGATAAAAATGCTCGCGTGGGACCACCAACCGCTCGCAAATCACCCAAACACCTAAGTTGCTAGTTTAATTACCCAAGCCGGTACCACCAATGCCTAGAAAATCTCCCCAACAATTAGTTTGTTGATTATCCAATTACCAATTATGCCTATGTGAATGAAAACGTGGTACCACCAACCGTTTCTAAACACGTTTACCAATTAACTCCTATTATAGATTTGACATTCACCATCATACCATGAACCGGTGACAAACGACCATAGACAATCGAATTGAAACGATAAATATTCACCTAGTACCACTAACGATGAACACATAAACCATCAACATCAAAAGAATAAATCACAACGAATTAATTGATAAAGATCACGACACAACGATAATTGAATCAACTCTTGAATTAAAATATTGCAATCATATCATTCGTTAAGTTTCATCAAAGTGGATGATTAGAAATCTAGCCACTCATGCTAAATTGAAAATAACAAACGAAATAGAAATAGAACATATTGTACCAATGATTGTTGAATGTAAATTGCAAGACAGAAAATTAGATACGATCTAGATGGGTGTTCTTGAATCTTCAATGAATCCAATGATGAAATCTGAGATGATCCTTGAAAGAATTCGCGTAGAACAGCTCCTAGAAAGAAAATTTGATAACTTGGGAAATAGGGTTTATTTTTCTATTTATACCTCCCCAAAATCTGATGCAAAAGGCTGAAACCCTGAGTTCCCCGTGCACTCACTGCGGCGCAGTGAAGCTAGGCACTCCCACTGCGGCGCATGGAAAATCATCTGGAAATCATATCTTTTTTTCTCGACCTTGACTGCGGCGTAGTGGGGCACGTGCACTCCCACTGCGGCCTCAACTTCTGGAATCCATTTGGCTTCTTCACCAGTGACTGCGGCGCAGTGGGGCAACATCCTTCCCACTGCGGCGCAGCTCAAACTTGCTGAAATCTTTGGTTCTTCTTTATTAACAGCTCTCGAACACTCGGATCAACATCTTGGCCTAAAATCGTCAGAAAATGCACCAAATGGACGCACAACCTGCTAAGAACCTGAAAGCACTAACAAACCCATAAACGCGCCAAATGCATACAAAATTGACTCAAAACACATACAAAAAGGCCAATAATGATGTGGGCGATCTATATAAATTGGTCAGATCAAATCCCCCCACACTTGAGCGTTGCTTGTCCTCAAGCAAATCTGGAAATTAAGCAAAAAGCATTCCTTGGCACGAAGCTATATAAACACATTACGATTATCAAAAAGAAGCCAAACCAAGTATGTCTATGACAAGGACTTTGGTGAAGCAGTTTTAATCTTAAATGAAAATCCCGAAATGTTTGACAATATCTGAACAATCCACAAGCCTCAATAACACTACTAAGCAAAAGTGAAACAAATGAGCCTATCAAAATCATCCTACTCCAACGAACTTACTATTGGGGTTGAATATATATGAATAATCACTCATTGCTCGGTCGTGATGCATATCTTACCATAGGCTTGAACTAGGATCATAGAACCATCTTCGTATGTCCTCCTGTACTTCATATACCTGAGCTTGAATAGGATGTAAATGTCTTGCGGGAAGGACCGCATGCTTAGACAGCTTATACAACTTGTTCTTGTATATGTTCTTTTGGGGCTGCCTAATTCCCTCAAATGATAGCCAAGCATGCCTCTCGTTCAGTTCACCTTCAATGAATGTAAGCGGCACCTCCATCTGTTTCTTGGAAGTTTGACTCGGGACATCAACGGCCTCACTAGATTGCCCCTCAACCATTTTACGTTTTCCTGCGGCCTTATCAGTTGCTCCATGTTCCCTATCTGACCAACATACCCGGCCCCTCACTGCGGTGCAGTGAGGAATATGCACTCCCACTGCGGCGCAGTGGGATGTATTCAACCCTGTGGCAGAGATATTTGGCTGTGGCACATCCGACTTATCCCACCCTCATTGCGGCGCAGTGGGGAATTTCTGAAATTTTTTCCATCAAACATATTATGTCAAATCTCAACATAAACGTACCCGGAACCGCATCAAATCGAAACCACACCTGCACTTACTAATAAAATAAGATTAGAACTAACTAATTCAAGGAAAGTAAATGCGATAAAATAAACACGGGTTGCCTCCCGAGAAGCGCTTAAGTTATTAACGAGTCTTTAGCTTGACTCGACCAACCTTCAAGTTTCAAATTCAAACACGGGGATCTCATCAAATATCCCCTCGACCTGCTCTTCTTCCAAATATAGCTTAAGTCGATGACCATTGACAATGAACGATCCTTCACCATTTCGCTTAAACAACTCAACATAACCCGACGGGTATACGTGCTTAATCTCAAACGGTCCATTCCACCTAGAAGTTAGTTTAGGTTGCTTAATCTTAAATTTGGACAAGAACAACAACACTTTAGCCCCAACTTAAACTCCTTCCTACGAATCCTCTTATCATGCCAAATCTTGGTCTCTCCTTATAAAGCCTCGAATTCTCATAAGCACCTAACCTAAGCTCATCAAGCTCGTGAAGTTGCAACATCCTAAGTTCATGCGCTTCCATCAAGTCCAAATTCAAATTTCTCAAGGCCCAATACGCTTTATGCTCTATCTCAATAGGAAGATGGCAAGTTTTGCCATAGAGCAACCGGTATGGCGTGGTGCCAATCGGCGTCTTATAAGCCTTCCTAAACGCCCACAAGGCGTCATCTAACTTCTTTGACCACACCTTGGGGTTATCTCCAACAGTTTTCTCCAAAATCCTCTTCAAGGCCCTATTTGTGTTTTCCACTTGACCACTGGTTTGTGGATGGTACGAGGTAGAAAAGTAGTGGACAACACCGTACCTCTTCATCACTTTGGCTAACTGATGGTTTGCAAAATGGGTACCACGGTCACTAATCAAAGCTCTAGGGCAACCAAAATGATAGAACAACTGTTTCAAGAAATCAATGACTACACGCGCATCGTTCGTAGGCAAAGCCCTGGCTTCAGCCCATTTAGACACGTAGTCAACGGCGACAAGAATGTACTGAAACTTATTAGACGGTGGGAATGGTCCCATAAAGTCTATACCCCAGACATCAAATACTTCACATACCTGAATGCTCTGTTGAGGCATCTCATCCCGTTTAGTGATGTTCCCCTGTCGCTGACAGATGTCACAAGTCTCAACAAAAGTCTGGGCCTCCTTGAAAATTGTTGGCCAATAGAAACCTGCATCAAAAACTTTCTTACCCGTCACTGAAGGACCATAATGACCCCCAGTTGGCCCGTAGTGACACACATCCAAAATTTCTCTAGTCTCACTTCCAGCAACACATCTCCTAACCATACCATCTGCACAAACACGAAACAAGTATGGATTGTCCCAAAAATAATGCTTAACATCCAATATGAGCTTCTTCTTCTGCTGGGACGTGAAATCATTAGGTATCTCACCTGCAACCAAATAATTAGCTATATCTGCGAACCAAGGAGCTTCATCAGAGTTAGAAATAAACATTAAAGACTCATCGGGAAGTGATCATTGATCTCCCCATCACGAAGTTCCTCCCGGTGAGGATCTTCCAAACGACTCAAATGGTCGGCAGCCAAGTTTTCAGCCCCTTTCTTATCCTTTATCTCAATGTCAAATTCTTGCAACAAAAGAATCCAACGGATAAGCCTGGGTTTAGCATCCTGTTTCTAGAACAGGTACTTAAGGGCTGAATGGTCAGTGAAAACTATGGTCTTACTCAAAACAAGATATGATCTAAACTTATCAAATGCAAAGACCACTACAAGCAACTCCTTTTCTGTAGTGGTGTAATTTTGCTGGGCGGGGTTCAAAGTTTTACTAGCAAAGTAAATGGGTTTGAAATGTTTCTCAACCCTTTGCCCTAGCACAGCTCCCACAGCATAGTCACTGGCATCACACATCAACTCGAAAGGCAATTCCCAATCTGGAGCTACCATGATAGGAGAATCAGTCAACTTCTCCTTCAATACCTGAAAAGCACTCAAACAAGCATCATCAATGACATCAATCCTGAAACAAGTCTCATCATTAGAATATGAATGCTTGATAGACTTTTCAACATTAAACACAATCCTATCAGTTCCTACGCCTAAGAAAATTTCCTTATCCTTCACACGGATGATAGCATCCGCGGTATTAAGGAATGGGCGTCCAAGAATAAGAGGGACCTTCGTATCTTCCTCCATCTCGAGGATAATGAAGTCAACTAGAAAAACAATATGGCCAACTCTGACACTAATGTTCTCAGCAATCCCGATGGGATACTGAAATGAATGGTCAGCAAGTCTTATACTCATGCGAGTAGGGCGAAGGACTCCCAAGGACAACTTGGCATAAACCGAGTAAGGCATCAAATTGATGCTAGCCCCTAAATCCACTAAGGCTTTACAAATAATAGTTCTAATAGAGCAAGTGATAAGAAAACTCCCTGGGTCTTCAAGCTTTGGTGGGATGCGGTTCTGCAAGATAGCAGAACACTCGGCATTAAGAAAAGTGGCCTTTGCTTCATCAAATTTCCCTTTGTCTGTCACAAGCTCCTTAATGAACTTGGAATAATTGGGGATACCCTGAATAAGATCAACTAAAGGAACATTAATATGAACATTTTTGATCATGTCCACAAACTTGTTATATTGCTCCTTCAGCTTTGCTTTCCTGAACCTCTGTGGAAATGATATCTTTGGCTTGTATGGTTTAACCTCTGGAACCACATCCGGTTTTGGTGGAGTGACCGGAGTCTTCACGGTCGGATCTTCCTCCATCTCTATCTCTTCATCAACATCATCATCATCGCTCCCTTTATCCTGCACATCTGAAACAACAACATTAGGTATAGGAGGTGGGTCATAAGACCTACCAGTACGAGTGGTGATGGCTTTGGCTTGCTCATTACGGACTGGAGGTGGAGTGTAATTCTGTCCCTGAATTAAACTGAGGTCTAGGATTCTGCTGTGTGTTGCTAGGAAGAGTCCCCGTGGGCCTAGCAAGAGCTGCCATCCTACTTTCGAGATCCTTGAAATTAGCACCCTGATTTTTCATGTTGATCTCCACCTTCCCGCTTATCTGATCCAACCTCTCACTCAAAGCCTTAGTATCCTCCCTGATCATTTGAATGCTAGTGTTTGTTTCAACTTGATTACTAGCCAACTGCTTCATCATCTCCCTCAACTCGGCATTAGGATCGGCATTAGAAGAAGAAGAACCTGATCCTTGTCCTTGCTGAGTCTGCTGTTGTGGCTGATTCTGATAATTATCTCTTTGCCACCTATTACCTGAAAAACGAGGAGCATTAGCCTGAAAAGAAGAGTTATAAGAAGGATTACCTGAAGGCCGTTCTGGAAACCGGTGTTGCGGTGGAAATTCCCTTGGGGTTGATTCTGAACATAGTTCACATCTTCGGGTGCCCGATTTGGACACTCATCATAATAGTGCATATCACCACAATGATCACACCCATCGGCTACGACCTTAACATCCCTCTCAATTGCTCCAAACCTAGTCTCTTGAGAAGCAAAGCTCCTATCCATGCGCTCAGATAGCGCCTGAATCTCTCCAATAACCCCTGAGTCATTGCTAGCTTCAGCCCTTGCAACTCTCCCTTCTTTGGTACCTTTCTTCATCTTCCTTTCATTCTTCAAGAACCTTTCATCATCCATAGTTGAGTTATCCTTTGCCATGTCTTCCAAGATCTGATAACCTTCATTGGGTGTAATGTTATTGAAACTACCCCCAAAAGCATATCCCAATTCTCGTTTAGACTTCTTATCTAGCCCATCAAAGAAAAGCTCCACATATTGTTCCCTAGTCAAATTGTGACCTGGACAATTTCTCAACATTTCCTTGAAATGAACCCAAGCATCTACAACATCTTCTCCATCATCTTGTTCAAAAGACCTAATCATATTCTCCAACCTTCTTTGAGTTCTGAGTGAATAAAACTCACCAATGAAAGCCTCCTTAAGTTGGTCCCAAGTAGTGATTGAATTCTGGAAGATCATTGAACCAATCAAGTGCTTCTCCGGTGATTGAGATGGGAAATGTCTCAAGTTTCACGGCATTCATTTGATTTTGACCATATTGATAAAGCCGAGCCAACTTTTCAAACCTATCCAAGTGTTGGTAAGGATCCCATTTCCCTTTTCCATCAAATTGTTGCTCTTTTATACTCTTGAGATGATTTCCTTTCAAATTGAAGGTGTGATCAATGGCCGGAGGTCTAATGGCAGAGCCACGGCTGGTTGGAATAGTTCGAACCCTCTCGCCATAGCGAGTGTCATTTGGATCCCTTGGTTGTTCGTCACCCATCTCCTCTTGCTTAACTTCTAAATTGAAGAATTCGTCTAAATAAAACCCTTCCTCGTCTGAATCAGGAGTGGGTTTAGCTATAGGTGAAAATGGTGTTGGTATTGGTGTTGTGGGTTCAGTGAAGTTAAACCAACGCCCTCTTGGTCTTCTCGGAGTAGACAAAGGACTATTCAAAGGGAGACCCGAAGAACGCAAGTTCATCAACTAAAACAATACCTGCAAACACATAACTAACACAAACACGTCAAATGCACCTGTGATAAGAAAAGAAAACTAAACTAATAAAACAAGTAACTTTCTCACGCGTGAGAAAGGATCAAACCACTAAATTAACAACTAAATCGGCACACAATCCCCGGCAGCGGCGCCAAAAACTTGATGTGTGAAATCGAGTTTGTAAAATTTATAAACAAGTACCCACTAAAAACCGACTACTACACACTTTCAAGCAGTGGACCTGATCGCATATAGTATAGTAAGTAGTAAGTCCGAGATCGTTCGCAGGGATTGGTTTTGAAATAATTGTTTGCTAAAGTAGTTTTAGAAAAAGGATGGAACCGTAGCCGAATTGCTACCTAACTTTGACAATTTGAAATTAAAGAAATTGAAATGACAATACAATTAAAAGTAAAGAAAGTTCAGACAATATAAATAAAGATCATCCACTTCGAATCCACTTGACTTCAGCTATGATTGCACACGTTAAAGATCAAATTCTTTAGAGTTGACAAGATAATCGTGAAAGGATAAAAATGCTCGCGTAGTACCACCAACCGCTCGCAAATCACCCAAACACCTAAGTTGCTAGTTTAATTACCCAAGCCGGTACCACCAATGCCTAGAAAATCTCCCCAACATTTAGTTTGCTTGATTATCCAATTACCAATTATGCCTATGTGAATGAAAACGTGGTACCACCAACCGTTTCTAAACACGTTTACTGATTAATTCCTATTATAGATTTGACATTCACCGTCATACCATGAACCGGTGACAACTGACCATAGACAATCGAATTGAAACGATAAACATATTCACCTAGTACCACTAACGATTAACACATAAACCATCAACATCAAAAGAATAAATCACAAGGAATTAATTGATAAAGATCACGACACAACGATAATTGAATCAACTCTTGAATTAAAATATTGCAATCATATCATTCGTCAAGTTTCATCAAAGTGGATGATTAGAAATCTAGCCACTCATGCTAAATGGAAAATAGTAAACTAAATAGAAATAGAACATATTGTACCAACGGTTTTTGAATTAAAATTGCAAAGACGGAAAAGTAGATACGATCTAGATGGGTGTTCTTGAATCTTCAATGAATCCAATGATGAAATCTGAGATGATCCTTGAAAGAATTCGCGGTAGAACAGCTCCTAGAAAGAAAATTTGATAACTTGGGAAATAGGGTTTATTTTTCTATTTATACCTCCCCAAAATCTGATGCAAAAAGCTGAAACCCTGATTTCCCCGTGCACTCACTGCGGCGTAGTGGGCCTACATCCCTCCCACTGCGGCGCATTGATAATCTTCTGGAATTCTATGGTTCTTCTCACCATGACTGCGGCGCAGTGGGGCAACATCCCTCCCACTGCGGCGCATTGTAATTCTTCTGGAATTCTATGGTTCTTCTCACCATGACTGCGGCGCAGTGGGGCAACATCCCTCCCACTGCGGCGCATTGTAATTCTTCTGGAATTCTATGGTTCTTCTCACCAGTGACTGCGGCGCAGTGGGGCAACATCCCTCCCACTGCGGCGCAGCTGAAACTTGCTGAAATCTTTGGTTCTTCTTTATTAACAGCTCTCGAACACTCGGATCAACATCTTGGCCTAGAATCGTCAGAAAATGCACCAAATGGACGCACAACCTGCTAAGAACCTGAAAGCACTAACAAACACCATAAACGCGCCAAATGCATACAAAATTGACTCAAAACACATACGAAAAAGGCCAATAATGATGTGGGCGATCTATATAAATTGGTCACATCAAACTTGAAAATCAAAAATTAAAATCTGATCTTGAAAAAGAACAAATGATTATCAAGTCGTGGGTAAAAGCATCTGGAAAGAATTTTGATGCATTTTCTAGAACTATAGATGCCCAGAAAAATGCATGGAAATCTGGAGATCTCGAAATGGCAGCTCTCATACCAGATATTCATGCATTGCCTCCAGCTCTCAGGGTTGAAACTCCATATGATCAGCCTGAGATTGTCAAAACTGAACCCATTGAGACCACCCCCATTGAGGTTAAACCTGGAGCCAATCAGGCTAGAGCTCCAGTTAAAAAGGCATCTGGTAACAAGCCTTTACCTCAAAGTCTAAGGAGCCCAAGACTCAAAAGACCAAAACTCCAGCTGAACCAAGGTCCAAGGTTCAGCAGCCTGATGAAAATAATATTTTGTCAAAACTGGAAAGTCAACTCCAACTTTTGTCTAGACAGGTTCAGAGTTGTACTGCCAGGATTAAAAATCTGAAAGGAGGTTCATCACCTCCAGTTGAAAACAAAATATTAAACCCCCTTCAAACCAAAACAAAAGAATGTTCCATCTGGAACAAAATCTGATAAGAAAAAGGGGAGCAGGTATCAAATACCAATCGTTTTTACTCCTGCACCTGGATCTGGTGAAAAAGATCCAGATGTAGTCTTCAGTTTAACACCACAACAATCTGCTGAGACTTCTGTAGTGAAGTCCAGTGAACCCATCAAGAAAAGATGGGTTCACAAAAATAATTAATGATTTTTGTGGGTGTGCAGGGCGATCGAAAGAAGAATATCTGGTATCTGGACAGCGCTGCTGGCCGGACTATGACCGGATGTAAGCCCCTGCTTGAAGAGTTCACTGTCCAAGATGGACCGGAAGTGACGTTTGGTAATGATCAAAGTGGAAAGACTGAAGGATATGGTGTGCTCAATAATGGACAGGTCGAATTCAAAAGAGTTGCATTTGTGAATGGTTTGAAATACCTGATCAGTGTAAGCCAACTTTGTGATGATGGCTACAGAGTTTTGTTCGATATTGCTCAAGGCACCATATTTAACAAGGATTGGAAAGTGGTGATGGTTTCACCAAGAAAAGGAAATGTGTACATCATGGATATGGAACCAGCTCCAAAAGAGCAGTGCTTCTATACCAAGGATGATGAGGACACCAACTGGCTGTGGCATAAAAGATTATCCCATCTTAATTTCAAAAATATTAACAAGTTGTCTCGCAAACAACTGGTAGATGGGATACCTCAAATTTCTTTTAATAAAGAAAAGCCATGTCCAGGGTGTGAGATGGGCAAGCAGAAAAGGGCCAGTTTCAAAACTAGGCAAAAACTTTAGCATCACTGAACCTCTTCACATGCTTCATATGGATCTCTTTGGTCCAGTGAATGTTCAAACTAGAGCTGGAAAGAAGTACACTCTAGTGTGGTCGATGAATTCACCAGATATTGTTGGGTGGTATTCCTCAGATCCAAAAGTGATGCACCTGCTGAAATCATCTCTCTCATCAAAAGAATTGAACTCAAATACACTCAAAAAGTCTGTCAGTTGCGAAGTGATAATGGTACTGAATTTCAAAATAAGGTACTTGAAACATTTTGCAATGACACTGGCATCTCTCAAAACTTCTCATCAGCACACTCTCCAGAGCAGAATGGAGTTGTGGAAAGAAAGAATCGTACACTGATAGAAGCGGCCAGAAGCATGCTATCTGAATCAGGTCTTCCACCAGTTTCTGGGCTGAAGCAGTTGCAACTGCTTGTCACACCCAAAACCGGTCAGTCTACATCAAGAGACATAAGAAGACTGCCTTATGAAGTACTCAGGAATCGAAAACCAAATATTGGATATTTTCATGTATTTGGTTGTCCAGTTTATATTTAAAATGATTCCAGTCAGCTTGGAAAGTTTGATGCAAAAGCTGATGAAGGTGTATTTTTAGGCTATTCAGATATTCGAAAGGCCTTTAAAGTTTATAATTATAGACTCCAAAAGGTTCATGAGACAATTCATGTCACTTTTGACGAATCAAGTGATGCAATCAACAAGAGACCAAGCCTTGATATTTCTCCAGTCGTTCCAATAAATTTTGGTGAAACTGACCAAGTTCATCAGTCAGTTGTTTCACCAAAAGATGCCTCCAGTTACACTCAACTGGAACCAGTTAAGAAGAAGAGCACCACCAGTGACACTTCATTTTATCCCTCCATCAATTTCAACTTACCACAGAAACTGGTGATTGGATCTGATGTACGTGCCACTCCAATATCAGCACCAGTTCAAACCCCAACTTCTCCAGTTCTTCAAGAAATGCCTTTTAATGAAGAATTTCACGATGCAAATCATGACCTCATTGACTCTGATGAGGATATAGAAGTAGTTTGGACTGATCCTCCTCCAGAAGCTGCTGCAACTGAAGAAGATCGCCAGGTGACTTGCACTGATATTGTTTTGCACCAGCCTAGTCAATACACTAAATGGACTCGAGACATCCAATTGAACAGATTGTTAGAGATCCAAGTAGTGGGGTTCAGACTAGAAGAGCCACCAGTGAGCAATGCTTAAATGTCACCTTCTTATCACTAATTGAACCGAAGAAGATTGACGAGGTTATGGCAGACCCAAGCTGGGTGGAAGCTATGCAAGAAGAGCTCCTCCAGTTTGAAAGGAATAATGTGTGGGAACTTGTTCCTTGTCCACCAGGGTTAAAGAAAGAACCTATTGGTACAAGATGGGTCTACCGAAACAAGATGGATGAAGATGGCAATGTTGTAAGAAACAAAGCCAGATTAGTTGCCCAGTTATTGTCAGGCAGAGGGCGTTGATTTTGATGAAACTTTTGCTCCAGTTGCAAGACTTGAAGCCATCAGAATATTTCTGGCTTATGCAGCCCATCTGCAGTTCAAAGTCTTCCAGATGGATGTCAAAAGTGCTTTCCTTAATGGAACATTGGAAGAAGAAGTGTATGTTAAACAGACTCCAGGCTTCATCAATGAGAAGCATCCTCACTGGGTATATAGACTGAACAAAGCTTTGTATGGTCTTAGACAAGCCCCAAGAACCTGGTATGATACTTTAACTAAACATCTTCTTAAAAATGGCTTTCAAAGAGGTGCAATAGATAATACCTTTTTATCTTGAAAGAAAGAGGTAATATCTTATTGGTACAAATTTATGTTGATGACATTATATTTGGTTCAACTGATGATGCAATGTGTAAAGTTTTCTAAAATCATGTCATCTGAGTATGAAATGAGTTTAATGGGAGAATTAACATTTTTCTTGGGTCTTCAGATTAAGCAAACTGAAAATGGAATTTTTATAAACCAAGGAAAAATATGTCAGAGATTTGTTAAGAAAATACAAATATGATTCTATCCCATCGAAAAACACACCTATTGTAGCACCTTTAAATTTGGACTCTGACCCAACTGGCAAACCAGTGAACACCACTGAATATCGTGGTATGGTTGGTTCACTAATGTATTTAACTGCCAGTCGACCAGATATAATGTTTGCAACATGTCTATGTGCCAGATTTCAGGCTAACCCAAAAGAATCACATTTGCACGCTATTAAGCGCATCTTCAGATACCTGAAAGGGTGTCCTAGCCTTGGTCTTTGGTATCCCAAAGGCTCAGGGTTAGATCTAATGGGTTATTCAGATTCAGATCATGCAGGTTGTAAGATAGATAGAAAATCAACAACTGGTGGTTGTCATTTCCTTGGAGGAAAACTGGTAAGTTGGACCAGCAAGAAGCAGACGTCAGTCTCTATGTCCAATGCTGAGGCAAAGTACATTTCTGCGGCCAGTTGCTGTGCCCAGATTCTCTGGATCAAGAACCAGTTACTAGATTATGGTCAAAAGTATACAAGGACCCACTCAATATCGTCATTTGACGTGTTTGAAGTCATTTTTGTAAAAGATAACTGTTTTTATTGGGAAAATGAAAAATTAGTGAGCGCGTGGGTAAGTTAAGCCGCCGTAGCATTTAATGCTGACACGGAGAGTTAAAGTTTTGGTTCAAAATTCAAACTTACTTTTGTAAAAATATCTACAAATTGAGTTTTGATAATAAAATATAATTCTTGGTATTTCATTGGGATCTTGATTTCATTATAAATACCCTTATTTACTCCGATCATTTACTCTCTTTTTACATTCTTCATTTACTTCCAATCATCATCAAACTCTTCATTTCTCTCTCTGCTTCATAAATCAAAACCCTAATTCCCAAATTTTCAGTTTCATATTCATATCTTTAGAAAATGGCACCTAAATTAAGAAGTAGGGATGTAAATCTGCTTACAGTCCCTTATAATCCATCTAAAATGTCAAACATGAGCCAATGGTGCCCCTTCAAATTCAGCTTCAATAAAATTAAATCCAAACAATCCCATGGCCAGTTTGAGAGGGACTCAAGCCGCCGATACATTAATCGGGAGAATCCAAGCCTTTCTTCGTGATTCTCCCCTCGGCGAGTCTTTTTCCCTCAACCCACGCAAGATGTACCACGATTACTTGTGTGAGTTTTGGTACACAGCAGAACTTTCAGAAGACTGTTCATCTATCTCTTTCACCCTTAAAGATGGATCAGTCCAGTGTGCCATTACTGCAGAAACGTTGAGGGATGCTCTGCACCTCAACTACTGGAGACAGGGTGAATCTCCAGTTGTGATATCCCAGAACATCAATTTTCGCCAGGTACTCCTTGATATGGGGAATACGGAGTGCTTGGAAAAGGGGGTATTGAAGGTCAAAGGTGCTATGATCATGAAGGGCCTCTCACCATCCTGGAGGTACTTCTTCATTCACCTAGTTGAAAGTATGGGTGGGAGTTCTGGTGGATTGGACCAGATTAACTCCACACAAGCAGAGATGGCTTACTGCTTGTGGAATGGACTCAGAGTGGACTTTGCTGATATTCTATTCAGAAGCTTGGTGATTAAACTGAAGGGCTCAAGGGGACTATGCATCCCCTTCTCCAGGTATTTGTCACTTTGTTTTCTTCAACTTCTGGGCAGTGAGGAATATCATAATACTCTATCACTGTACACTGTCCCAGAGTTGCTGAGGAATCTTGACTCCCTAACATCTATCGATGGGGAGGTTGAGATCCCTCAGAGAATGTTGTTGGCATTCTCTAAAACCGATGCACCAGTCCAAGGTGAGTCGGAAAGACAACTGGGCGGGCCTCAAAACAATGAGGGACCCACCGGTTCGTTTGCTGGAATTGTGACCATTGCCGAACCCGGGCAACAGTCTAACCCCTCCAGCTCCAGCGTGTCTGTTCCCTTAACCATCTACCCTAGAGACCTCCCAACAGGTCCTTCAGGTGTTCCAAAGGCAACAAGAACACATCGTCTTAGGAAAAAGTCAGCACTTGCCACTGACAGTAGAAACCTAGCCAGCCCTCCAGTTTCCTCCCAACAGGAACCTGGAGATAGTCAAATGGGACAACCGCAAGCAGCCACCCTCTCAATTTCTGTAGGAGAGGGTGGTGAAGATGATACTGGGCTACCCCAACCCAGAATAGAGTTTGAGTCTGCACTAAGTGTCCACGTCCTATCTTCTGACACTTCTCTTGCACGAACTGACGACTTCTCTGGCCAGTCACTGCTGGAGACTGAGGTTCCCAACTCTACGGTCGATGATGTTATGATTGTGGATAGAGCAATTATAACTGAGGCAACCCCAGTGACCTCTATCCCTGGTGAAGTTACCTCGGTAACTGATCCTCCAACAGATGCAACCTTCCAGGAAACTGGAGAAGGTCATCTGGAGACTGACCAATCTGGTCAGCCCTCAGTTACATTCATGGATTTGGACATGAGTGTTAATGACGAGGAAATCCTTATTGAATCTTCGGATTCTGAAGGTACTGCATCAGACACTGAGATTTTTGATTCTTCTGTACAAGATCAAAACCCTTCATCTCATGTCTCGCCTCCAGATGCTTCAATTTCAATTTTACCATCTCAAGAAACTGAGCTTACTGAAAATCCATTTCCCACATACAGCTATATATCTGGAAACAGACGTATGGCACCATCACCCTCTGGGCAGTTCTCACTCCTTCGAGAAATGCCACCACCACCGCCGCCGTTGGACACACCTGAGCATTCTCAGCATGTCCAATAATTTGAATTTCCTGTCCTTCCTTCTTCTACCACTCCTAATATTATTCTCCCAACTGCTGCGATGTCAACTGGGGAGGCTTCTCTCAACTTGCCTCCTCCAGTTGCTCAAGTGGAAGCTGCTGCTGGTCCAGTGACACGTTCTCCTCCGTCACTGGACACTCAATTTGCCTCTTTCCAAGCCGACATCCAAAACCTTATTCAAAGGGTGGAGGATGTTCAAAAGGCAATTGACAAAAATACCAAGTCCCTCTCCAGATACAACAAGGATACTGTCACAAATTCTAAGGTTGTTGATCTGGGGATAAACAAGTTTGCTGAAAATGAGGACAGGGTATTCAAGAAGCTCAATGAGCTGGTCGAAGGCTGTAACAATCTGGCAACTTCTCTAAAGGAAGCCTTCGACCTCACTCAGACCAATGTCACTACTTCAATCTCCAACTTGCTGGGTAATACTGTCAGACAATCAGAAGTAGATTTGAAGGAGATTGAAAAGCAGGTTAAAGAATTGGTTGGAAAACCTGGCTTGAATGTGACTGAGCTTGGGCAGCAGCTGATGACTTCAGTTGGTCAGAGAATTGATGATACGCTGGGTGCAAGGGAAACACAGTTGATTGAAAGGGTGATAGCTGAGATCACCAAGCTGGCCACTCCTCAGGTTGATCTGGCCCCACTTACTTCTGAGATCAACCAGTTGAGGGGCAGCATAGATATTTTAACCACCCAGGTATCAACTCACTCTCAGGCTATTGATAAACTGATAACTGAAGTGGAAAATTTGAAGAGTAACAATGAAGAAGTAAAGGAAAAGGTGGTTTCTGGTCTGGATGAAGACTCTAAGACTTTGGATGCACTGAAAACTGGTCAGCAACAAGTTACATCTAATGTTCTGACTCAGTCTAAAGAAACCAACCACCTGTGGAGAACTTTCAGGATGATGTGCACAATATTTAAAGAATGCAAGGACATGAAATCGTGGCAGCCTCTTGACCGGTTGCCAGCTCACCATTCTGAATGGGAAGTTATAAGGGCAGGTCTAGATGCTGCCAAGGGGGAAAGAAGTGCAGTCCTTGCACCAATTGCATCTGAAAGTGCTCCATCTGGAAGTCAAATTGGTAGAGAAATGGTTGTGGCTACCAGTACTGAAACTGGTGAGCAAAGGGTTGATGATGTGATTGATAGGGGGAATGTGGATAAGGGTAAAGGAATTGCATCTGATGAATATGCCTAGCCGGCCACTGATGTACCGATGTTAGAAACTGGCAATGTTGATTTGCTTCCTCCAATTACTGAAAGTGATAGCAAACGTTTGGCAAGGCTTGGTGATCAAATCAAAGAGAGAAAGAAAATGAAACAAGCAAACCAAGCTGAAGCCAGAGAACATCTTGCAAAGATTAAATTACTTGATATAAGTGATGCTCACCTGTTGGGAATCACAAAGGAGGAATATGCCAGAGTGAAAGATGATGCAAGGATAGTGGGCATGTTAAAAGAAATGCTTGACATTAAACTAGACAGGCACTATCCTGATGATGAAGCTGAGCATGATGCCAGAAATTTGAACATATCAGTGGAGAAGGCTAAAGAGAATCGGGCCAGTGGGATTCTTCAAAGAATTGAAAATGTAAAGAAGGTTGTGAAAAGGGTCTTGAATCCACCAAGAAGGAACCCTCAACCAAGAAAACCACTGCACAGAGATGCTGATCTGAGAACATTCCTTGAACCAACTGGCGAAGTCTCAAACAATGACATCAAGGTTGCTGTGTAAGCTGCTGGAGCTGGGACTTTTAAAATCTCAAATGAATCTGAAGCTAGAAACTATTATTCCCAGATCATGGCAACCAGAAAGCACAGTGGGGAAATCAATGGTGTTTTTTTAACAATTAAGCCAGGCACCAAGTACTTTCATGTTGAAGTCAGTTATGCTAGAGGGCCACTAGTTAAAACTGATAATCCTGGTGTGATGCAGTTTAGGTTCTCGGAATGGGTGGAAATGGTAAACTTTTTGGAAGCTAAGGCACAAAAGAATAGGTTTGAGAAAGCATGGGTCAACTTCTTGAAGGGCAAGATCCAACATAAAGAGAATCTGGAGCTGAAGTTGAACATTGATCCTGAAGACTCTCGTCCTATCTCTTCAGTGTCAAAGAGAAGGAGAACTGGCGAAGGGCCATCTGATTAAGTTCTCTTTCTAGTTTATCTACTTGTATTTTTTTTACATTCTGTAACTTATGTAAATTTCATTTCCTTGTATAAATGAAGTTACCAGATTGTAACTACAAGGTAGATAATAGATTAAATCTAACAAACTCAAAAGAAAAACCCAAGGCATTTATTGATCTATAAAAATGCCTTGGAAAACTTAGACATGTTTAATCGAACAAGTCTTTCCAGTTCATACTTGTACAGATACAAGAACTGAAAAAGACTTGGCAATATTTCAGGACAAATAGGGGGAATTTGTTAGGACCAGTTTCGCTGAAACTGGACAGTCTCCAGTTGCATCTGGAGACCAAGAAGATTTGTCCAGAAATATATTGAAGTCCAGTTGCAACGTACAGTTAACGCAACTGAAGACTTCCTCCAGTTGAGATCTGACCAGATGAAGAATCACTCCAGTTGAAGTCGAAGACAACAAGTGGAAGATAAAGAATGACAATGGCAGCGAAGCCCAGTTGACATTCTCCCCAGATACAAACTGGAGAGCATCAGTGTAAAGTACTTACAAAGCTTTACACTGATTACGAGGAAAAGACTTTTATGCTTTATGTGCTATTACACGGATAAAAGGATTTATCTATGTATAAAGTACAAAAGGTACATAAAGCAGGTTGAGAAAAGTTATTTTATCAAGTAACTTTACACAGTATTTTAAGGAATTAAATGCTATTCCTTAAATGCTCTCAACCATATTTGTACGGCCAAAGTTGACATCCCAATGTCAACTTTGCCTATAAATAGAAGTCATTGCACAACCAAGAACACACCTTACACTTCACTTTGCAAACCTGCAATATTCTTGGTGAGCTTGTGCAATATTCTCTCAATCGCTAAAAGGAACATTTCACAACTTTAAGTGTTTCGATTGTCAAGAGAATTTCCAAGTGTAGATCAATTGTATTTCATAGGTTGTTAGGATATTTACATACTTTGTATCATCTTGGTTCCGCAACAACCTTGTAATTTATTTAAAGTTAATAAATAAATTACACTTGAAAAATACATATTGTCTCATCAATTTACTTTACAAGTACTTTACATTATTGCATTGTTCTTTACTTATTGTCACTTTAATAAGTAATCTATCCAAGAACTTGGTATATACTCATTGCAACTGGTCGTCTCCAGTTCAGTGTTATATTGCAAAGTAACCCCACCATCGACATAGAGGTGTCTTCAGGTAGTACCATTTATTGAGTTGAGACTTACAGTTTGCAACATGTCTATGTGCCAGATCTCAGGCTAACCCAAAAGAATCACATTTGCTTGCTGTTAAGCACATCTTCAAATACCTGAAAGGGTGTCCTAGCCTTGGTCTTTGGTATCCCAAAGGCTCAGGGTTAGATCTAATGGGTTATTCAGATTTAGATCATGCAGGTTGTAAGATAGATAGGAAGTCAACAACTGGAGGTTGTCATTTCCTTGGAGGAAAACTGGTGAGTTGGACCAGCAAGAAGCAGACGTCAGTCTCAATGTCCACTGCTGAGGCAGAGTACATTTCTGCGGCCAGTTGTTGTGCCCAGATTCTTTGGATCAAAAACCAGTTACTAGATTATGGTCAAAAGTATACTAAGACCCCAATCTTTTGTGACAACACCAGTGCAATTGCTATATCTCACAACCCAGTGATGCACTCTAAGACGAAGCATATTGACATCAGGTATCACTTCATTCGTGATCATGTTATGAAAGGAGACATTGAAATACATTTCATCCCCACTGACAAACAACTTGCTGATGTTTTTACAAAACCTCTCGATGAGACTACTTTTAAACATCTCATCAGTGAGTTGGGAATGCTAAACCCTTAAAACTGGAGACTTTGCACTTGTCAGGGTATCGAACGCCTTTGTGTACTATCCTGACCCTGTTAAAGTTCTCCAGTTGAGGAGGTCCAGATGATCTTTGCTTGCCAGGGT
>CM067172.1:5899804-5982460 GCA_034093135.1 Erigeron breviscapus | reverse complement strand
TCGAAGATATGCTCAGAGCTTGTGTGATGGATTATGGTGGTTCGTGGGATAAACACCTACCTCTTATTGAGTTTGCGTATAACAATAGTTATCATGCGAGCATTGGAATGCCACCTTTTGAGATGTTATATGGTAGAAAGTGTCGGACTCCTAGTTGTTGGTTGGAGCCCGGGGAAAAGCAATTTGCTGGACCGAAGTAGTACAAATTACGGCCGATAAAGTTAATGTTGCAAAGAAAGCCCTGCGTAATTGCTCGCGAAAGGCAAAAGTCATATGCTGATAAGAAAAGGAGGCCGTTTGATTTTAAAGAAGGTGAAATGGTTTTACTCAAGGTGTCGCCTTGGAAAGGTGTATTACGATTTGGCAAACGAGGAAAGCTAAGCCCCAGATTCATTGGACCTTTTAAGATCATTAAGAAGGTTAATGAACAGGCATTTCAACTGGAATTACCTCCAGAACTTAATGGAATTCACAACACTTTTCATGTGTGTTATCTACGTAAATGCCATGCAAACGAAACGGATGTCATTCCACTCGAGGACGTAAGTATTGATCCAAACAAGCAGATTGTTGATGAACCTGTTGCTATAATGGGAAGGACACAAAAGAAGTTACGACGAAAGACTATCGATCTAGTTCTCATTAAGTGGAAACACAATCACGGCGAAAGTATGACTTGGGAGACCGAGTCCGTAATGCGGGAGACCTATCCCCACCTTTTTGATGTTGAAGTGATTCCGGGGACGGAATCCTCTTAAGGGGGAGGTAATTGTAACATCCCAAACTTTTTGTGTAACGGTTGACTTGAGTCGTTAAGTCAACACTTTGCTACCGTTAAGTATCTAAACGAGTTAATGCTTACGTGTGTTTAATATGCTATATGTGAGAGGCTTTAATGCCTTAAAGATAATATAAGGGCATAATGTGTAATGTTATATGAATGTAGTATAGTCAAGTCGACATCAGAAAAACGTACTGATTTTGTTTTGGCCATAACTTTCAATCCGTAACTCCGTTTTTGACGATTCAAATCGCCACTTCTTCATAAAAGAGTCTATTTTCCAATAGAAAGTATTCCAAAGTGGTCGAGTTCGACCAGCTGTCGAGTTCGACCAAGGTCGAGTTCGACCTTACTAAACGCTGCTAACTTGTTTTGACCATAACTTTTGAACCGTAACTCCGTTTTTGACGATTCAAGCACTTTTGGAAAAAGAACAAAATCTGATAAAATCCTGGATGAAAGCATCTGGATTAAATTATGATGCTGCCACTAGAACCCATGCCCAACAACAAAAGGCATATAACAAGGGTGATATTGACATGGCAGTTGTCTTACCAGAGATCCATAGTTTACCACAAAGTCTCAGGCTCGAGACCCCCTATGATGAGCCTGAGCAAATTAAGACTGACCCCTTTGAGATCCCCCCATCTGAGGTCAAAACTGGAGCCAAACAGGCTAAAGCTCCAGTTAAGAAGGCTGCTGGTGATAATCCTTTGCCTCAAAAGCCCAAGGAGCCCAAGAATCCTAAGGCTAAGATCCCTGTTGAACCTAAGTCCAAGGTTCAACTGCCTGACCAAAATGATCTTTTGTTTAAACTAGACAGTCAACTCCAACTTTTGTCTAGGCAGGTTCAGAGTTGCACTGCACGAATTAAAAATCTGGAGGGAGCTTCTTCCTCTCCAGTTGCAAAACAAAATTTCAAAACCCCTTCCAAACAAAGTCAAAATGTTCCACCTGGAACTAAATCTGAAAAGAAAAAGGGGAAGAAACCTCTCAAACCAATCGTTTTTACTCCTGGACCTGGAGCTGATAAAATGCTCCAGTTTCATCCACCAGTGCAACAACACCAGAATCTACTGCGACTTCTCAGGGAGAGTCCAGTGAACCCATCAATCAAAGATGGGTTCACAAAAAGAACTAATGATTTTTGTGGTTGTGCAGGGCGATCGAAAGAAGAACACCTGGTATCTGGACAGCGCAGCTGGCCGGACTATGACTGGATGTAAGCCCCTGCTGGAAGAGTTCACTGTCCAAGATGGACCGACAGTGACGTTTGGTAATGATGGAGAATGGAAAAACTGAAGGATATGGTGTAATCAATAATGGACAAGTCAGTTTACACGTGTTGCATTTGTGAATGGTTGAAATACAACTTGATCAGTGTCAGCCAACTTGTGATGATGGATAGGTATTGTTCGATATTGCACAAGGCACCATATTTAACAAGGATGGGAAAGTGGTGATGATTGCACCAAGAAAAGGGAATGTGTACATCATGGATATGGAATCTACTCCAAAAGAGCAATGTTTCTATACCAAGGCTGATGAGGACACCAACTGGCTATGGCACAAGAGGTTATCCCATCTCAATTTTAAAAATATCAACAAGTTGTCTAGAAAGGAACTGGCTGATGGGATACCTCTAATTTCTTTTAAGAAAGAAAAGCCATGTCCAGGGTGTGAGATGGGCAAGCAGAAAAGGGCCAGTTTCAAGACAGGCAAAACTTTAGCATTACTGAACCTCTTCACATGCTTCATATGGACCTTTTTGGTCCAGTGAATGTTCAAACTTAGAGATGGAAAGAAGTACACTCTAGTTGTCATTGATGAATACACCAGATTCTGCTGGGTGGTATTCCTCAGGTCAAAAAGTGATGCAGCTGCTGAAATCATCTCTCTCATCAAGAGAATTGAACTCAAGTACACTCGAAAAGTCTGCCAGTTAAGACGTGATAATGGCACAGAGTTTCAAAACAAAACTCTTGAATCCTTCTGTACTGACACTGACATCTCTCAAAACTTCTCATCAGCACACTCTCCAGAGCAGAATGGAGTTGTGGAAAGGAAAAACCGTACACTGATAGAAGCCGCCAGGAGCATGCTGTCTGAATCAGGTCTTCCCACCAGTTTTTGGGCTGAAGTAGTGGCAACAGCTTGTCACACCCAAAACAGGTCTGTCTACATCAAAAGACATAAGAAGACTGCTTATGAAGTACTCAGGAATCGTAAACCCAATATTGGATACTTGGTTGTCCAATTTTTATACTGAATGATTCCAGTCAGCTTGGCAAGTTCGATGCTAAAGCTGATGAAGGTGTAATTTTAGGCTATTCAGATATTCGGAAGGCCTTTAGAGTTTATAATTATAGACTCCAAAAGGTACATGAGACAATTCATATCACTTCGACGAATCAAATGATGCAATCAACAAGAGACCAAGCCTTGATATCTCTCCAGTTGTTCCATTAAGCTTTGGTAAAACTGACCAAGTTCATCAGTCAGTTATTTCACCAGAGAATGTTTCCAGTCACACTGACCTGGAACCAGTTCTTATGAATAAAGCTTCAGGTGACACTCCATTTTATCCCTCCATCAGTTTCAACTTACCACAAAAACTGGTGATTGGATCAGATGTACGTGCCACACCAATATCAGCTCTAGTTCAAACTCCTCCAGTTCTTCAAGAAATACCTTCAACTGAAGAGTTTCATGATGCAGATCGTGACCTCATTGATTATGATGAGGAAGCTGAAGTAGTTTGGGCAGATCTTTTTCCAGATACAACTGAAGAGTTTCCCCGGGTATCTTGCACTGATATTGTAGTAAGAAATCATGGTTAATACACTAGGTGGACCAAATCACATCCAATTGAACAGATCATTGGAGAGTCCACCGGTGGGGTTCAGACCAGAAGAGCCACAAGTAAGCAATGCTTGAACGTCACCTTCCTATCACTGATTGAACCAAAGAAGATTGATGAGGCTTTGGCAGATCCAAGCTGGGTTGAAGCTATGCAAGAAGAGCTTAACCAGTTCGAAAGGAACAATGTTTGGGAGCTTGTTCCCTGTCCACCAGGTTTAAAGAAAGAACCTATTGGTACAATATGGGTCTACCGTAATAAGATGGATGAAGATGGCAATGTTGTAAGGAACAAGGCCAGATTGGTTGCTAAGGGTTATTGTCAAGCAGAGGGCATTGACTTTGATGAAACTTTTGCTCCAGTTGCTAGACTTGAAGCCATAAGAATTTTCTTGGCTTATGCAGCCCATCTGCAGTTCAAAGTCTATCAACTGGACGTCAAGAGTGCGTTCCTAAATGGAACTTTGGAAGAAGAAGTGTATGTTAAGCAGACTCCAGGCTTCATTAACGAGAAGCATCATCACTGGGTATACAAACTGAACAAAGCTTTTATATGGCCTGAGACAAGCCCCAAGAGCCTGGTATGACACTTTAACCAAACATCTTCTCAAAAATGGCTTTATTAGAGGTGCAATAGATAATACCTTGTTCATCTGAGAGATAAAGGTAGTATCTTATTGGTACAAATTTATGTTGATGACATTATATTTGGTTCAACTGATGATGCAATGTGTAAAAAGTTTTCGAAAATCATATCATCCGAGTATGAAATGAGTTTAATGGGTGAATTAACATTTTTCTTGGGTCTTCAAATTAAACATACTGAAAATAGAATTTTCATTAATCAAGAAAAATATGTCAGAGATTTGTTGAAAAAGTACAAATATGATTCAATCCCATCGAAAAACACACCTATTGTAGCACCATTAAACTTGGACTCTGACCCAACTGGCAAACCAGTGAACACCACTGACTATCGTGGTATGGTTGGTTCACTGATGTATTTAACTGCCAGTCGACCAGATATAATGTTTGTGTTAGGACCAGTTTCGCTGAAACTGGACAGTCTCCAGTTGCATCTGGAGACTAAGAAGATTTGTCCAGAAATATATTGAAGTCCAGTTGCAACGTACAGTTAACGCAACTGAAGACTTCCTCCAGTTGAGATCTGACCAGATGAAGAATCATTCCAGTTGAAGTCGAAGACAACAAGTGGAAGATAGAGAATGACAATGGCAGCGAAGCCCAGTTGACATTCTCCCCAGATACAAACTGGAGAGCATCAGTGTAAAGTACTTACAAAGCTTTACACTGATTACGAGGAAAAGACTTTTATGCTTTATGTGCTATTACACGGATAAAAGGATTTATCTATGTATAAAGTACAAAAAGGTACATAAAGCAGGTTGAGAAAAGTTATTTTATCAAGTAACTTTACACAGTATTTTAAGGAATTAAATGCTATTCCTTAAATGCTCTCAACCATATTTGTACGGCCAAAGTTGACATCCCAATGTCAACTTTGCCTATAAATAGAAGTCATTGCACAACCAAGAACACACCTTACACTTCACTTTGCAAACCTGCAATATTCTTGGTGAGCTTGTGCAATATTCTCTCAATCGCTAAAAGGAACATTTCATAACTTTAAGTGTTTCGATTGTCAAGAGAATTTCCAAGTGTAGATCAATTGTATTTCATAGGTTGTTAGGATATTTACATACTTCGTATTATCTTGGTTCCGCAACAACCTTGTAATTTATTTAAAGTTAATAAATAAATTACACTTGAAAAATACATATTGTCTCATCAATTTACTTTACAAGTACTTTACATTATTGCATTGTTCTTTACTTATTGTCACTTTAATAAGTAATCTATCCAAGAACTTGGTATATACTCATTGCAACTGGTCGTCTCCAGTTCAGTGTCTATATTGCAAAGTAACCCCACCATCGACATAGAGGTGTCTTCAGGTAGTACCATCTATTGAGTTGGGACTTACAAGTGGTATTAGAGAAGAAGGCTAATAAACTTGCCTAGATCTGCTTAGATGACTACTACTGAAGGTGGGGATGGTTCTGGTCAAGGTGAAAACCCCCTAAATGTTAATACACCACCTGTTCAAAATGTTAATACTAACCCTCCTCCTCCTATTGCCCCTAACCATGTCCATGTACATTATTCTAACACTCCTGTTCCAAAATTTGATGGAAATAGTGAGACCTTCGGTACATGGAAGGCCAGAATGCTCTTGCATTTTGGTGGGATAGAGAGGTATATGCTGAAAATACTTAAGGATGGACCGTATATACCCATGTCTCTTGTGGTAAGTCCTCTTCTAGATCCAACTGGAAGAAGAGGTTCAGAGAAAAGCTCGAAGACCATTGGTCTGATGAGGATCGTAGACTTGTAGATCTGGACACCAGACTCAAGAACATGATCCTTGGAGTTGTTCCTGAAGACTTAATTCCAACACTTGTGTTGTTCCCCAGTGCCAAGGCAATGTGGGATGAATTAGTCATTCAGTTTGAAGGAGGTGATGACACTATTGTCACCAGAAAGGTTGCCCTGAACAAGAAGTATGAATCCTTCTTTGCTCTACCCAATGAAAGTCTAACTGGTACTTACACCAGGTTTTCTAGCCTCATTAATCAGTTGAGAGGCTTGGGTGTTGAGAATGATAAGGATATTCTTCTTGAGAAGTTTTGTGATATTCTTCCTTCCAAATGGGAAAATATGGTTCTTGTCTTAAGACAAGGTAAAACCCTGCATAGTCACACTCTTGCATCGCTCTATGGAGCCTTCAGATTCACTGAAGATAATAATGCTGCAAGACTGGTGGTTGAGCAGGATGCCATGAACCATGCCCAGAGTCCCAAGGTTGTTAGCATAACTGAGCGACCTTGTGCTGCTTTAATATCTGCAGAGAGTGTCCAGTCACACTCAATGAAGGAGATGTTAAACAGCTTCTTGAACTCTGTCCTGACCAATGAAATCAGTGATGGTTGTGATGAAACTGACGATGATGATCTGGTAGCCATGATTGCTAAAACCTTTAATAGGTTTAAGCATAAATCTAAAATATTTAATGGCCCAAACAATGCTTCCAGCTCCAACTCTCTGGATAAATCCAATCTTACCTGCTATAAGTGTGGTAAGAAAGGTCACTTTATGAAGGAATGCATATCTAGTCAGTTGAACAACCAAACTGGTCCCCCTGTCCCTAATTTCAATCATCATGATGATAGCTATAAAGCTAAATATAAGAAGCTTAAGGCCCAGATTGCCCTCCTGTCCATGGAAAAATAAAAGGATCAGTGCTTGATGGCACAAACTGAGGGAAAATGGGAGTACTCTGATGACTCATCAGCTGATGATGAAGAGGAAAGGGACATGTGTTTCATGGCCTTGGAAGATCAACAGCAGCATGTGGCAAAAGAAGATATCATCACTGGAAGATGGGTGGACATCATTTTAAAAAAGGTATGTGATTATGACAACCAGGTTGATCCAGAACTGAAACTGGACCTTGCTGAATCATTAAGTGGTGATTTGGCTTTTGTGGAAACTGTTAGGGCAGACAGTGAAAGATATCTGGATACTATCTTAACTGAACTGAACAATGTTAAACCACAATTAAATGATTTACAAAGTGTCCAGTTGGCTCTCAAGGAGTCAGTTTTGAAAATTGAGGCTTTTGAACTTTGATGTGTGAAATCGAGTTTGTAAAATTTATAAACAAGTACCCACTAAAAACCGACTACTACACACTTTCAGGCAGTGGACCTGATCGCATATAGTATAGTAAGTAGTAAGTCCGAGATCATTCGCAGGGATTGGTTTTGAAATAATTGTTTGCTAAAGTAGTTTTAGAAAAAGGATGGAACCGTAGCCGAATTGCTACCTAACTTTGACAATTTGAAATTAAAGAAATTGAAATGACAATACAATTAAAAGTAAAGAAAGTTCAGACAATATAAATAAAGATCATCCACTTCGAATCCACTTGACTTCAGCTATGATTGCACACGGTAAAGATCAAATTCTTTAGAGTTGACAAGATAATCGTGAAAGGATAAAAATGCTCGCGTAGTACCACCAACCGCTCGCAAATCACCCAAACACCTAAGTTGCTAGTTTAATTACCCAAGCCGGTACCACCAATTCCTAGAAAATCTCCCCAACAATTAGTTTGCTTGATTATCCAATTACCAATTATGCCTATGTGAATGAAAACGTGGTACCACCAACTGTTTCTAAACACGTTTACTGATTAATTCCTATTATAGATTTGACATTCACCGTCATACCATGAACCGCTGACAACTGACCATAGACAGTCGAATTGAAACGATAAACATATTCACCTAGTACCACTAACGATGAACACATAAACCATCAACATCAAAAGAATAAATCACATGGAATTAATTGATAAAGATCACGACACAACGATAATTGAATCAACTCTTGAATTAAAATATTGCAATCATATCATTCGTCAAGTTTCATCAAAGTGGATGATTAGAAATCTAGCCACTCATGCTAAATGGAAAATAGTAAACTAAATAGAAATAGAACATATTGTACCAACGGTTTTTGAATTAAAATTGCAAAGACAGAAAAGTAGATACGATCTAGATGGGTGTTCTTGAATCTTCAATGAATCCAATGATGAAATCTGAGATGATCCTTGAAAGAATTCGCGGTAGAACAGCTCCTAGAAAGAAAATTTGATAACTTGGGAAATAGGGTTTATTTTTCTATTTATACCTCCCCAAAATCTGATGCAAAAAGTCTGAAACCCTGAGTTCCCCGTGCACTCACTGCGGCGCAGTGAGCATGGTGCACTCCCACTGCGGCGCAGTGGAAGTCCTCTGGAAATTATTTCTTTTTTCTCGACCTTGACTGCGGCGCAGTGGGGCAACATCCCTCCCACTGCGGCGCAATGTAATTCTTCTGGAATTCTATGGTTCTTCTCACCAGTGACTGCGGCGCAGTGGGGCAACATCCCTCCCACTGCGGCGCAGCTGAAACTTGCTGAAATCTTTGGTTCTTCTTTATTAACAGCTCTCGAACACTCGGATCAACATCTTGGCCTAGAATCGTCAGAAAATGCACCAAATGGACGCACAACCTGCTAAGAACCTGAAAGCACTAACAAACACCATAAACGCGCCAAATGCATACAAAATTGACTCAAAACACATACGAAAAAGGCCAATAATGATGTGGGCGATCTATATAAATTGGTCACATCAAATCCCCCCACACTTGAGCGTTGCTTGTCCTCAAGAAAATCTGGAAATTAAGCAAAAGCATTCCTTGGCACGAAGCTATATAAACACATTACGATTATCAAAAAGAAACCAAACCAAGTATGTCGATGACAAGGACTTTGGTGAAGCAGTTTTAATCTTAAATGAAAACCCGAAATGTTTGACAATATCTGAACAATCCACAAGCCTCAATAACACGACTAAGCAAAAGTGAAACAAATGAGCCTATCAAAATCATCCTACTCCAACGAACTTACTATTGGGGTTGAATATATATGAATAATCACTCATTGCTCGGTCGTGATGCATATCTTACCATAGGCTTGAACTAGTCATAGAAAACCATCTTCGTATGTCCTCCTGTACTCCATATACCTGAGCTTGAATAGGATGTAAATATCTCGCGGGACAGACGACATGCTTAGCAAGCTTATACAACTTGTTCTTGTATATGTTCTTATGTGGCTGCTTAACACCTCCGAATGAGAGCCAAGCATGCCTCTCGTTCAGTTCACCTTCAATGAATGTAAGCGGCACCTCCATCTGTTTCTTGGAAGTTTGACTCGGGACATCAACGGCCTCACTAGATTGCCCCTCAACCATTTTCCGCCAGCTATGTCGATGACAAGGACTTTGGTGAAGCAGTTTTAATCTTAAATGAAAACCCGAAATGTTTGACAATATCTGAACAATCCACAAGCCTCAATAACACGACTAAGCAAAAGTGAAACAAATGAGCCTATCAAAATCATCCTACTCCAACGAACTTACTATTGGGGTTGAATATATATGAATAATCACTCATTGCTCGGTCGTGATGCATATCTTACCATAGGCTTGAACTAGGATCATAGAAAACCATCTTCGTATGTCCTCCTGTACTCCATATACCTGAGCTTGAATAGGATGTAAATATCTCGCGGGACAGACGACATGCTTAGCAAGCTTATACAACTTGTTCTTGTATATGTTCTTATGTGGCTGCTTAACACCTCCGAATGAGAGCCAAGCATGCCTCTCGTTCAGTTCACCTTCAATGAATGTAAGCGGCACCTCCATCTGTTTCTTGGAAGTTTGACTCGGGACATCAACGGCCTCACTAGATTGCCCCTCGACCTGCTCTTCTTCCAAATATAGCTTATGTCGATGACCATTGACAATGAACGATCCTTCACCATTTCGCTTAAACAACTCAACATAACCCGATGGGTATACGTGCTTAATCTCAAACGGTCCAATCCATCTAGAAGTTAGTTTAGGTTGCTTAATCTTAAATTTTGACAAGAACAACAACACTTTAGCCCCAACCTTAAACTCCTTCCTACGAATCCTCTTATCATGCCAAATCTTGGTCCTCTCCTTATATAGCCTCGAATTCTCATAAGCACCTAACCTAAGCTCATCAAGCTCATGGAGTTGCAACATTCTAAGTTCACGCGCTTCCATCAAGTCCAAATTCAAATTCCTCAAGGCCCAATACGCTTTATGCTCTATCTCAATAGGAAGATGGCAAGTTTTGCCATAGAGCAACCGGTATGGCGTGGTGCCAATCGGCGTCTTATAAGCCGTCCTAAACGCCCACAAGGCGTCATCTAACTTCTTTGACCACACCTTGAGGTTATCTCCAACAGTTTTCTCCAAAATCCTCTTCAAGGCCCTATTTGTGTTTTCCACTTGACCACTAGTCTGTGGATGGTACGAGGTAGAAAAATAGTGGACAACACCGTACCTCTTCAACACTTTGGCTAACTGATGGTTTGCAAAATGGGTTCCACGGTCACTAATCAAAGCTCTAGGGCAACCAAAACGACAGAACAACTGTTTCAAGAAATCAATGACTACACGCGCATCGTTCGTAGGCAAAGCCTGGCTTCAGCCCATTTAGACACATAGTCAACGGCGACAAGAATGTACTGAAACTTATTAGATGGTGGGAATGGTCCCATAAAGTCTATACCCCAGACATCAAATACTTCACATACCTGAATGCTCTGTTGAGGCATCTCATCCCGTTTAGTGATGTTCCCCTGTCGCTGACAGATGTCACAAGTCTCAACCAAAGTCTGGGCCTCCTTGAAAATTGTTGGCCAATAGAAACCTGCATCAAAAACTTTCTTACCCGTCACTGAAGGACCATAATGACCCCCAGTTGGCCCGTAGTGACACGCATCCAAAATTTCTCTAGTCTCAGCTCCAGCAACACATCTCCTTACCATACCATCTGCACAAACACGAAACAAGTATGGATTGTCCCAAAAATAATGCTTAACATCCGATATGAGCTTCTTCTTCTGCTGGGACGTGAAATCATTAGGTATCTCACCTGCAACCAAATAATTAGCTATATCTGCGAACCAAGGAGCTTCATCAGAGTTAGAAATAAACATTAAAGACTCATCGGGGAAGTGATCATTGATCTCCCCATCACGAAGTTCCTCCCAGTGGGGATCTTCCAAATGACTCAAATGGTCGGCAGCCAAATTTTCAGCCCCTTTCTTATCCTTTATCTCAATGTCAAATTCTTGCAACAAAAAAATCCAACGGATAAGCCTGGGTTTAGCATCCTGTTTCGAGAACAGGTACTTAAGGGCTGAATGGTCAGTGAAAACTATGGTCTTACTCAAAACAAGATATGATCTAAACTTATCAAATGCAAAGACCACTACAAGCAACTCCTTTTCTGTAGTGGTGTAATTTTGCTGGGCGGGGTTCAAAGTTTTACTAGCAAAGTAAATGGGTTTGAAATGTTTCTCAACCCTTTTGCCCTAGCACAGCTCCCACAGCATAGTCACTGGCATCACACATCAACTCGAAAGGCAATTCCCAATCTGGAGCTACCATGATAGGAGAATCAGTCAACTTCTCCTTCAATACCTGAAAAGCACTCAAACAAGCATCATCAATGACGTCAATCCTAAAACAAGTCTCATCATTAGAATATGAATGCTTGATAGACTTTTCAACATTAAACACAATCCTATCAGTTCCTACGCCTAAGGAAATCTCCTTGTCCTTCACACGGATGATAGCATCCGCGGTATTAAGGAATGGGCGTCCAAGAATAAGAGGGACCTTCGTATCTTCCTCCATCTCGAGGATAATGAAGTCAACTAGAAAAACAATATGGCCTACTCGGACACTAATGTTCTCAGCAATCCCGATGGGATACTGAAATGAATGGTCAGCAAGTCTTATACTCATGCGAGTAGGGCGAAGGACTCCCAAGGACAACTTGGCATAAACCGAGTAAGGCATCAAATTGATGCTAGCCCCTAAATCAGCTAAGGCTTTACAAATAAGAGTTCTAATAGAGCAAATGATAAGAAAACTCCCTGGGTCTTCAAGCTTTGGTGGGATGCGGTTCTGCAAGATAGCAGAACACTCGGCATTAAGAAAAGTAGCCTTTGCTTCATCAAATTTCCCTTTGTCTGTCACAAGCTCCTTAATGAACTTGGCATAATTGGGGATACCCTGAATAAGATCAACTAAAGGAACATCAATATGAACATTTTTGATCATGTCCACAAACTTGTTATATTGCTCCTTCAACTTTGCTTTCCTGAACCTCTGTGGAAATGGTATCTTTGGCTTGTATGGTTTAACCTCTGGAACCACATCCGGTTTTGGTGGAGTGACCGGAGTCTTCACGGTTGGATCTTCCTCCATCTCTATCTCTTCATCAACATCATCATCATCGCTCCCTTTATCCTGCACATCTGAAACAACAACATTAGGTATAGGAGGTGGGTCATAAGACCTACCAGTACGAGTGGTGATGGCTTTGGCTTGCTCATTACGGACTGGAGGTGGAGTGTATTTCTGTCCTGAATTAAACTGAGGTCTAGGATTCTGCTGTGTGTTGCTAGGAAGAGTCCCCGTGGGCCTAGCAAGAGCTGCCATCCTACTTTCGAGATCCTTGAAATTAGCTCCCTGATTTTTCATGTTGATCTCCACCTTCCCGTTTATCTGATCCAACCTCTCACTCAAAGCCTTAGTATCATCCCTGATCATTTGAATGCTAGTGTTTGTTTCAACTTGATTACTAGCCAACTGCTTCATCATCTCCCTCAACTCGGCATTAGGATCGGCATTAGAAGAAGAAGAACCTGATCCTTGTCCTTGCTGAGTCTGCTGTTGTGGCTGATTCTGATAATTATCTCTTTGCCACCTATTACCTGAAAAACGAGGAGCATTAGCCTGAAAAGAAGAGTTATAAGAAGGATTACCTGAAGGCCGGTTCTGGAAACCGGTGTTGCGGTGGAAGTTCCCTTGGGGTTGATTCTGAACATAGTTCACATCTTCGGGTGCCCGATTTGGACACTCATCAGAATAGTGCATATCACCACAATGATCACACCCATCGGCTACGACCTTAACATCCCTCTCAAGTGCTCCAAACCTAGTCTCTTGAGCAGCAAAGCTCCTATCCATGCGCTCAGATAGCGCCCTAATCTCTCCAATAACCCCTGAGTCATTGCTAGCTTCAGCCCTTGCTACTCTCCCTTCTTTGGTACCTTTCTTCATCTTCCTTTCATTATTCAAGAACCTTTCATCATCCATAGTTGAGTTATCCTTTGCCATGTCTTCCAAGATCTGATAACCTTCATTGGGTGTAATGTTATTGAAACTACCCCCAAAAGCATATCCCAATTCTCGTTTAGACTTCTTATCTAACCCATCAAAGAAAAGCTCCACATATTGTTCCCTAGTCAAATTGTGACCTGGACAATTTCTCAACATTTCCTTGAAATGAACCCAAGCATCTACAACATCTTCTCCATCATCTTGTTCAAAAGACCTAATCATATTCTCCAACCTTCTTTGAGTTCTGAGTGAATAAAACTCACCAAAGAAAGCCTCCTTAAGTTGGTCCCAAGTAGTGATTGAATTCTCTGGAAGATCATTGAACCAATCAAGTACTTCTCCGGTGATTGAGATGGGAAATGTCTCAAGTTTCACGGCATTCATTTGATTTTGACCATATTGATAAAGCCGAGCTAACTTTTCAAACCTATCCAAGTGTTGGTAAGGATCCCATTTCCTTTTTCCATCAAATTGTTGCTCTTTTATACTCTTGAGATGATTTCCTTTCAAATTGAAGGTGTGATCAATGGCCGGAGGTCTAATGGCAGAGCCACGGCTGGTTGGAATAGTTCGAACCCTCTCGCCATAGCGAGTGTCATTTGGATCCCTTGGTTGTTCGTCACCCATCTCCTCTTGCTTAACTTCTAAATTGAAGAATTCGTCTAAATAAAACCCTTCCTCGTCTGAATCAGGAGTGGGTTTAGCTATAGGTGAAAATGGTGTTGGTATTGGTGTTGTGGGTTCAGTGAAGTTAAACCGACGCCCTCTTGGTCTTCTCGGAGTAGACAAAGGACTATTCAAAGGGAGACCCGAAGAACGCAAGTTCATCAACTAAAACAATACCTGCAAACACATAACTAACACAAACACGTCAAATGCACCTGTGATAAGAAAAGAAAACTAAACTAATAAAACAAGTAACTTTCTCACGCGTGAGAAAGGATCAAACCACTAAATTAACAACTAAATCGGCACACAATCCCCGGCAGCGGCGCCAAAAACTTGATGTGTGAAATCGAGTTTGTAAAATTTATAAACAAGTACCCACTAAAAACCGACTACTACACACTTTCAAGCAGTGGACCTGATCGCATATAGTATAGTAAGTAGTAAGTCCGAGATCGTTCGCAGGGATTGGTTTTGAAATAATTGTTTGCTAAAGTAGTTTTAGAAAAAGGATGGAACCGTAGCCGAATTGCTACCTAACTTTGACAATTTGAAATTAAAGAAATTGAAATGACAATACAATTAAAAGTAAAGAAAGTTCAGACAATATAAATAAAGATCATCCACTTCGAATCCACTTGACTTCAGCTATGATTGTACACGGTAAAGATCAAATTCTTTAGAGTTGACAAGATAATCGTGAAAGGATAAAAATGCTCGCGTAGTACCACCAACCGCTCGCAAATCACCCAAACACCTAAGTTGCTAGTTTAATTACCCAAGCCGGTGCCACCAATGCCTAGAAAATCTCCCCAACATTTAGTTTGCTTGATTATCCAATTACCAATTATGCCTATGTGAATGAAAACGTGGTACCACCAACCGTTTCTAAACACGTTTACTGATTAATTCCTATTATAGATTTGACATTCACCGTCATACCATGAACCGGTGACAACTGACCATAGACAATCGAATTGAAACGATAAACATATTCACCTAGTACCACTAACGATGAACACATAAACCATCAACATCAAAAGAATAAATCACAAGGAATTAATTGATAAAGATCACGACACAACGATAATTGAATCAACTCTTGAATTAAAATATTGCAATTATATCATTCGTCAAGTTTCATCAAAGTGGATGATTAGAAATCTAGCCACTCATGCTAAATGGAAAATAGTAAACTAAATAGAAATAGAACATATTGTACCAACGGTTTTTGAATTAAAATTGCAAAGACGGAAAAGTAGATACGATCTAGATGGGTGTTCTTGAATCTTCAATGAATCCAATGATGAAATCTGAGATGATCCTTGAAAGAATTCGCGTAGAACAGCTCCTAGAAAGAAAATTTGATAACTTGGGAAATAGGGTTTATTTTTCTATTTATACCTCCCCAAAATCTGATGCAAAAAGTCTGAAACCCTGAGTTCCCCGTGTACTCACTGCGGCGCAGTGAGCATGGTGCACTCCCACTGCGGCGCAGTGGAAGTCCTCTGGAAATTATTTCTTTTTTCTCGACCTTGACTGCGACGCAGTGGGGCTGGTGCACCCCCACTGCAGCGCAATGATAATCCTCTGGAAATTATTTGACTTTGGCACCCAATGACTGCGGCGCAGTGGGGCTGGTGCACCCCCACTGCGGCGCAGTGGGAACATCCCTCCCACTGCGGCGCAGTGATAATCGTCTGGATTTCATGTGCCTTCTCCCACTGCGGCGCAGTGGGGCAACATACCTCCCACTGCGGCGCAGTGGGGCAACATCCCTCCCACTGCGGCGCAGTGGGGATTTCATGTGCCTTCTCCCACTGCGGCGCAGTGGGGCAACATACCTCCCACTGCGGCGCAGTGGGGCAACATCCCTCCCACTGCGGCGCAGTGATAATCGTCTGGATTTCATGTGCCTTCTCACCCATCCACTGCGGCGCAGTGGGGCAACATACCTCCCACTGCGGCGCAGTGGGGCAACATCCCTCCCACTGCGGCGCAGTGATAATCGTCTGGATTTCATGTGCCTTCTCACCCATCACTGCGGCGCAGTGGGGCAACATACCCTCCCACTGCGGCGCAGTGATAATCGTCTGGATTTCATGTGCCTTCTCACCACTGCGGCGCAGTGGGGCAACATACCTCCCACTGCGGCGCAGTGGGGAACACCCTCCCACTGCGGCGCAGTGATAATCGTCTGGATTTCATGTGCCTTCTCCCACTGCGGCGCAGTGGGGCAACATACCTCCCACTGCGGCGCAGTGATATCGGGAACATCCCTCCCACTGCGGCGCAGTGGGGCAACATCCCTCCCACTGCGGCGCAGTGGGGCAACATCCCTCCCACTGCGGCGCAGTGAACATCCCTCCCACTGCGGCGCAGTGGGGCAACATCCCTCCCACTGCGGCGCAGTGGGGCAACATCCCTCCCACTGCGGCGCAGTGGAACATCCTCCACTGCGGCGCAGTGGGGCAACATCCCTCCCACTGCGGCGCAGTGGGGCAACATCCCTCCCACTGCGGCGCAGTGGGAACATCCCTCCCACTGCGGCGCAGTGGGGCAAATCCCTCCCACTGCGGCGCAGTGGGGCAACATCCCTCCCACTGCGGCGCAGTGGGGCAACATCCCTCCCACTGCGGCGCAGTGGAACATCCCTCCCACTGCGGCGCAGTGGGGCAACATCCCTCCCACTGCGGCGCAGTGGTCTGGAATTTCATCCCTCCCACTGCGGCGCAGTGGGGCAACATCCCTCCCACTGCGGCGCAGTGGGGAACATCCCTCCCACTGCGGCGCAGTGGGGCAATTTCATCCCTCCCACTGCGGCGCAGTGGGGCAACATCCCTCCCACTGCGGCGCAGTGGGGCAACATCCCTCCCACTGCGGCGCAGTGGTCTGGAATTTCATCCTTCTCCCACTGCGGCGCAGTGGGGCAACATACCTCCCACTGCGGCGCAGTGGAACATCCCTCCCACTGCGGCGCAGTGGTCTGGAATTTCATGTGCCCTCACCCATCCACTGCGGCGCAGTGGGGCAACATCCTCCCACTGCGGCGCAGTGGGGCAACATCCCTCCCACTGCGGCGCATTGTAATCTTCTGGAATTCTATGGTTCTTCTCACCATGACTGCGGCGCAGTGGGGCAACATCCCTCCCACTGCGGCGCAGTGGCTGGAATTTCATCCCTCCCACTGCGGCGCAGTGGGGCAACATCCCTCCCACTGCGGCGCATTGATAATTCTTCTGGAATTCTATGGTTCTTCTCACCATGACTGCGGCGCAGTGGGGCAACATCCCTCCCACTGCGGCGCATTGTAATTCTTCTGGAATTCTATGGTTCTTCTCACCAATGACTGCGGCGCAGTGGGGCAACATCCCTCCCACTGCGGCGCAGTGGGGCAACATCCCTCCCACTGCGGCGCAGTGGGGCAACATCCCTCCCACTGCGGCGCAGTGGGGCAACATCCCTCCCACTGCGGCGCAGTGGGGCAACATCCCTCCCACTGCGGCGCAGTGGTGCACTCCCACTGCGGCGCAGTGGAAGTCCTCTGGAAATTATTTCTTTTTTCTCGACCTTGACTGCGACGCAGTGGGGCTGGTGCACCCCCACTGCAGCGCAATGATAATCCTCTGGAAATTATTTGACTTTGGCACCCAATGACTGCGGCGCAGTGGGGCAACATCCCTCCCACTGCGGCGCATTGTAATTCTTCTGGAATTCTATGGTTCTTCTCACCATGACTGCGGCGCAGTGGGGCAACATCCCTCCCACTGCGGCGCAGCTGAAACTTGCTGAAATCTTTGGTTCTTCTTTATTAACAGCTCTCGAACACTCGGATCAACATCTTGGCCTAGAATCGTCAGAAAATGCACCAAATGGACGCACAACCTGCTAAGAACCTGAAAGCACTAACAAACACCATAAACGCGCCAAATGCATACAAAATTGACTCAAAACACATACGAAAAAGGCCAATAATGATGTGGGCGATCTATATAAATTGGTCACATCAAACTTGAAAATCAAAAATTAAAATCTGATCTTGAAAAAGAACAAATGATTATCAAGTCGTGGGTAAAAGCATCTGGAAAGAATTTTGATGCATTTTCTAGAACTATAGATGCCCAGAAAAATGCATGGAAATCTGGAGATCTTGAAATGGCAGCTCTCATACCAGATATTCATGCATTGCCTCCAGCTCTCAGGGTTGAAACTCCATATGATCAACCTGAGATTGTCAAAACTGAACCCATTGAGACCACCCCCATTGAGGTTAAACCTGGAGCCAATCAGGCTAGAGCTCCAGTTAAAAAGGCATCTGGTAACAAGCCTTTACCTCAAAAGTCTAAGGAACCCAAGACTCAAAAGACCAAAACTCCAGCTGAACCAAGGTCCAAGGTTCAGCAGCCTGATGAAAATAATATTTTGTCAAAACTGGAAAGTCAACTCCAACTTTTGTCTAGACAGGTTCAGAGTTGTACTGCCAGGATTAAAAATCTGGAAGGAGGTTCATTACCTCCAGTTGAAAAACAAAATATTAAACCCCCTTCAAAATCAAAACAAAAGAATGTTCCATCTGGAACAAAATCTGATAAGAAAAAGGGGAGCAGGTATCAAATACCAATCGTTTTTACTCCTGCACCTGGAACTGATAAAAAAGATCCAGATGTAGTCTTCAGTTTAACACCACAACAATCTGCTGAGACTTCTGTAGTGAAGTCCAGTGAACCCATCAAGAAAAGATGGGTTCACAAAAATAACTAATGATTTTTGTGGGTGTGCAGGGCGATCGAAAGAAGAATATCTGGTATCTGGACAGTGCAGCTGGCCGGACTATGACTGGATGTAAGCCCCTGCTTGAAGAGTTCACTGTCCAAGATGGACCGGCAGTGACGTTTGGTAATGATCAAAGTGGAAAGACTGAAGGATATGGTGTGCTCAATAACGGACAGGTCTAATTCAAAAGAGTTGCATTTGTGAATGGTTTGAAATATAACCTGATCAGTGTAAGCCAACTTTGTGATGATGGCTACAGAGTTTTGTTCGATATTGCTCAAGGCACCATATTTAACAAGGATTGGAAAGTGGTGATGGTTGCAACAAGAAAAGGAAATGTGTACATCATGGATATGGAACCAGCTCCAAAAGAGCAGTGCTTCTATACCAAGGATGATGAGGACACCAACTGGCTGTGGCATAAAAGATTATCCCATCTTAATTTCAAAAATATTAACAAGTTGTCTCGCAAACAACTGGTAGATGGGATACCTCAAATTTCTTTTAATAAAGAAAAGCCATGTCCAGGGTGTGAGATGGGCAAGCAGAAAAGGGCCAGTTTCAAAACTAGGCAAAACTTTAGCATCACTGAACCTCTTCACATGCTTCATATGGATCTCTTTGGTCCAGTGAATGTTCAAACTAGAGCTGGAAAGAAGTACACTCTAGGTGTGGTCGATGAATTCACCAGATATTGTTGGGTGGTATTCCTCAGATCCAAAAGTGATGCACCTGCTGAAATCATCTCTCTCATCAAAAGAATTGAACTCAAATACACTCAAAAAGTCTGTCAGTTGCGAAGTGATAATGGTACTGAATTTCAAAATAAGGTACTTGAAACATTTTGTAATGACACTGGCATCTCTCAAAACTTCTCATCAGCACACTCTCCAGAGCAGAATGGAGTTGTGGAAAGAAAAAATCGCACACTGATAGAAGCGGCCAGAAGCATGCTATCTGAATCAGGTCTTCGCACCAGTTTCTGGGCTGAAGCAGTTGCAACTGCTTGTCACACCCAAAACCGGTCAGTCTACATCAAGAGACATAAGAAGACTGCCTATGAAGTACTCAGGAATCGAAAACCAAATATTGGATATTTTCATGTATTTGGTTGTCCAGTTTATATCTTAAATGATTCCAGTCAGCTTGGAAAGTTTGATGCAAAAGCTGATGAAGGTGTATTTTTAGGCTATTCAGATATTCGAAAGGCCTTTAAAGTTTATAATTATAGACTCCAAAAGGTTCATGAGACAATTCATGTCACTTTTGACGAATCAAGTGATGCAATCAACAAGAGACCAAGCCTTGATATTTCTCCAGTCGTTCCAATAAATTTTGGTGAAACTGACCAAGTTCATCAGTCAGTTGTTTCACCAAAAGATGCCTCCAGTTACACTCAACTGGAACCAGTTAAGAAGAAGAGCACCACCAGTGACACTTCATTTTATCCCTCCATCAATTTCAACTTACCACAGAAACTGGTGATTGGATCTGATGTACGTGCCACTCCAATATCAGCACCAGTTCAAACCCCAACTTCTCCAGTTCTTCAAGAAATGCCTTTTAATGAAGAATTTCACGATGCAAATCATGACCTCATTGACTCTGATGAGGATATAGAAGTAGTTTGGACTGATCCTCCTCCAGAAGCTGCTGCAACTGAAGAAGATCGCCAGGTGACTTGCACTGATATTGTTTTGCACCAGCCTAGTCAATACACTAAATGGACTCGAGACATCCAATTGAACAGATTGTTAGAGATCCAAGTAGTGGGGTTCAGACTAGAAGAGCCACCAGTGAGCAATGCTTAAATGTCACCTTCTTATCACTAATTGAACCGAAGAAGATTGACGAGGTTATGGCAGACCCAAGCTGGGTGGAAGCTATGCTAGAAGAGCTCATCCAGTTTGAAAGGAATAATGTGTGGGAACTTGTTCCTTGTCCACCAGGGTTAAAGAAAGAACCTATTGGTACAAGATGGGTCTACCGAAACAAGATGGATGAAGATGGCAATGTTGTAAGAAACAAAGCCAGATTAGTTGCCCAGGGTTATTGTCAGGCAGAGGGCGTTGATTTTGATGAAACTTTTGCTCCAGTTGCAAGACTTGAAGCCATCAGAATATTTCTGGCTTATGCAGCCCATCTGCAGTTCAAAGTCTTCCAGATGGATGTCAAAAGTGCGTTCCTTAATGGAACATTGGAAGAAGAAGTGTATGTTAAACAGACTCCAGGCTTCATCAATGAGAAGCATCCTCACTGGGTATATAGACTGAACAAAGCTTTGTATGGTCTTAGACAAGCCCCAAGAACCTGGTATGATACTTTAACTAAACATCTTCTTAAAAATGGCTTTCAAAGAGGTGCAATAGATAATACCTTATTTATCTTGAAAGAAAAAGGTAATATCTTATTGGTACAAATTTATGTTGATGATATTATATTTGGTTCAACTGATGATGCAATGTGTAAAAAGTTTTTTAAAATCATGTCATCTGAGTATGAAATGAGTTTAATGGGAGAATTAACATTTTTCTTGGGTCTTCAGATTAAGCAAACTGAAAATGGAATTTTTATAAACCAAGGAAAAATATGTCAGAGATTTGTTAAGAAAATACAAATATGATTCTATCCCATCGAAAAACACACCTATTGTAGCACCTTTAAATTTGGACTCTGACCCAACTGGCAAACCAGTGAACACCACTGAATATCGTGGTATGGTTGGTTCACTAATGTATTTAACTGCCAGTCAACCAGATATAATGTTTGCAACATGTCTATGTGCCAGATTTCAGGCTAACCCAAAAGAATCACATTTGCACGCTATTAAGCGCATCTTCAGATACCTGAAAGGGTGTCCTAGCCTTGGTCTTTGGTATCCCAAAGGCTCAGGGTTAGATCTAATGGGTTATTCAGATTCAGATGATGCAGGTTGTAAGATAGATAGAAAATCAACAACTAGTGGTTGTCATTTCCTCGGAGGAAAACTGGTAAGTTGGACCAGCAAGAAGCAGACGTCAGTCTCTATGTCCAATGCTGAGGCAAAGTACATTTCTGCGGCCAGTTGCTGTGCCCAGATTCTCTGGATCAAGAACCAGTTACTAGATTATGGTCAAAAGTATACAAGGACCCCAATCTTTTGTGACAACACGAGTGCAATTGCTATATCTCACAACCCAGTGATGCACTCTAAGACAAAGCATATTGACATCAGGTATCATTTTATTCGTGATCATGTTATGAAAGGAGACATTGAAATTCATTTCATCCCCACTGACAAATAGCTCGCTGATGTTTTTACAAAACCTCTTGATGAGAAAACCTTTAAACATCTTATCAGCGAACTGGGAATGTTAAATCCTTAAAATTGGAGATTTTGTCATGAACGCGTCAGTGACACTGATGAAGTTCTCCAGTTGCGGAGGTCCAGGTAATCTTTGCTCGCCAGGCTATCGAACGCCGTTGTGTGATACTATCCTGGCACTAATCGATTTCTGGATCATCATTTTAGGGGGAAAGACTCAAAATAAATTTTCTTACCAAAATTCTTTTTGTTTGAAAATGGCAACTGGAGAACTCTCCAGTTGGAAACTGGCACTGGACTAATCCTCTAGTGTACAGGTTCAGTCTTGTCTTAAAACTGGTGGTCAACCAGATTTTCATAACGTTGGAAAATACTTGGTCAACAGTTGTGACACGTGATGGTACTCGAGTGTTTTAACCCACTCAATATCGTCATATGACGTGTTTGAAGTCATTTTTGTAAAAGACAACTGTTTTTATTGGGAAAATGAAAAATTAGTGAGCGCGTGGGTAAGTTAAGCCGTCGTAGCATTTAATGCTGACACGGAGAGTTAAAGTTTTGGTTCAAAATTCAAACTTACTTTTGTAAAAATATCTACAAATTGAGTTTTGATAATAAAATATAATTCTTGGTATTTCATTGGGATCTTGATTTCATTATAAATACCCTTATTTACTTCGAAACTCATTTACTTTCTTACATTCTTTCATTTACTTCCAATCATCATCAAACTCTTCATTTCTCTCTCTGCTTCATAAATCAAACCCTAATTCCCAAATTTTCAGTTTCATATTCATATCTTTAGAAAATGGCACCTAAATTAAGAAGTAGGGATGTAAATCTGCTTACACTGCCTTATAATCCATCTCAAAATGTCAAACAGCCAGTGGTGCCCCTTCAAATTCAGCTTCAATAAAATTAAATCCAAACAATCCCATGGCCAGTTTGAGAGGGACTCAAGCCGCCGATACATTAATCGGGAGAATCCAAGCCTTTCTTCGTGATTCTCCCCTCGGCGAGTCTTTTTCCCTCAACCCACGCAAGATGTACCATGATTACTTGTGTGAGTTTTGGTACACAGCAGAACTTTCAGAAGACTGTTCATCTATCTCTTTCACCCTTAAAGATGGATCAGTCGAGTGTGCCATTACTGCGGAAACGTTGAGGGATGCTCTGCACTTCAACTACTGGAGACAGGGTGAATCTCCAGTTGTAATATCCCAGAACATCAATTTTCGCCAGGTACTCCTTGATATGGGGAATACGGAGTGCTTGGAAAAGGGGGTATTGAAGGTCAAAGGTGCTATGATCATGAAGGGCCTCTTACCATCCTGGAGGTACTTCTTCATTCACCTAGTTGAAAGTATGGGTGGGAGTTCTGGTGGATTGGACCAGATTAACTCCACACAAGCAGAGATGGCTTACTGCTTGTGGAATGGACTCAGAGTGGACTTTGCTGATATTCTATTCAGAAGCCTTGGTGATTAAACTGAAGGGCTCAAGGGGACTATGCATCCCCTTCTCCAGGTATTTGTCACTTTGTTTTCTTCAACTTCTGGGCAGTGAGGAATATCATAATACTCTATCACTGTACACTGTCCCAGAGTTGCTGAGGAATCTTGACTCCCTAACATCTATCGATGGGGAGGTTGAGATCCCTCAGAGAATGTTGTTGGCATTCTCTAAAACCGATGCACCAGTCCAAGGTGAGTCGGAAAGACAACTGGGCGGGCCTCAAAACAATGAGGGACCCACCGGTTCGTTTGCTGGAATTGTGACCATTGCCGAACCCGGGCAACAGTCTAACCCCTCCAGCTCCAGCGTGTCTGTCCCTTAACCATCTACCCTAGAGACCTCCCAACAGGTCCTTCAGGTGTTCCAAAGGCAACAAGAACACATCGTCTTAGGAAAAAGTCAGCACTTGCCACTGACAGTAGAAACCTAGCCAGCCCTCCAGTTTCCTCCCAACAGGAACCTGGAGAAGTCAAATGGGACAACCGCAAGCAGCCACCCTCTCAATTTCTGTAGGAGAGGGTGGTGAAGATGATACTGGGCTACCCCAACCCAGAATAGAGTTTGAGTCTGCACTAAGTGTCCACGTCCTATCTTCTGACACTTCTCTTGCACGAACTGACGACTTCTCTGGCCAGTCACTGCTGGAGACTGAGGTTCCCAACTCTACGGTCGATGATGTTATGATTGTGGATAGAGCAATTATAACTGAGGCAACCCAGTGACCTCTATCCCTGGTGAAGTTACCTCGGTAACTGATCCTCCAACAGATGCAACCTTCCAGGAAACTGGAGAAGGTCATCTGGAGACTGACCAATCTGGTCAGCCCTCAGTTACATTCATGGATTTGGACATGAGTGTTAATGACGAGGAAATCCTTATTGAATCTTCGGATTCTGAAGGTACTGCATCAGACATTGAGATTTTTGATTCTTCTGTACAAGATCAAAACCCTTCATCTCATGTCTCGCCTCCAGATGCTTCAATTTCAATTTTACCATCTCAAGAAACTGAGCTTACTGAAAATCCATTTCCCACATACAGCTATATATCTGGAAACAGACGTATGGCACCATCACCCTCTGGGCAGTTCTCACTCCTTCGAGAAATGCCACCACCACCGCCGCCGTTGGACACACCTGAGCATTCTCAGCATGTCCAATAATTTGAATTTCCTGTCCTTCCTTCTTCTACCACTCCTAATATTATTCTCCCAACTGCTGCGATGTCAACTGGGGAGGCTTCTCTCAACTTGCCTCCTCCAGTTGCTCAAGTGGAAGCTGCTGCTGGTCCAGTGACACGTTCTCCTCCGTCACTGGACACTCAATTTGCCTCTTTCCAAGCCGACATCCAAAACCTTATTCAAAGGGTGGAGGATGTTCAAAAGGCAATTGATAAAAATACCAAGTCCCTCTCCAGATACAACAAGGATACTGTCACAAATTCTAAGGTTGTTGATCTGGGGATAAACAAGTTTGCTGAAAATGAGGACAGGGTATTCAAGAAGCTCAATGAGCTGGTCGAAGGCTGTAACAATCTGGCAAACTTCTCTAAAGGAAGCCTTCGACCTCACTCAGACCAATGTCACTACTTCAATCTCCAACTTGCTGGGTAATACTGTCAGACAATCAGAAGTAGATTTGAAGGAGATTGAAAAGCAGGTTAAAGAATTGGTTGGAAAACCTGGCTTGAATGTGACTGAGCTTGGGCAGCAGTTGATGACTTCAGTTGGTCAGAGAATTGATGATACGCTGGGTGCAAGGGAAACACAGTTGATTGAAAGGGTGATAGCTGAGATCACCAAGCTGGCCACTCCTCAGGTTGATCTGGCCCCACTTACTTCTGAAATCAACCAGTTGAGGGGCAGCATAGATATTTTAACCACCCAGGTATCAACTCACTCTCAGGCTATTGATAAACTGATAACTGAAGTGGAAAATTTGAAGAGTAACAATGAAGAAGTAAAGGAAAAGGTGGTTTCTGGTCTGGATGAAGACTCTAAGACTTTGGATGCACTGAAAACTGGTCAGCAACAAGTTACATCTAATGTTCTGACTCAGTCTAAAGAAACCAACCACCTGTGGAGAACTTTCAGGATGATGTGCACAATATTTAAAGAATGCAAGGACATGAAATCGTGGCAGCCTCTTGACCGGTTGCCAGCTCACCATTCTGAATGGGAAGTTATAAGGGCAGGTCTAGATGCTGCCAAGGGGGAAAATCATGCAGTCCTTGCACCAATTGCATCTGAAAGTGCTCCATCTGGGAGTCAAATTGGTAGAGAAATGGTTGTCGCTACCAGTACTGAAACTGGTGAGCAAAGGGTTGATGATGTGATTGATAGGGGGAATGTGGATAAGGGTAAAGGAATTGCATCTGATGAATATGCCTAGCCGGCCACTGATGTACCGATGTTAGAAACTGGCAATGTTGATTTGCTTCCTCCAGTTACTGAAAGTGATAGCAAACGTTTGGCAAGGCTTGGTGATCAAATCAAAGAGAGAAAGAAAATGAAACAAGCAAACCAAGCTGAAGCCAGAGAACATCTTGCAAAGATTAAATTGCTTGATATAAGTGATGCTCACCTGTTGGGAATCACAAAGGAGGAATATGCCAGAGTGAAAGATGATGCAAGGATAGTGGGTATGTTAAAAGAAATGCTTGACATTAAACTAGACAGGCACTATCCTGATGATGAAGCTGAGCATGATGCCAGAAATTTGAACATATCAGTGGAGAAGGCTAAAGAGAATCGGGCCAGTGGGATTCTTAAAGAATTGAAAATGTAAAGAAGGTTGTGAAAAGGGTCTTGAATCCACCAAGAAGGAACCCTCAACCAAGAAAACCACTGCACAGAGATGCTGATCTGAGAACATTCCTTGAACCAACTGGCGAAGTCTCAAACAATGACATCAAGGTTGCTGTGTAAGCTGCTGGAGCTGGGACTTTTAAAATCTCAAATGAATCTGAAGCTAGAAACTATTATTCCCAGATCATGGCAACCAGAAAGCACAGTGGGGAAATCAATGGTGTTTTTTTAACAATTAAGCCAGGCACCAAGTACTTTCATGTTGAAGTCAGTTATGCTAGAGGGCCACTAGTTAAAACTGATAATCCTGGTGTAATGCAGTTTGGGTTCTCGGAATGGGTGGAAATGGTAAACTTTTTGGAAGCTAAGGCACAAAAGAATAGGTTTGAGAAAGCATGGGTCAACTTCTTGAAGGGCAAGATTCAACATAAAGAGAATCTGGAGCTGAAGTTGAACATTGATCCTGAAGACTCTCGTCCTATCTCTTCAGTGTCAAAGAGAAGGAGAACTGGCGAAGGGCCATCTGATTAAGTTCTCTTTCTAGTTTATCTACTTGTATTTTTTTTACATTCTGTAACTTATGTAAATTTCATTTCCTTGTATAAATGAAGTTACCAGATTGTAACTACAAGGTAGATAATAGATTAAATCTAACAAACTCAAAAGAAAAACCCAAGGCATTTATTGATCTATAAAAATGCCTTGGAAAACTTAGATAGATTTAATCGAACAAGTCTTTCCAGTTCATACTTGTACAGATACAAGAACTGAAAAAGACTTGGCAATATTTCAGGACAAATAGGGGGAATTTGTTAGGACCAGTTTCGCTGAAACTGGACAGTCTCCAGTTGCATCTGGAGACTAAGAAGATTTGTCCAGAAATATATTGAAGTCCAGTTGCAACGTACAGTTAACGCAACTGAAGACTTTCTCCAGTTGAGATCTGACCAGATGAAGAATCATTCCAGTTGAAGTCGAAGACAACAAGTGGAAGATAGAGAATGACAATGGCAGCGAAGCCCAGTTGACATTCTCCCCAGATACAAACTGGAGAGCATCAGTGTAAAGTACTTACAAAGCTTTACACTGATTACGAGGAAAAGACTTTTATGCTTTATGTGCTATTACACGGATAAAAGGATTTATCTATGTATAAAGTACAAAAGGTACATAAAGCAGGTTGAGAAAAGTTATTTTATCAAGTAACTTTACACAGTATTTTAAGGAATTAAATGCTATTCCTTAAATGCTCTCAACCATATTTGTACGGCCAAAGTTGACATCCCAATGTCAACTTTGCCTATAAATAGAAGTCATTGCACAACCAAGAACACACCTTACACTTCACTTTGCAAACCTGCAATATTCTTGGTGAGCTTGTGCAATATTCTCTCAATCGCTAAAAGGAACATTTCACAACTTTAAGTGTTTCGATTGTCAAGAGAATTTCCAAGTGTAGATCAATTGTATTTCATAGGTTGTTAGGATATTTACATACTTTGTATCATCTTGGTTCCGCAACAACCTTGTAATTTATTTAAAGTTAATAAATAAATTACACTTGAAAAATACATATTGTCTCATCAATTTACTTTACAAGTACTTTACATTATTGCATTGTTCTTTACTTATTGTCACTTTAATAAGTAATCTATCCAAGAACTTGGTATATACTCATTGCAACTGGTCGTCTCCAGTTCAGTGTCTATATTGCAAAGTAACCCCACCATCGACATAGAGGTGTCTTCAGGTAGTACCATCTATTGAGTTGGGACTTACAATTTGCAACATGTCTATGTGCCAGATCTCAGGCTAACCCAAAAGAATCACATTTGCTTGCTGTTAAGCACATCTTCAAATACCTGAAAGGGTGTCCTAGCCTTGGTCTTTGGTATCCCAAAGGCTCAGGGTTAGATCTAATGGGTTATTCAGATTTAGATCATGCAGGTTGTAAGATAGATAGGAAGTCAACAACTGGAGGTTGTCATTTCCTTGGAGGAAAACTGGTGAGTTGGACCAGCAAGAAGCAGACGTCAATCTCAATGTCCACTGCTGAGGCAGAGTACATTTCTGCGGCCAGTTGTTGTGCCCAGATTCTTTGGATCAAAAACCAGTTACTAGATTATGGTCAAAAGTATACTAAGACCCCAATCTTTTGTGACAACACCAGTGCAATTTCTATATCTCACAACCCAGTGATGCACTCTAAGACGAAGCATATTGACATCAGGTATCACTTCATTCGTGATCATGTTATGAAAGGAGACATTGAAATACATTTCATCCCCACTGACAAACAACTTGCTGATGTTTTTACAAAACCTCTCGATGAGACTACTTTTAAACATCTCATCAGTGAGTTGGGAATGCTAAACCCTTAAAACTGGAGACTTTGCACTTGTCAGGGTATCGAACGCCTTTGTGTACTATCCTGACCTTGTTAAAGTTCTCCAGTTGAGGAGGTCCAGATGATCTTTGCTTGCCAGGGTATCGAACGCCTTTATGTACTATTCTGGTACTCATCGATTTCTGGATCATCATTCTAGGGGAAAGACTCAAATATTTTTCTGACCAAAATTCTTTTTGTTTGAAAATATTGCAACTGGAGAAGTCTCTCCAGTTGAAAAATGGCACTGGATTAATCCTCCAGTGTATATTTTTGTCTTGTCTTAAAAACTGGTGGTTCACCAGATTTCATAACGTTGAGTACCTTTATCAAGTGAAACCGTCAGCTGACGTGGCAAAGATATTTTGAGAAAATGTGGACTTTTTATTGGGGATTGAAAAAGATAGTGGGCGAGTGGGAATATAAGTCGTCTTAGCATTTAATGCTTGACCCCTTGTATTAAATAAATTTTGAATTTCAAATTTTCTTTTTAATTTTACATCAAATCAATTGAAAATTGGGGATTAAAAATCATTTTTGTATTTACTGTGGGATTTTTGTTTCCCTATAAATACCCCCACATTTACTCCAAAACATTTACTTCTCTTTTTCATTCCTTCATTTACTTCCCAATCATCAAATATTCATCATTCTTCTCTCTGCTTCCTAAATCAAGAACCCTAACTCCTAAAATCTTCAATTTCACTTTCATCCTCTTATATAATGGCTCCAAGATCATCAAGATCTAGAGACATAAATCTCCTTACAGTCCCATATGCTCCCCCACCAGGTGTCAAACAGGCACCAGGTGCTCCATCAAATCCTGCTAACATCAAATTAAATCCCAATAATCCGTTGGCAAGTTTGATTGGAACTCAAGGGTCCGATACCCTTATTGGTAGAATCCGTAAGTTCTTGAGGGATTCTCCAATCGGCCCTTCTTTCTCAGCAAACCCACGAAAGATGTTTCACGACTACCTTTGTGAGTTTTGGTACACTGCAACTCTTTCTCCTACTGTTCATCCATTTCTTTCACCCTAAAGGATGGAACAGTCTAGTGTACCATGACAGCTGAAATCTTGAGAGATGCCCTTTCTCTTAACTATTGGCGTCCTGGGGAGACACCAACAGTCATCTCCTCAAATATAAACTTCAGACAGGTTCTCCTTGATATGGGACACAAGGACTGTCTGGAAAAAGGTCCTAAAACTAAGGGCTCCATGACGATGAAAGGCCTCTCACCATCCTGGAGGTACTTCTTTATTCATCTAGTGGAAAGCATGGGTGGGAGTTCTGGTGGATTGGACCAGATTAACTCCTCACAGGCAGAAATGGCTTACTGCCTGTGGAATGGATTGAGAGTGGACTTTGCAGACATCTTATACAGAAGTCTTGTACAAAAGCTGAAGGGCACCAGGGGACTATGCATCCCCTTCTCCAGGTTCCTCTCTCTCTGTTTTAGACTTATCTTGGGCAGTGCAACGTATAATAATACAACATCATTATACACTGTCCCAGATTTGTTGAGGAATCTTGACTCTCTAGTATCTGAAGCTGGAGAGGTTGAGATTCCATATAAAATGCGACTGGCATTTGCTAAAACCGATGCACCAATACCAGGTGGTCAGAAAGGCAACTGGGCGGGCCTCAAAACAGTGAGGGACCCACCGGTTCGTCCTCTGGCATATGGCAGTTGTTGGGCCTGAACAACAGCCAAACCCAGCCAGTTCCAGTCAGTCAGTCCCTACTGACCCAACTGAAGACCTCCCAACAGGTCTTCCAGTTATCCAAAAGGCTCCAAGAACCAGACGTTCTAGGATGAGGTCAGTACGAGCCACTGACACTAGTAACCCAGCCAACCCTTCAGTATCCTCCCAACAGGTTACTGAAGAAAGTCAAAGGGTTCCACTGCAAGCAGCCACTTCCACAATTTCTGTAGGAGGAAGTGGTGATGATTTAACTGGGCCAGCCCAACCCAGAGTAGAGTCAAAAATTACCTAAGATAATCTACGTTGAAGACTTAGATCAATTATGTAACCAAACTTTCTTTCGTGAGGTTAAGGGCTTGTAAAATATGTTTAAGATTCAAAGATGCGTTTAATAAAAATATTTGATAACGATTATGTCGACTAAACAAGGATTAGAGGTCTAGAACAATGATAAACAGAATAATAAGTATTGAAATAAGCGAATCAATAATAAATGTAGCTAATCAAAGTAAAGATCTAATAAAGTATGCTTTAAAGTAAAGAGTAAAGAACAAGAACACCGAGATTTGTTGTCGAGGAAAAGCCCTTAATCCTTTAAGGATTGCCGGCATAAAAACCCCGGGAGGAAGCAATCGTCCCTGCCTTTGTTCTTTTATTAATGATTGTTAAAATGTTTACAAATGGTGGAATTCGGTTGATCGATGTATCTAAGTGTAAAGTAAATGAGAGCAATGTGTGTGAATACAAGTGTTTTGTGAGCAGAAATATAAGAAGTGATTAGATGCCTAAATCGATCAGCCTCCTTCATTTATATAGACCTAGGATCTAACTAACTATCCGAAGTTGTAGGGATCTTCCAGGTCTTCAGTAGTTGAACGTTGGAGCATATCTTGACCAGTTAAGTGAACGTTGTAGTTCTTCTCCTCGTGCTGAATTCAACTTGAAGTCCGATTATCTTGGCAGACTAAGTCTTCTTTGCGTGTTGGAGATTTATCCCATGTGTGAAATCCTTTCTCTACCGTTGGAGATATTTTCCTTGGCTGAATATTCTGAAATCTGCATGCTTATCTCACGTGGAAATGATAATAATATTTGAAACATAATGTTAGCAATATATTAATAAGTAATCAGAATATTCTTCTATGTCAAGATCCTGAGACGTCAAGATCTTGAACCTTCAGGATATTGACACCTGAAATTTCACCCATAACAATTGTCCCCAAAGTTATTTAAATAAAATCTATTTTGTTGAAATAACTTTGAATCTTCTAGAGAAAGCTTTGACCGGAGTCAATTAGTAAATTTTGAAACTATCTTAAAGATAAGACGCGTGGAACTCGAAGAGCCAAGAGTTGTGATACGATAGGTAACAACTTGACGGTTCAATTTCTATCTTTTCACCCCTCTATATAAGGCTAAAGTTTTCATTTTGAAAATCACAAATAATTTCCATTTTCCAAAAAAACATTCTTTTAAAATATGTCTTCTTTAAAATCTTTGGGCGATTTTCTTCATGAGATAGATTTTTAGCACTTATTTTTATTATCTTATTGTTATTTTTAATTCACTCTTGTTTTATTTTTCAGTCATTCACTGAACTCGACATGAAGTATACTGCTAGAGACCAACTTAATGAGGACATTATTAAGACAATGCAAAGCCTCATAAATTCTTATAAAGAATCTATGGAGACCGAAAAGGAAATGGGTTTGTACGTAAAAGCTGGTTTAGAAGCTAAAATACAAGTTTTAAACACCGCCTTGAGAGAAATCCGCATTGAACTCGGTTCTACTCAGGAAATCCTCAAGAATACCAAGGAAGAGTTGGACCGACACAAGTTGCTTTTTGAGAATCTCCAGAAGACTCATCCAAAATCTATTGGAATGCTGTTCTATAAGGTGTTTCAGACTTTGTGGGCGATGAATGATATGATGAAAAGGCCAGAGCCCATATTTTAGACTCTTTTGTAATGTAGATATTTAGGAGGATGAAACTTCTTTCGAGTGGTTGTTTATGTAAAAATATTATGAATAAAAACTATCTTTTGATCTTTTTTATTTCAGACTCGAAAATCAAAAGCGTTTATCAAGGAAAATAATTAATTATATGACGTGATATGTCAGTGAATAATTATTCTTGACTTACTTGACTACATCAACAGTAAGCAATCAAATCAACAGTAATTAGAGAGTAAGATACATGCACCTTGTTTATGCAATTAAGATCCCACTTGTAAGCATCATCTTTAATTGTTGTCAGTCTCCAACATTTATTCCTGCATTAAAATAATATGTGTGGGACTGAATTGAATTTTTTGGAGGGGATTAAAATTAAGAAGGGAATTCTTAATTTTAAGATTCTCATAGGGACATTGGTGTTCAAGATATAGAGGGTGTCCCAATATCTTGAACTTGCTTGGGAGGCGTGGTTAGCCTTTTTCGTATATTTTGTGTAATGGGTGGCGTGGTTAGCCAATTTCGGGAGATCGATGGTAACACCGACAACCAACAAAATTAATTTCGATGACCTTGGAATTTAACCCTTCAATCGTGAAATTAATTAACGTGCGACACGGGCGAATTTAAGAGAAGGTGAAAACCTTCAACCAATAGTTGGTGTGAAAGCCAATAGGTGAAGACCTTGTTCCATGTTGTAATGCATAAGTTTGACAATGTTGATTATCGCTTGAAATCTACAAAGCATAGTTTTAGAAACTGACGTTAGCCATTTGGCTAACTCCACTCCGATGCTCAAGTTAGTATCATCATTTTGGAAAGTGAAATAAAAAGCAATAAAAATAAAATTTAAGGGCAAGAAATCAAACATGATTTTGTCAAAAGAGAAAATAAATTACACATGATAGGTTTTGAGATGAATAGCATTCCAAGCTCTTGGAACTAAGTTACCTTGTAAATCTTGAAGCCAATAAGATCCTTTTCCAGCTTCTGCCTCAATCAAATAAGGACCTTCCCATTTTGGATTCAATTTGCCATCTGGCTTGGTCAAAGCCTTCTTGAGAACCAAATCACCAACTTGAAACCGCCTTAATCGTAAATTCTTATTATAAGACTTAGCAATTCGTTGTTTTTTTTTTTTTTTTTTTTTTTTTTTTTTTTTTTTTTTTTTTTTTTTTTTTTTTTTTTTTTTTTTTTTTTTTTTTTTTTTTTTTTTTTTTTTTTTTTTTTTTTTTTTTTTTTTTTTTTTTTTTTTTTTTTTTTTTTTTTTTTTTTTTTTTTTTTTTTTTTTTTTTTTTTTTTTTTTTTTTTTTTTTTTTTTTTTTTTTTTTTTTTTTTTTTTTTTTTTTTTTTTTTTTTTTTTTTTTTTTTTTTTTTTTTTTTTTTTTTTTTTTTTTTTTTTTTTTTTTTTTTTTTTTTTTTTTTTTTTTTTTTTTTTTTTTTTTTTTTTTTTTTTTTTTTTTTTTTTTTTTTTTTTTTTTTTTTTTTTTTTTTTTTTTTTTTTTTTTTTTTTTTTTTTTTTTTTTTTTTTTTTTTTTTTTTTTTTTTTTTTTTTTTTTTTTTTTTTTTTTTTTTTTTTTTTTTTTTTTTTTTTTTTTTTTTTTTTTTTTTTTTTTTTTTTTTTTTTTTTTTTTTTTTTTTTTTTTTTTTTTTTTTTTTTTTTTTTTTTTTTTTTTTTTTTTTTTTTTTTTTTTTTTTTTTTTTTTTTTTTTTTTTTTTTTTTTTTTTTTTTTTTTTTTTTTTTTTTTTTTTTTTTTTTTTTTTTTTTTTTTTTTTTTTTTTTTTTTTTTTTTTTTTTTTTTTTTTTTTTTTTTTTTTTTTTTTTTTTTTTTTTTTTTTTTTTTTTTTTTTTTTTTTTTTTTTTTTTTTTTTTTTTTTTTTTTTTTTTTTTTTTTTTTTTTTTTTTTTTTTTTTTTTTTTTTTTTTTTTTTTTTTTTTTTTTTTTTTTTTTTTTTTTTTTTTTTTTTTTTTTTTTTTTTTTTTTTTTTTTTTTTTTTTTTTTTTTTTTTTTTTTTTTTTTTTTTTTTTTTTTTTTTTTTTTTTTTTTTTTTTTTTTTTTTTTTTTTTTTTTTTTTTTTTTTTTTTTTTTTTTTTTTTTTTTTTTTTTTTTTTTTTTTTTTTTTTTTTTTTTTTTTTTTTTTTTTTTTTTTTTTTTTTTTTTTTTTTTTTTTTTTTTTTTTTTTTTTTTTTTTTTTTTTTTTTTTTTTTTTTTTTTTTTTTTTTTTTTTTTTTTTTTTTTTTTTTTTTTTTTTTTTTTTTTTTTTTTTTTTTTTTTTTTTTTTTTTTTTTTTTTTTTTTTTTTTTTTTTTTTTTTTTTTTTTTTTTTTTTTTTTTTTTTTTTTTTTTTTTTTTTTTTTTTTTTTTTTTTTTTTTTTTTTTTTTTTTTTTTTTTTTTTTTTTTTTTTTTTTTTTTTTTTTTTTTTTTTTTTTTTTTTTTTTTTTTTTTTTTTTTTTTTTTTTTTTTTTTTTTTTTTTTTTTTTTTTTTTTTTTTTTTTTTTTTTTTTTTTTTTTTTTTTTTTTTTTTTTTTTTTTTTTTTTTTTTTTTTTTTTTTTTTTTTTTTTTTTTTTTTTTTTTTTTTTTTTTTTTTTTTTTTTTTTTTTTTTTTTTTTTTTTTTTTTTTTTTTTTTTTTTTTTTTTTTTTTTTTTTTTTTTTTTTTTTTTTTTTTTTTTTTTTTTTTTTTTTTTTTTTTTTTTTTTTTTTTTTTTTTTTTTTTTTTTTTTTTTTTTTTTTTTTTTTTTTTTTTTTTTTTTTTTTTTTTTTTTTTTTTTTTTTTTTTTTTTTTTTTTTTTTTTTTTTTTTTTTTTTTTTTTTTTTTTTTTTTTTTTTTTTTTTTTTTTTTTTTTTTTTTTTTTTTTTTTTTTTTTTTTTTTTTTTTTTTTTTTTTTTTTTTTTTTTTTTTTTTTTTTTTTTTTTTTTTTTTTTTTTTTTTTTTTTTTTTTTTTTTTTTTTTTTTTTTTTTTTTTTTTTTTTTTTTTTTTTTTTTTTTTTTTTTTTTTTTTTTTTTTTTTTTTTTTTTTTTTTTTTTTTTTTTTTTTTTTTTTTTTTTTTTTTTTTTTTTTTTATTATAAGACTTAGCAATTCGTTGTTGATAAGCTGCTATTCTTATCTTGGTTCTCTCTCGTAATTCAGTTACAGCTTCTAAATCTTCAAGCAACAACTCTTTATTTTTCTCATAAGTTAATAAACTAATTCTAGCAGTAGGCAGATCCATCTCAGTGTGTAGAAATGCCTCAGCTCCAAAGACAAGTGAGAATGGAGTCTGTCCAGTAGCACTCTTTAGAGTTGTTCGATCAGCCCATAAGACAAATGGCAATTCTTCAGCCCATTTTCCTTTAGCTTGTCCCAGTCTTTTCTTCAAATTATTCATTATAATTTTGTTGCTTGATTCTGCTTGACCATTAGCTTGTGGATGGACCGGAGTAGAAGTAATCATCTTGATGCCCCATCTTTCACAAAAAATTGTAGTTTTCTTTCCTATAAATTGTGACCCATTATCACAAATTATCTCCGCTGGAACTCCAAATCTCGTTAATATATTTCTCTTAATGAAAGATATGACATGTGATTCATGAATCTTGGCATATGCTTCAGCTTCAATCCATTTTGAGAAATAATCCGTCATGGCCAAAAAATATTTCTTCGCAGCTGAAGATTCTGTCATTGGCCCAACAATATCCATTCCCCATTTCATAAATGGCCATTGGTGATAGTATTGAATACATGGGTTCTACGGGTTGATGATAAATGTTGCTATGTCGCTGACAAGCATCACATTTCTTCGCATATTCTTCAGCATCGTGTTTCATAGTTGGCCAATAATAACCTGTTCTCAAGATCTTTGAATATAAAGATCTTCCAGCTGTATGATTTTCACATTCTCCTTCGTATATATCCTTAAGAACCTCATTGGTCTCGGGAAATTCTAAGCATCTAAGATATGGTCCTGCAAGAGATTTTCTATACAAAATACCATTTATCATAGAATAATGTGTTGTTTTCATGCGAAAGGCCTTTGGGTTTTCATCTTTAGGGATTGTCCCAGTATTTAAATATTCTATTATTGGTGTAGTCCAGGAATTTTGATTGTCCCCAGAATTTTCAGTTTCTGTATCTTGAACAGCTAATATATTGGTTGATTCTTTTTCTATAGCAGGATGTAACACATGAATTATAGGAATCCTAGTTTCTGGTGACATTTTAAGTGTTGATCCTAGATTTGCTAAAGCATCAGCCTCAGTGTTTTCTTCTCTAGGCACTTATTCTATATCAAATAAATCAAAGTTCTCAGCTAATTTTTTCACTATTTCCAAATATTGCATCAATTTTTCACCTTTTATCAATTCCAAGCTTGTGTGTAATCACATCTTTAGATATTCCAGTCATATCTTCTTGCTTAATGCATTCTTTCTGGAGCAAATTTCTTCTTTTTTGTTGAATTGGCTTGAAACTTTTATCAATTCCAAGCTTGTGTGTAATCACATCTTTAGATATTCCAGTCATATCTTCTTGGATAATGCATTCTTTCTGGAGCAAACTTTCTTCTTTTTTGTTGAATTGGCTTGAAACTTTTATCAATTCCAAGCTTGTGTGTAATCACATCTTTAGATATTCCAGTCATATCTTCTTGCTTAATGCATTCTTTCTGGAGCAAATTTCTTCTTTTTTGTTGAATTGGCTTGAAACTTTTATCAATTCCAAGCTTGTGTGTAATCACATCTTTAGATATTCCAGTCATATCTTCTTGCTTAATGCATTCTTTCTGGAGCAAATTTTCTTCTTTTTTGTTGAATTGGCTTGAAACTTTTATCAATTCCAAGCTTGTGTGTAATCACATCTTTAGATATTCCAGTCATATCTTCTTGCTTAATGCATTCTTTCTGGAGCAAATTTCTTCTTTTTTGTTGAATTGGCTTGAAACTTTTATCAATTCCAAGCTTGTGTGTAATCACATCTTTAGATATTCCAGTCATATCTTCTTGGATAATTGCATTCTTTCTGGAGCAAATTTTCTTCTTTTTTGTTGAATTGGCTTGAAACTTTTATCAATTCCAAGCTTGTGTGTAATCACATCTTTAGATATTCCAGTCATATCTTCTTGCTTAATTGCATTCTTTCTGGAGCAAACTTTCTTCTTTTTTGTTGAATTGGCTTGAAACTTTTATCAATTCCAAGCTTGTGTGTAATCACATCTTTAGATATTCCAGTCATATCTTCTTGCTTAATGCATTCTTTCTGGAGCAAATTTCTTCTTTTTTGTTGAATTGGCTTGAAACTTTTATCAATTCCAAGCTTGTGTGTAATCACATCTTTAGATATTCCAGTCATATCTTCTTGCTTAATGCATTTCTTTCTGGAGCAAATTTCTTCTTTTTTGTTGAATTGGCTTGAAACTTTTATCAATTCCAAGCTTGTGTGTAATCACATCTTTAGATATTCCAGTCATATCTTCTTGGATAATTGCATTTCTTTCTGGAGCAAACTTTCTTCTTTTTTGTTGAATTGGCTTGAAACTTTTATCAATTCCAAGCTTGTGTGTAATCACATCTTTAGATATTCCAGTCATATCTTCTTGGATAATTGCATTTCTTTCTGGAGCAAATTTCTTCTTTTTTGTTGAATTGGCTTGAAACTTTTATCAATTCCAAGCTTGTGTGTAATCACATCTTTAGATATTCCAGTCATATCTTCTTGGATAATTGCATTTCTTTCTGGAGCAAACTTTCTTCTTTTTTGTTGAATTGGCTTGAAACTTTTATCAATTCCAAGCTTGTGTGTAATCACATCTTTAGATATTCCAGTCATATCTTCTTGGATAATTGCATTTCTTTCTGGAGCAAACTTTCTTCTTTTTTGTTGAATTGGCTTGAAACTTTTATCAATTCCAAGCTTGTGTGTAATCACATCTTTAGATATTCCAGTCATATCTTCTTGGATAATTGCATTTCTTTCTGGAGCAAACTTTCTTCTTTTTTGTTGAATTGGCTTGAAACTTTTATCAATTCCAAGCTTGTGTGTAATCACATCTTTAGATATTCCAGTCATATCTTCTTGGATAATTGCATTTCTTTCTGGAGCAAACTTTCTTCTTTTTTGTTGAATTGGCTTGAAACTTTTATCAATTCCAAGCTTGTGTGTAATCACATCTTTAGATATTCCAGTCATATCTTCTTGGATAATTGCATTTCTTTCTGGAGCAAACTTTCTTCTTTTTTGTTGAATTGGCTTGAAACTTTTATCAATTCCAAGCTTGTGTGTAATCACATCTTTAGATATTCCAGTCATATCTTCTTGGATAATTGCATTTCTTTCTGGAGCAAACTTTCTTCTTTTTTGTTGAATTGGCTTGAAACTTTTATCAATTCCAAGCTTGTGTGTAATCACATCTTTAGATATTCCAGTCATATCTTCTTGGATAATTGCATTTCTTTCTGGAGCAAACTTTCTTCTTTTTTGTTGAATTGGCTTGAAACTTTTATCAATTCCAAGCTTGTGTGTAATCACATCTTTAGATATTCCAGTCATATCTTCTTGGATAATTGCATTTCTTTCTGGAGCAAACTTTCTTCTTTTTTGTTGAATTGGCTTGAAACTTTTATCAATTCCAAGCTTGTGTGTAATCACATCTTTAGATATTCCAGTCATATCTTCTTGCTTCCAAGCAAAAGTCTTCATTCTAGCTTTTAGAAAATCAGTGAGCTTGACCTCTAAATCTTTTGAGATCTTTGATCCTAATAACACTTTGATGTTAGGATCTTTAGGGACCAGAATAACTTCTTTAACATCTTGCTCCTCTGGTTCATCGACATCGAAGATCCTCTTCTGTAATTGCTATTGTGAAGTTGACTTTGCTGCTGACTTCATGGTGGATGTATATCATTCTCTAGCCTCTTGTTGATCTCCTTTATTAGTGACCACTCCCCAAGGTGTTGGCATTTTAACACATTGGTGATATGTCGATGGTACTGCCTTCATTTCGTGAATCCAGGGCCTTCCCAAAATTATGTTACAGCCTGGAAGAGTGTCGATCACACAAAATTTTTGCATGGAATTAACCCCTCCAACATATACCGGTAGCTTAATTTCACCAACAGTATATTTGGTCTCGCCACTGAATCCAATTAGTGGTGACGCCTTGGCAATAATATTATCTTTAGAAATATCCATTCTTCTCAGGGTCTCCAGCTTGATTATATTCACTGAGCTCCCATTATCTATCAAGATCCTGCGAACATAATGGTTAGCGATAAATAAGGTAACAACCAAACCGTCATGATGTGGTTCCAGTATGTCATCGAAGTCATCTTCCTCAAAAGAGACAATTTCTGAATCTAAAATTGAAGCTTTCTTCACGCCTTTTTCTCTTTTATCTGTCTTGCTTATTTTTCAAAAGTCCTACTGCATGAAAATTGACTATAAAATAAATTAGTTAAATCAGCAAAAGAGTTAATAGATAGAGGAGGTAAACTCTGCAGCCATTTTAGGGCCGATCCTGAAAGTGTAGATCCAAAGCTTCTACATAAGCAAGCTTCCTTCAGACTGGATGGAATAGGCACAGTTTCCATCTTTTCCAGATATAATGCAATATGCTCTTGAGGATCAGTAGTTCCATCATATGGCTTCATATTTGGAACCTGGAACTTCTTTGGGATCTCTACATTTGTGATCCTGTCACCATATCTATTAATAAGATAGGATGCAGGATTGACCTCTGGAATTGGATTGCAAAATCCAGGAACGCTAGAGATCATGTCTTTAAGCCTCTGGAACTTCTCTTGCGATATATTCGTTTGGTCCTTGTCCCTGCGATGGATTAGTAAAAGCAAATGATCCAGTAAAATTATTAGAATTATGTAAACCTGCGCCCATTGTAGCAGATGTCCCAGTAGCATAAGTATTTTGAGGAATATTGCTCCCAAAATTATGTTACAGCCTGGAAGAGTGTCGATCACACAAAATTTTTGCATGGAATTAACCCCTCCAACATATACCGGTAGCTTAATTTCACCAACAGTATATTTGGTCTCGCCACTGAATCCAATTAGTGGAGACGCCTTGGCAATAATATTATCTTTAGAAATATCCATTCTTCTCAGGGTCTCCAGCTTGATTATATTCACTGAGCTCCCATTATCTATCAAGATCCTGCGAACATAATGGTTAGCGATAAATAAGGTAACAACCAAACCGTCATGATGTGGTTCCAGTATGTCATCGAAGTCATCTTCCTCAAAAGAGACAATTTCTGAATCTGAAATTGAAGCTTTCTTCACGCCTTTTTCTCTTTTATCTGTCTTGCTTTGTTTTGCAAATCTCTTGGCTGCTGAGTATGTCGTCCCACATACTTCTGATCCGCCAGAAATAGTGTTAATTACCCTTGCATCTGGAGGTGGAGAATCTGCTTTTTGAGTGGAACTAGACTTTGCGAAGTCTATGCCTTCAACATCCTTAGCCTTCTTCCTTCCAAAAAGTTCTTTAAGATACCCTTTGGCCAGAAGAGTAGAGATCTCCCTTCTCAACATCTTGCTATCTTCAGTAAGATGGCCAAAGTCTTCATGGTATGCACACCATTGGCTAGGATCCTTCTTTTTGAAATAAGAATCATTCTTCTTTTGTGGCCACCTTACTTTATCTCCAAGATCTCGTAGCGCCATTATAATACCAGGTGTTCTTACTGAGAAGCAGTATGTTGACAGGGCAAGATACTCGACCCCATCTTCTTCAATTGCATTGACTTGATTATCGACATGTCTTGTGTAGGGTTTATTTCTTGGCTTATATACTGGAGTTTCTGCTTTCCGATTTGGACGATCATATGATAAAGCTTCTAATTTTGAAGAAGTCAATTCATTTTCTTCAAGCCTTATGAATCTTGCAGCCCTTGCTTTGGCTTCATCCAGATTTCTGCATGACGTCATTATAAGATCTTCTTGAAATTTGGAACATTTATGGAGACCTCTCTGTAAAGCTTGTATAGCAGTCAACATATCTAATTTAGGAATATTAAGAGATTCTTTTGTAAATCTAGTCATAAAATCCCTAAGTGATTCGTGTGGTTTTTGAATAATTTTATAAAGATCATCAGTCAATTTTTCAAAAGTCCTACTGCATGAAAATTGACTATAAAATAAATTAGTTAAATCAGCAAAAGAGTTAATAGATAGAGGAGGTAAACTCTGCAGCCATTTTAGGGCCGATCCTGAAAGTGTAGATCCAAAGCTTCTACATAAGCAAGCTTCCTTCAGACTGGATGGAATAGGCACAGTTTCCATCTTTTCCAGATATAATGCAATATGCTCTTGAGGATCAGTAGTTCCATCATATGGCTTCATATTTGGAACCTGGAACTTCTTTGGGATCTCTACATTTGCGATCCTGTCACCATATCTATTAATAAGATAGGATGCAGGATTGACCTCTGGAATTGGATTGCAAAATCCAGGAACGCTAGAGATCATGTCTTTAATCCTCTGGAACTCTCTTGCGATATATTCGTTTGGTCCTTGTCCCTGCGATGGATTAGTAAAAGCAAATGATCCAGTAAAATTATTAGAATTATGTAAACCTGCGCCCATAGTGGCAGATGTCCCAGCAGCATGAGTATTTTGAGGAATATTGCTCCCAAAATTCTGAGTTGCAGTTGGGAATGACGTGTTAAACGACGCAGATCCAGGGGTTGTAGATGCTCCTGGAGTTGCAAATAAATTTCTTGGGGTCATTGGAGGTCCATTTTCTGTAATCCTGGACTCCAAAATCCTAAATTGAGTCTGATTATACTCTTTATTAGCTGCAACAGTATCGGTAAGTTTCTGCAAAATAGAAAACAAATTAGGAATTTCTTCATGATTAAGATTCGAAGCAGCTTCCTTGGATCCAATATTGAATGGATCAGGGTGGCCTTTATTGTTATAGAAGCTTGATCGCTCTGCTCGTCTAGATCCAACATTTGTTTGAGACGGATTTCCTGCTGGTGTGTCGCCAGTGATGTTGAATTCGTTACTTTGATCAGCTTGATCATTTGTCGTTGATTTGATTCGGAATTCGAGCAGCATTATTCCTGTTTCTTCGATACGAATCATTTCCTGGAGGAGGAGGCATCATAGAAGAAGAAACAGCAGGAGCATTTTGTGAAGAGTTAGTTGGTTGAGTCGACATTATCGGATTTAATTTCGGAAAATTGGTTTTGATAAAAATCAAAAGAATTTTTAATTGATCGAAAGCACCTTTTGCCCCACGGTGGGCGCCAAATTGTTTTGGTCAAAAATTACCTAAGATAATCTACGTTGAAGACTTAGATCAATTATGTAACCAAACTTTCGTTCGTGAGGTTAAGGGCTTGTAAAATATGTTTAAGATTCAAAGATGCGTTTAATAAAAATATTTGATAACGATTATGTCGACTAAACAAGGATTAGAGGTCTAGAACAATGATAAACAGAATAATAAGTATTGAAATAAGCGAATCAATAATAAATGTAGCTAATCAAAGTAAAGATCTAATAAAGTATGCTTTAAAGTAAAGAGTAAAGAACAAGAACACCGAGATTTGTTGTCGAGGAAAAGCCCTTAATCCTTTAAGGATTGCCGGCATAAAAACCCCGGGAGGAAGCAATCGTCCCTGCCTTTGTTCTTTTATTAATGATTGTTAAAATGTTTACAAATGGTGGAATTCGGTTGATCGATGTATCTAAGTGTAAAGTAAATGAGAGCAATGTGTGTGAATACAAGTGTTTTGTGAGCAGAAATATAAGAAGTGATTAGATGCCTAAATCGAACAGCCTCCTTCGTTTATATAGACCTAGGATCTAACTAACTATCTGAAGTTGTAGGGATCTTCCAGGTCTTCAGTAGTTGAACGTTGGAGCATATCTTGACCAGTTGAGTGAACGTTGTAGTTCTTCTCCTCGTGCTGAATTCAACTTGAAGTCCGATTATCTTGGCAGACTAAGTCTTCTTTGCGTGTTGAAGATTTATCCCATGTGTGAAATCTTTTCTCTACCGTTGGAGATATTTTCCTTGGCTGAATATTCTGAAATCTGCATGCTTATCTCACGTGGAAATGATAATAATATTTGAAACATAATGTTAGCAATATATTAATAAGTAATCAGAATATTCTTCTATGTCAAGATCCTGAGACGTCAAGATCTTGAACCTTCAGGATATTGACACCTGAAATTTCACCCATAACAATTGTGATACTCTGAAGAACAAAAGTTGCCACATTTTTTGTGATGTTAAACAAGAACAATTGCTTTAGGGTTTAAATTGAATCTGATGTTTTATGTATTTAGGGTTGAAGGAAACGATTTATATAGAGAGGTAGATATTACATATAGATAAAAACAAATCAATCAGCCCAAATATATATATAGAAACGATTTCGTTTTGATAATCTCGAATTTAAATATATATATATAGAAACGATTTCCTTTTGATAATCTTAAACTAAAATATACCAAGTATTATACATACCTAATGAATCATGAACATCAAACGGAGTAAAGAGGGATCAAAATGGGCGGTGATTGGTGGTTATCTGGGTGGGTGGATGGAAAATTGGAAAGAAATTCCAGACACTTTACTCCAATCTTCCTACAAATTGTATTTGGTAAAATCTTAGAAACTTTTGGCAAAACTGTATATTAAAGTCTGCTCCCGAATTGTATTCAGCAGAGCTTGAATACTTTTCACAACGGTTGCCTAAATCTTTTGTCACAAATCACACTTAAAAACTCCTAAAAACTTGCGAGTACTTCAGTGCTTGTCTTTTTCTTTGAAATATACTTGACATATTACGACCACTTTTGCCAAACCATATAATTTCATTCTTTCCGTAAAACATACTTGAAAGATTCACGATATACAAATACTTCCGCCCAACAGTATTATAAATTCTTTCGCCCTAATCATACTTGATATATCGTATTGACAAAGCTGAGACGCCTCTACTACGATTTTGACTATAACTGATCAAAAACAACAATGCCCAGTCCCATCAGTGTAGGGGTATAAGGCCATATTAGGGGGAAAGTACTCACACTTTCAACTATGTTCACTATTTCTCAACTAGAGTTCGTTATAATCAATTTGCATAAAATGTTGAGCAAATCATTCAGAAGGTGTAAAAATGTAAAATATGTCCAATATTATTAACACGGTTAAGGTAAAAGTGTCCAAAGCATGATCAGTTAGAAGTGTTCATGATATGATGTATACTGCTCTGGGTAAGCAACTGTAATTAGTGTTCAGATCTTCTCAAATATAATCTTTACTGTCTTCTTACATAAAGACTAGTTATTCTAAAAACAAATTCAAGTAGAGCCTTTTGAACTTATAAAATTGCAAGGCATGGATCAATACAACGTAAAAAAAATAATGTTGAAGATTTTCCAAGTAAGATATTTACCCTGTTTTTGGGATTTAACCTAGTAGCTGGTTGCTTTAGAACAACTTGACAAGTACGATAAGCATAATGGTTATTACTCTTTATCTACATACAAGACTCCAATAAGAGTGACAACCCATAAAAGCATAAATTACCAACTTATGCCAAGAAATAAAGAAAAAAATACATCCATGAAAGCTTCACAAAAGGATCTATACAATCAAAGACAAATAGTGGCAAATGTAGGCAAAGAGTCAATAACCTGAGACTTTACAAGTCGTGTTGGAGCATTTTTCAAGCATTCTGTTGCTACTCCATCATAGGCCCTAACTAGTCCTCCAGTGCCTAGTTTGATCAAAATTCCTTGAGAATAAACAAAATCAATAACTTAAATGTGAATCAGTTCTTACTCCATTCATTGTATAATAAAGAATTAGCAATGTTATCTCATTACTGTATTACAAGGATAACCCTCTATTGCTTTTTTCAGTTAAGGTGGTGATTATTAAAGAAAGAAAAAATAACAGGAGTAGTTAGATGAATCATTAATGAAGTAAACTTGACACGATATTTACCTAATGACAACAACCATCACTCTATCTAACCCTGAATTTTCAATTGCAGAATGTATTGGTTTTCCAGCTGTACCAGATGGCTCACCGTCATCATTACTTCTGTAATGATTTCTGACCTAGAATACAAGGAAACATATCATGTAAGCAAAATTAGTGAGAGGACCAAAATGCATGTATGTTGTTTCATTGTGGTCCAATATATCATCATTTTCTACAATAAACACCTAACATGAATCATCTTCACCAAAATAGTAGATTCACATGCAATATATTGGAGCAAATAGTATACAGTTTTAGGCTATTGTATTTGGTATTCACTTATTTTCCTCTTTATACAAGACGACAGGCTATTAATCTCATGGAGTCATGGGCATAAGCTCATTGTGTGTGAGAACTTAGGATATACTGGTTTAAACAGAGTGCTGGCAATTGAGCAGGGACTGATGTCCAACGATGGCATATTTTTGAAAAATATAATCAAAAAATCTTATTCTTTATAATAAAGAGACACATGTATACCTTATAAGCCCAACAATTATGCGTTGCACGTGGATCTTGGACCTACACATTGTAAAAGATAATATCAGAAGTTTCAACAGCTTTGAAGGAAATTACATAAAACGCGAATAATAATCATTATAAATAGAAACTTGTCATACTCTCGCTAACTCTACCAATATTAATTAACAGACTGTTTCACTTTTTCTTCTTTCACTATGACCAAAAAAAATGTATGAATTAGTATTCGCCCACTACCAACAGCTATAAGCAAGGGGTATCACAACTGACACATTGTAAAAGATAATATCAGAAGTTTCAACAGCTTTCAAGGAAATTACATAAAACGCGAATAATAATCATTATAAATAGAAACTTGTCATACTCTCGCTAACTCTACCAATATTAATTAACAGACTGTTTCACTTTTTCTTCTTTCACTATGACCAAAAAAAATGTATGAATTAGTATTCGCCCACTACCAACAGCTATAAGCAAGGGGTATCACAACTGACACATTGTAACAAAGACAAACTCCTCCATTCAGTGTTTTAACGTTCTCAGCATGCCAAATGGCAATCTAGTGACTCAAGCTATTCTTAAAGTCATGCTAAGGGAACTCAGCAGTTACCTAATTCAGCTTTGACTATGTTCTGGTGAGTTATGGGATCTGCATCTGCCAAGGGTTTCTATCCATATGTAACAATATCAAACACAAAAGGTAGATAAAAGAAGTAATCTAAACAAAGAACCCGATAAATAAATTATTAGATTGATGGCTGACTGTTAGTGTTAGCCAATAACACATTCTCCAACTTTGTTTGACAACAAGTAGTTCAATATCTATCACTCTGAAATAAAATCTATTCCTATATCTTGTGATTGTAGAATTTCTCTCTATGGTTATCGATTGACTTAAGGTATTCTCTGTTACACCCTCTGAAACCCTGTTACACCATCCAATCTTGATATGGTTACAAAAACTGCATTGCAGACAAAGGATTGAACAATGAAACCTATAGTTCAGATGGTGTAGCCCTCATTAAGATATTGCTTATTTGGAACGAGGTTACAGTGTATCACTCAAAATCTAGACTCGCTAGATTTAAACACTACCCTCACAAGCTCACTAGTATAGAATTTTATAGCACAATTCTATACTATACTTTTCTCTCAAGACAAACTATTACAAGAGTTTTTGATCTACTCTTTCTAGTTTCCAAATAGGAATGTCTCACTATAAAACTTCTTGAATAAAATACTTGGTATTTTTCTTCTGATTCTCTACAAATGAAACCGAGTTCATTTCCTTTTATAGACTAACAGGTAGGCTACCAATGTATGTATGCAAGTTGAATTTGGCTTCCAAAATCCCATGCATAACATACTGTAAAAATGAATTTATGGCTGCAGACAAAGGATTGAACAATGAAACCTATAGTTCAGATGGTGTAGCCCTCATTAAGATATTGCTTATTTGGAACGAGGTTACAGTGTATCACTCAAAATCTAAACTCGCTAGATTTAAACACTACCCTCACAAGCTCACTAGTATAGAATTTTATAGCACAATTCTATACTATACTTTTCTCTCAAAACAAACTATTACATGAGTTTTTGATCTACTCTTTCTAGTTTCCAAATAGGAATGTCTCACTATAAAACTTCTTGAATAAAATACTTGGTATTTTTCTTCTGATTCTCTACAAATGAAACCGAGTTCATTTCCTTTTATAGACTAACAGGTAGGCTACCAATGTATGTATGCAAGTTGAATTTGGCTTCCAAAATCCCATGCATAACATACTGTAAAAATGAATTCATGGCTGGCCATAACTTGAACAATTGACTATATTATTCAACTATTCCACCCACCATATTAACCGACATATAGCCTGCAATCTTTGACAAAGTTACTTCATGTATGCATGTAGCCTCCTAGCCTTTTGAAACTAATAATTCATGTGTGAAATATGGAAATTGGAATTGAGTCAACATGGCAGGCTATGCCACCGTCCAACAAATCTCCACCTTGACGAACATTCCACGCCTTTGCTATCCGCAATCGATCTCTGCTTCCCATCATCCCCTCTCGAGGGCTCATCACTTTTGAATTCCGCGAACGCCAACCAAGTTCAAACATGTTCAAACTTGTTTGTAGTAACTACCTTAGTTAACATATCTGCCGGATTATCTGTTGTGCTGATCTTTTTCACAATTATAATCCCTCCAGATATAACTTCGCGAATAAAGTGATACCGTACGTCAATGTGCTTGGTTCTCTCATGATACATCTGGTTTTTAGTCAAATATATCGCACTGTGACTGTCACAATGCACAATAGTCTGATCTTGTTGAATTCCAAGATCACCAACCAATCCCCTCAACCATATAGCTTCTTTAATACCCTCTGCCATTGCCATGTATTCTGCTTCAGTTGTAGACCAAGAAACTGTTGACTGTAAGGTTGCTTTCCAGCTGATAGCACATCCGCCGAGAGTGAAAACATATCCCGTCTGAGACCTTCTTCGATCTAAATCACCGGCATAATCTGAATCAATGAATCCGGTAACATTAGTGTTTCCACGGCTATCAAACACTAGGCCAATATCTGTCATTCCTCTGAGATATCGAAGAATCCATTGCACAACTTGCCAATGAGTTTTACCTGGGCGATCCATATATCGGCTCACCATGCTTACAGCTAGTGCAATATCAGGTCTAGTACAAACCATAACATACATGATGCTACCAACAATACTAGCATATGGAACACATGACATGTGATCCACCTCTTCCTCTGTTTCAGGTGACAGTGCTGATGAAAGCTTGAAGTGTGCAGGAAGTGGAGTACTAACCGGCCTGGAATTGTCCATCCCAAAACGCTGAAGAACCTTTTCAATGTAATTCTTTTGTGACAAATACAACCTGCCTTCGCGTCTATCTCTAACAATCTCCATTCCCAATATCTTCTTAGCTGCACCCAAGTCTTTCATCTCAAACTCACTTTTAAGTTAAGTTTTCAATAGATCAATCTCTGACATGTTTTTCGAAGTAATCAACATATCATCCACATATAATAGCAAATACACAAATGAGCCATCTGGGAGCTTCTTGTGATATACACAACAATCATAATTACTTCTTGTGTAATTATTACTTGTCATGAATATGTCAAACCGCTTATACTATTATCGAGGTGATTGTTTTAAGCCATATAATGACTTTTTCAGCAAACATGCATGATCTTCTTTTCCCTGGACAACGAACCCCTCTGGTTGGCGCATATAAATCTGTTCTTCCAACTCACCATGCAAAAATGCAGTTTTGACATCTAATTGATGCAGCTCCATGTCAAATAAAGCAACCTTGGCAAGTAACAGGCGGATAGTGGTATGCTTTACAACCGGCGAGAAAACTTCATTGAAGTCGATTTCTTCTTGCTGAGTAAAGCCCTTTGCTACAAGGCGTGCTTTGAACCTTTCATCTTCTACACCTGGGATTCCATCCTTCTTCTTAAAGATCCATTTGCATCCGACAATCTTCTGACCTTTAGGCGGTTTCACCAGTTCCCATGTCTGATTCTTATAAAGAGATTCCGCCTCTTCATTCATGGCTACGTCCCACTTTGCAGATTCTTGGAAACTAGTAGCTTGTAGATATGTACCAGATTCATCAACCTCTATATCCTCAGCCACACTAAGTGCAAAAGCTACTAAATCTGCATGCCCAAATCTTTGTGTTTTCCGTATTACTCGTCTTTCTCTGTCCCTTGCTAACATATAATCTTGGAGATTTTCTTGTTTTTCTGGCTGAACTTCTCCTTCAGGTGTAACAATATCATCACCAGAATTACGTACGTCTTCTACAATGGGCTCATTAGGAGTACCTTGTACTATTCCTTTAGGAACTTCTATTTCTAGCTCCACTTGCTCTTCTGCTTCCTGGTCATTTCCAACATTCACTTGTTCCTCCTATTTCTTCTTCAACATAGCAGACTCATCAAATGTCACATCCCTACTGATTAGAAATCGGGATGATTTTCCATTAGGGCACCACAATCTATAGCCCTTCACCCCATCAGCATATCCTAGAAATATGCATTTATTTGTTCTCGGCTCAAGTTTACCATCTTTCACATGAGCATAAGCAGGACAACCAAAAATCTTCAAATCAGTATAGTCTGTAGGGGTACCTGACAATCAATTGCTGTAGATGGCGACTGATTTACCAAATAACAAGCTGTATTGACAACTTCAGCCCAAAAAGTTTTTGGTAATCCAGCATTCGAGAGCATACACCGCGCTCTCTCCAAGAGCGTCCTGTTCATCCGTTCTGCAACTCCGTTTTGCTGTGGTGTATAACGCACTGTGCGGTGTCTCACAATGCCTTCATTCTTGCAGAACTCATTGACTTCTCCTTCAGGTGTAACAATATCATCACCAGAATTACGTACGTCTTCTACAATGGGCTCATTAGGAGTACCTTGTACTATTCCTTTAGGAACTTCTATTTCTAGCTCCACTTGCTCTTCTGCTTCCTGGTCATTTCCAACATTCACTTGTTCCTCCTATTTCTTCTTCAACATAGCAGACTCATCAAATGTCACATCCCTACTGATTAGAAATCGGGATGATTTTCCATTAGGGCACCACAATCTATAGCCCTTCACCCCATCAGCATATCCTAGAAATATGCATTTATTTGTTCTCGGCTCAAGTTTACCATCTTTCACATGAGCATAAGCAGGACAACCAAAAATCTTCAAATCAGTATAGTCTGTAGGGGTACCTGACAATCAATTGCTGTAGATGGCGACTGATTTACCAAATAACAAGCTGTATTGACAACTTCAGCCCAAAAAGTTTTTGGTAATCCAGCATTCGAGAGCATACACCGCGCTCTCTCCAAGAGCGTCATGTTCATCCGTTCTGTAACTCCGTTTTGCTGTGGTGTATAACGCACTATGCGGTGTCTCATAATGCCTTCATTCTTGCAGAACTCATTAAATTCTCCTTTATAGAATTCCAAGCCATTATCAGTTCTCAAGCATTTGACGGACATTCCAGTCTGCTTCTCTATCATCGTCTTCCACTACTTGAAGTGAACAAAGACTTCATCCTTTCTTTTCAAGAAATACACCCATACCCTTCTCGAGTAATCATCTATGAAGGTTAAGATATATCTAGCATCACCTTTTGATGGAACAGAAGATGGACCCCAAAGATCTGAGTGGATATATACCAATGTACCTTTGGTCCGATGAACTCCTTTTCCAAACTTTAGCCATTGTTGTTTGCCGAATACACAGTGTTCACAGAACTCTAGTTTTCCAGTATTCTGATCGCATAACAAACCACTTTCGCTCATGTGCCCAAGGTGCATGTGCCATAACATGGTAGTTTCTATATCTGTCATTGATGAAGAAACTCCAGCAGCACCAGTGACCGTGTTACCTTTTAACAAGTAAAGGCCATTAACCTTTTCACCTTTCATCACGACAAGCGCACCTTTTATGACTTTTAATAATCCATTTTTACCGTGATTCTCACAGCCAATGGAGTCCAGTGTACCTAAAGAAATAAGGTTCTTTTTCCATTCTGGAACATGCCTGACATCTGTCAACGTCCTCACCGTGTCATCATACATCTTGATTTGAACTGTACCTATTCCAACAACCTTACAAGGTGTATCATTTCCCATAAGGACTTTACCACCATCTATATTTTGATATGTGGTAAACCAGTCCCTATTACGACACATATGATAGGAACAGCCCGAGTCAAGAATCCATCCATCACCGGAGAGATCTCCGGTAACACTAAGAACATGTGCACCATCAGAATTGTCTTCAGCAACCGCATCAACTTTCTTTGCTCCTCTTGTTGGTTTCCATATTTCCCTTTTTCCTTGTAAATCTGGACAGTCTTTTCGTATGTACCCTTCCATGTGAAAATTATAACACTTTATCTTTCTAAATCTTGATTTTGATCTAAAACGACCTCTGCTGCTTGATGCTTTATCGTTTTGCCTTCCTCTTGCCATCAAACCATTTGCAGTATCTTCAACATAATCCGAGGAGACCTTCTTTCTTAACTCACTAGAGTTTAAGGTAGCTTTAACATCCTCCATGGATATAGTTTCTCTACCATATAGTAGAGTTGTAACCAAATGCTCATATGATTTTGGCAATGAACATAACAAAATCAGAGCCCCATCTTCAATTTTCACATCAATATTATTCAAGTCCAAAATGACTTTATTGAACTCATTGATGTGATCATTGAGTGTACCTTCTTTCATCTGTAGAGTATACAACCGTTGCTTCAAATACAAACGGTTAGTGAGAGACTTGGTCATGTAAAGTGACTCAAGTTGTAGCCATAGCCCGGCAGGTGTAGTTTCTGCCGCTACTTCCCGGAGCACATTATCAGCAAGATTTAAAATAATCAAGCCATGTGCTTTCTCTAGTATCTCGTTCTTCTCTTCATCTGTCAACTTTCCAGGCAAGTGTTCTCTGCCTTTCAAAGCTGATAAATATCCATGTTGGCTCAGTAGAGCCCGCATCTTCATTCTCCATAGACCGAAATCGTTCTGCCCATTAAATTTCTCTACATCGGATTTAAGCGTCGTCATTTAGAAATTCAATCACAACCAGTGCTCTGATACCAGTTTGTTGTGATTAATGCAATTTCAAGATGAGAAATTTAAATAGAACAATTTGCACAAAATAAAGACATAAGGATTTTACGTGGAAAACTCCAAAATCAGAGAAAAACCACGGGCGAAAGCGGAGAAGGATTTTACTAGCAAATATGGCGTAACGAGGTTACAGTGTATCACTCAAAATCTAGACTCGCTAGATTTAAACACTACCCTCACAAGCTCACTAGTATAGAATTTTATAGCACAATTCTATACTATACTTTTCTCTCAAGACAAACTATTACAAGAGTTTTTGATCTACTCTTTCTAGTTTCCAAATAGGAATGTCTCACTATAAAACTTCTTGAATAAAATACTTGGTATTTTTCTTCTGATTCTCTACAAATGAAACCGAGTTCATTTCCTTTTATAGACTAACAGGTAGGCTACCAATGTATGTATGCAAGTTGAATTTTGTAACACCCGCCCTTCTTGGTCGGTGTTACTTTATAAGACAATAGTACAATGATAGAAGTCTTAGAGCTTTGGTAGAGAATTAGACCATAAGTTGACAATTTGAGTTTCCCGTAGATGATAGACTACTAGTTACTCTTTTAGAAATGCCATTTGAGAAGTTAATAATAGAATGAGACAACAACAAAATTAAGTACAAAATCAAAAATATGAAATCGAATATACCCAACTCTAAATTAAAAGCAACAATCAAATATACGGTAGATTTATCAAACGAAATGTACAAGTATGTGTATACACACACACACACACATATATATATATATATATAAACGAAATACAATTAGAATATGAAAGTATATATATGTCAAATTAAGTAGATGAAATGTTACTAAGTATATACATTACAACCGTAAATAAAATCCCACATAACTAATCTTGTGTAACAAAAATCTAAGATGAATGAACATATACATATACATACGAATATACATAACTATATAGATATAACACACTTCATTCTTATTAACTAGATACATTTGATTTAACCTCTATAAACAAATTTCACTTTTAAATAAAATTGGACATAAAACTTGTAAAACCATGACCAAAATTTCGGCCACACTACACATACACACACCATTATTTTTAGTTTATGGACCAATTAAATCATAACTAGTAGCTTCTCATACAAGCCTTACCCCTTATCACTCCATCACATCCTTTTTGCATGTCATTTCTCACACACTCAAGCCACATAATCTCTCTTTTCTCTCTCAAAATTTTATGCACTTCCTCCCTTCTTTTCGGTTCAAACAAGTGACAAAGGAGAGCCCAAAATCTAACAAAAACAATAACAATAATAAAGGTTCAAGCTAGATCATTCAAGGTTGTGTTGAAGCAAGCTTAGGAGCTCACTTGGAGTCATTTTGGTCGTGAGTTTTCTGCCCAAAACAACCGTGAATCCCAGCCCCATCCCAGCCATTTTCGTGACACAAAAAGGTTGACAACATCTCTTTGTTTAACAAATCTCTTCTTTAATCTTGTTCTTTTAAAACTCTCATTCAAAACTTCTATATTTTCTTCTTAAATATTCTTTGAATGAACTTAAGGATGGGTTGCATGTTGATAGAATCTTCCATTACATGCATTGCATGTCGAAAATATGATGGAGTGATTCAAGGATTCAACCGAAAATGTGACCCGAAAAGTGTAATCATCATGCTAGCTAAAAGATAATCAAATGGTTTCTTTAAAAATCGGTTTTTGATGATAAAGAAGAAGCAACTTTCTGTGATTTTTCATAAATAAACTCATTTTGTTGTTACAAGAAAGGGTTAATAAAAGTTTTGTTCGTAAAATTGTTAGATGATGACATACATGCTTAGATTTAGGTTGCTTGATCTTGTTTGTTTTAAACTCAACTTTAAAAGATTATTGATGAACTTGAAATGGGTTGTAATCAGAATATTTGATGTTCAAAAATCATACAAAAGTGAGTGTAATCTTGTGAGTGGTAATATGGAGTGTAAATTAAGCAACAAAGACCATTGGTTGGTTGATTGGATCCAAAATATGATGACATAATCAGTAACAGAACTTGAAATGGGTAAAACTAGAATGTGCAGTTCGATTCAAGAAAAATGTCCAACACAGAAGTGGTAGATAAATGAGTCCGTTTTAAGCACCAAATGGAATCAATCAAAAATATGAAATATAACTCAAGTTATGTAATTTTAAGTAAACAGTGGTCAAACTGATTTTTATCATTAAAAATGGGTCATGTTCAACATTTTTAGTTTTAAATCCGTAAAGGTTTGGACTTTTCACTTTATAGGATCATGTTGATGTGTTGAGAAGCTAAAATAAAATCAAGGGATTTTTCAAAGCTATTTTTGCCCATGAACTTTTATAAAACTTTTGTTTGCACAAACAGTGAGTATTTCGAGTAGTTGAGTTTACTGAATTTTTAAAAATAGTAAACGACTTTTAAAAATTGATAAAAAATTCATGAAAGCCTCCAACACCTTAAAGTTTCAGTAGAAAAATAACCATGATCCAAATAATTCAACTTCAACCCAAACCATTAGCCAACATTCTACAAAATTAAGTGTCAAAACATAAAATATAGAAATAACAATATAAGGCTTAAAGATCACAAATTTCAACGTTAATCAAATTTAAAAACCTTGTGCCAAAATGTATGTTAAAGCTACTGTAAAAATATGATGATAACAAAAATAAACCTGGTTGGGGTCTGTTGGAATGTGATCACGTTAAATAAACGCATGTCCGGAAATCATTTAAGCCTACGGGGTCACACAAAATGACACGTAAACTCTATGTAATTAATTAATGTATTAATTGTAATATATTGATTAATATGATCACGAAATGATTAATAAACATAAGATAATTGTTATATAAATGTTTATTAATTAAAAGAGATGGATTAAAAGTGTAAATTAGGAGTTTCCTAATTGTACAAGGAAAGGGGGGGGGGCCGAAATTCCTAGAGGTTTCCAAATCCCACTCTAACTTGGTCACCAAGTTAATTAAGCCTATAAATAGAGGGCTAGGCTTAAGGGTTTTTCATACCTTCACATAAGACAATTAGTTGTGAAATTCTCTACTCTCTCTTCATTGAGTTCGGCCTAATCACACAACAAAAGGAGTTTTGGGTTTTTGCTTGGTTCGACTAAAGGGGTATTAGACAAAGAGTTGTTGATCGTGATCGGGTACTAGCATACATCATAGGGGTGTCAAGTGTGCGATCGTAGAGGGGTTTTCCTTTAAACCCTAATTAATAATAATCTTATATTATTACATTATTGGAAGCTTATGCTAAAAGGTACATATTCAATTCTCTCTTTGTTAATTAATATGATTGCATATACGTTTCTTTCCGCTGCGTACTCGTGAATTGTTATATGTTTATGTGCATAAATCCTAACAGTGGTATCAGAGCCACATATGTGATCTATTAGTTACAAAGATCAAAACTTGAAGGGGGGTTTAGGGTTGGTTTGAATTTAATTAATTATTAAATAATTAAAATTAGTTTTCTTTATTTTTTTTTAATTAAATCGATTTTAATTAAATAAAATTAGGGTTTTGTTTAATTAATTCAACCTAATTTTAATGGTTAATTGAAACCCTCTAAGCAAGTTTTGATTATGTGAATTGACATGTTTATTAGATATAAATTGCATGTTATGTATCTTTTATTTAAAGTAGTTAAATAGAAGTAAAAATCATAAGGAATTCATGCAAAATTCTTTATGATTATTACTTAGATATTGAGATATAAATTGATTCCTAATGGTCCAATAATTAGGGTTAATTATGTGATAATTGTGAGACTATGTGAATTTTTCGTGTGATTTTTCTGTTTTGCGACAGTTCACTAAAAAATTCATATAAAATCAACCGTAATGAGTTAGGAGTTTCCCTTCGGACTGTAGATGCTCAACTCATAGGGCTACAACTTTGTAGTTCTGGTTGATTCTGACCAGAAACAGGTCTAAACAGGTCGTGAAGCTACTGGAAATTTCCAGTCAGCATGTTTATGTGAATTACTTGCTAATTAGTTGTTTAAAGGCTTACGCAATCAAGGTAACTTGATGTATGTGGTCCTCTTCTTTGAAGGGGGAGCCGACTTAGACATATACATGAACCATAGTGACCGTGTTTAGGTGGCCCACCTTAACTCGTTGCATGATTAATTGGTTAATAGTTAGTAAGTTTATTATTTTGCTTCCTTTATTGTGGTATAAATGGTGATGCAAAATTGTTTTATTGAAAAAGAATAAACTTGACTAAGAATTATCGAAATAAGATTTTGTTTAATAAAATTGGAGTCTTACAACCATAAGATACACCGGCTCACCCATTTGAACAAACTCTAAGAGAGGTATAAGTCGGAGTGCGCTAGCCTCCTCAAAGAGCGGGTTTTTAATTGTGTTAATCGCAAACCTTTGCTCTTGCGCTTCTTTGTGCGTTCGAATGGAGCTACCGAGCTCTTTTGTGTTGCTAAGATTATAAAAATGATTTTATTAAACATTATGTTATGAAGATTTGCATGAGTCTTCATACATAAACTTTTGATTCACATCAAATGCATTACCCATTCAAAGTTAAGTCTTTGCCACCCACTTTGCTAAGAACACTTGCAAGTGCTTTTTGCTCTACGTGAGACCGTAGGTGAATTGTATCTAACAAGGTAAATTACTACTCATCGTGAGACCGGTGGTAGACTATTTACATGTTCTTAATTGGGCGACTTAAAGCGAGTTAAGAGGTGAGATCCTTGACCCGTGGCATAAGATGGGACAAAACATGTTTACAAAACACTTAACACCCCATTAAAGTGTTGTTGTAAGTCCCATAAATCTAGGAGTTGCACTTGTAATGCAATTACTGATCGTCACTTACCTTTTGAGTACGTCATTTCTAGCAGATCGACTGATTAAATGATTGTATGTCAATTGGATCCTAGCCTTAATGAAATTAATTGTTAAATGAATTTAACATGGGTAAATTATATTTCTTAAGGATTAGATTATCGAAAATACCGATAATTGAACTTTTGTCTGTTTTGTAGATGGCAACAACAAATCCTTCTCAAAACATACACCAATCGGCTTTCAGGTCGATGCTAGAAAGAGAAAAACTTTCTGGAAAACTTCAATGACTGGTTTCGTCAGCTGAGAATCGTTCTAAGAGCTGAAAAGAAATCTGAAGTTCTTGAAGAGCAGATGCCCGCTGTTCCGGGAGCCAATACTCTGTACGATAGACACAATGAGGTTGCTTGTTTGATGCTCGGGAGCATGGTTCCCGAACTTCAAAAGCAATTCGAAAATTATTTTCCATGTGATATGATCAAAGAGCTCAAGTCTATGTACGAAAAGCAAGCTGGAGTGGAATTGTTTGAACTAGTTGAAACACTTCATGACTTGAAACACGAGTATGGAACACCGGTTAGTCCTCATGTACTCACTATGAAGAGGTACTTTGAGCAATTGGAAAGGTTGAACTATGCTTATCATCCACCTATTGCTATTGGCATGATACTCAAATCTCTTTCAAAGGACTTTGAGGAATTTGTGCGCAATTACAATATGCATAGCATGAGTAAAACCATAGCTGAACTTCATGCCATGTTAATTGAGTATGAGAAAAAGCTTCCAAAGAAATCTGCTACACCTCAAGTTCTTACGATCAAAGGGGGAAGAATCCAGAAAGGGAAAGCAAGTTGCTACTGTCCCGAAACCTAAGAAGACCCCTCCAGCAAAAAAGGAACATCCGGCTAAAGACCAGACTTGTTACCACTATGCTGAAGTGGGACACTGGAAGAGGAATTGTCCTAAATATCTAGCTGAGTTGAATGCGAAGAAGAAGCAAGCTGGTTCGGCCAGTACTTCAGGTATCTTCACAATTGAATTATATTCCTTTTCTAAGCATAATTCGTGGGTTTATGACACCGGGTGTGGAACTCATATCTATAATTCTTTACAGGGGCTTAGAAGGAGAAAGAAACTGAAGCCAGGATCTTTACAATTGTTCGTGGGCAATGGTCTACCGGCAGCTGTAGAAGAAATAGGAGACTATCATTTAGTTTTACCTACTGGTTTAGTTATTGTTTTAGACAATTGTCATTATGCACCGTCTATTACTAGAGGTGTAATTTCAGTTTCTTTGTTGAAAAACAACGGATTCATTAATGTTTTTAATGATTATGGTATTTCAGTTTCTTTGTTGAAAAACAACGGATTCATTAATGTTTTTAATGATTATGGTATTTCAGTTTCTCGAAATAATGTTAATTATTTTAATGCTATTGCTTGTAATGGTATTTATGAAATTGATATGCATGGTTGTGATTCAAATGATAATTCAATGTATAATGTTAGCAAACGAGTCAAGCCCAATTTGGGCTCGACTTATCTTTGGCATTGTCGTCTTGCTCATGTTGGCAAGAAACAGTCTATCTACGAAAAGCAAGCTGGAGTGGAATTGTTTGAACTTGTTGAAACACTTCATGACTTGAAACACGAGTATGGAACACCGGTTAGTCCTCATGTACTCACAATGAAGAGGTACTTTGAGCAATTGGAAAGGTTGAACTATGCTTATCATCCACCTATTGCTATTGGCATGATACTCAAATCTCTTTCAAAGGACTTTGAGGAATTTGTGCGCAATTACAATATGCATAGCATGAGTAAAACCATAGCTGAACTTCATGCCATGTTAATTGAGTATGAGAAAAAGCTTCCAAAGAAATCTGCTACACCTCAAGTTCTTACGATCAAAGGGGGAAGAATCCAGAAAGGGAAACAACCGAGAGCTAAGGGCAAGAATGAAGGTAAGGGAAAGCAAGTTGCTACTGTCCCGAAACCTAAGAAGACCCCTCCAGCAAAAAAGGAACATCCGGCTAAAGACCAGACTTGTTACCACTGTGCTGAAGTGGGACACTGGAAGAGGAATTGTCCTAAATATCTAGCTGAGTTGAATGCGAAGAAGAAGCAAGCTGGTTCGGCCAGTACTTCAGGTATCTTCACAATTGAATTATATTCCTTTTCTAAGCAAAATTCGTGGGTTTATGACACCGGGTGTGGAACTCATATCTATAATTCTTTACAGGGGCTTAGAAGGAGAGAGAAAGTAAATTAGAGAGAAGTAAGTGTATGGATTATGTCCAAGGCTTAGTTACAAATGATTAAGGAAGGGGTATTTATACCTATCATCTAATTAACACTAATACCCCTTATATAACTAGAAATATTACAATTTAACACCATTTATATTTCTAACAATCTCCCCCTTGGTGTTGAATTGTAAATGTTGCATTGTCTTCGGTCTTTAAATAACATGATGAGCCCATTTGTTGAAAATCTTCAATGTTGATTGGACTTTGAAGCTTTCTCATTGTCTTCAACTTCTTATATCAACTTTGACTTTGAATCTTCTCAACAAACAAATATTCTTGACGATGACTTTCTACAACTTGATCTTCTCTTGCAACTTTGAATACTTTGGAAGCACCTTTGAAATCTTTGTAGCTTTTAAGCTTTCACAACTTGAACCTTTGAATGTTGATTTCAACTTGATGTTGCTTTGAGAAGTAAGTTGAACTTTGAGTAGCATGCGGAAGCTTGGATTTGACTTTGAATTCTTTTGGATTCTTTTGGTATTGCGGAAGCTTGATTTAACTTTGAATTCTTTTTGCTTTGCGGAAGCTTGGTTTTGACTTTGAAATCCCTTGGCATTTCGGAAGCTTGGTTTTGGAATGCGGAAATTTGATTTGACTTTAAAACTTCAATTCTTGATCGAACTTGTCTCTAAATCAATAAACATCTTGGAGCACTTGATTCTTTGATCAATTAACTTTTGCTCCCCCTCAATCAAACAACTATCTCGGAGCAAATTATTCAATAACAAATCTTTAATCTCTTGCTCCCCCTCGAACAAACAATCATTTCGGAGCATATTTAACATTTCATGAGTTTACTCTTGCTCCCCCTCAAATGAACAATCTCTTCAATTAAAGAACAAACTTAACTATCCAACTTAATTTTCTTTGTAGCATCAACAACCGACAATCTCTATTCAATCTCAAACTTTTCATTTCTTCTCAAACATTATTCAATCTCAAACTTTTCATTTCTTCTCAAACATTATTCAATCTCAAACTCTTGTGATCATCAACCACTGGTCAATTATCCAATAAATCTTTCAATTATCGACCATGTACATCATATTGAATATACTCGATCTCGAATCAATCTTTCTTTAACTTTCTCAAAACAATCTTTCAACTTAGCACAATAATTATTCACTCTCTTCACCTAAACTAACGATCCTTTAAACAACCAAACACTATGAATTATCCTCAATCAATATCTATCAATCAAATTCTACCTAAAACCTTGAACTCTATCTATCAATCATTTAATCATTTCTCCCCCTTATGATGAATATGTGAAACGGTTTCATCATACAATAATGATTGATAGCATAAACGGTAGATGCCAACAAACAACAAGCAAGCAAATTAACCCAACCCAATTCCCAATTCCCAATGAACCTATTGGTGAACTAGAATTTGAGGTTGCGTTGTTGGAAAAAGATTTTATAATGGTGTTTGTGTTCTTTGTGTTTGTGTGAAGAGAAATGAAAACCGGATAATAATGATCCGTTGACACAACCAAAAATCAAAAGGATTAATGGTGTGGCCTAAAAATACGATTACTATTTTTAGGACTTCCCATTATCATCGAGAAATGCACAAAGCTTATCTCTAAATGGTTCGGTCTATGGCTTTTCAACCGATAGATTGCTTTAAAGAATGTAATTCATGGTCAGTGTCACAAAGGCGTTCGATGGCCATGTCTTACTATCCTCAAAGACTTTTGGGAAATAAAATCCGAGGTCACATAGACTTCTCGTTTACTCAGCAAATTCATAAAATGAAAATGTGAGACCTACGTTCAACGTTGGAAAAGATGTTAGCATTGGTAGGATTTCCATTCGATCATCGTGGAATATCAATAATATGATATCACTACGAATGTTCCGGCAATATCACAAAGATATGCAATGTCACAAAGACATATAAAGACTCATTGTGTCCTAGTCAAATGAAAGAATATTTCAAGTACGCTCTAGACTCAATAGTGATCAAATGAAGTCGGGGACCGGAGCAGAGTGTCTCCCTTTTTCAATATCAACGTCTTCCAAAAGAAGAGTTAATAGAAATGTGAAAATCTCCGTGAGAATGAAACAAGCATTTGTTAAGAAATACTTGAGTGGTTAGGTAAAGATGTGCATTGCTTCACTGGGTCCATGAAGTCTTCTTCAATATCGAGAAATCAACAAATGAAATCCGATAGAAACGTGTTGACCCGGCTTTTTGAGAATTTTGGTGAGGGCTTTTATTTCTTTTAGCCCTTTCTCACATCATCTTTTTCACCTTAACCTCTCACTTTTCGACTACTCCCTCATGTCCTATTTGCACAAACAACATCACACTCAAAAACCCTCACAATTTAAAATTGAGAATTTAACTCCGGGGTTAGATCCCATCGGCGATGACAAGATCATGGAGTTTTTATGAGTGGCCTAAACTCTCATGTGCAAATCTAACACCGAACTTCAATAAAGATGATCGAAAATGGTTTGAAAATCTTCCAAAGTGTTTTAAATGGAAAATGAGTTTAAACACTTGGAAGTTTTGGTTTTATAAACAAACTCCCCCTAAATATATGCATGATATAAACAAAGTTTTTGCATATAAAGGGTGAGTAAAAGGTTTGAAAGTTGCTCACAAACATTAAAAATGAGACAACAAAGGCAGTACACAAAGGCGTTCGATGGCCATGTCTTACTATCCTCAAAGACTTTTGGGAAATAAAATCCGAGGTCACATAGACTTCTCGTTTACTCAGCAAATTCATAAAATGAAAATGTGAGACCTACGTTCAACGTTGGAAAAGATGTTAGCATTGGTAGGATTTCCATTCGATCATCGTGGAATATCAATAATATGATATCACTACGAATGTTCCGGCAATATCACAAAGATATGCAATGTCACAAAGACATATAAAGACTCATTGTGTCCTAGTCAAATGAAAGAATATTTCAAGTACGCTCTAGACTCAATAGTGATCAAATGAAGTCGGGGACCGGAGCAGAGTGTCTCCCTTTTTCAATATCAACGTCTTCCAAAAGAAGAGTCAATAGAAATGTGAAAATCTCCGTGAGAATGAAACAAGCATTTGTTAAGAAATACTTGAGTGGTTAGGTAAAGATGTGCATTGCTTCACTGGGTCCATGAAGTCTTCTTCAATATCGAGAAATCAACAAATGAAATCCGATAGAAACGTGTTGACCCGGCTTTTTGAGAATTTTGGGAGGGCTTTTATTTCTTTTAGCCCTTTCTCACATCATCTTTTTCACCGTAACCTCTCACTTTTCGACTACTCCCTCATGTCCTATTTGCACAAACATCATCACACTCAAAAACCCTCACAATTTAAAATTGAGAATTTAACTCCGGGGTTAGATCCCATCGGCGATGACAAGATCATGGAGTTTTTATGAGTGGCCTAAACTCTCATGTGCAAATCTAACACCGAACTTCAATAAAGATGATCGAAAATGGTTTGAAAATCTTCCAAAGTGTTTTAAATGGAAAATGAGTTTAAACACTTGGAAGTTTTGGTTTTATAAACAAACTCCCCCTAAATATATGCATGATATAAACAAAGTTTTTGCATATAAAGGGTGAGTAAAAGGTTTGAAAGTTGCTCACAAACATTAAAAATGAGACAACAAAGGCAGTACACAAAGGCGTTCGATGCCTTGCAGCTCATCCTAATACTTTGTGAGTAACTAAAAGACAAAGTAAAAATGATGAAAAGAGAAAATCTTTTTGGATTTTTTAAAATAAGAAAATGAAAATCTTTTTGGATTTTTCTAAAAATGAAGAAATTACAAAAACGGTTTTAGAACGGGTTATACACTGAAGTGTGCATAAGCCACTATTCATCAAATCACTTGGAAATCACTTTTGGAACCCATTTGAGATTGGGTCCAATGGTTTTTGAATTCTTGAAAGTCCAAATGTAAGTCTCATCGATTTGATGAATAGATGTTGCATTCCACGGTGAACTAAAACCTGGTGGTTTAGTTGAAAAGAGTTTTCGTGGAAGCAATGGTGAAAAATCATTTGATTTCTTTGAAAAACTTCCAATCTTGGGAGATGGATTTGGAAAATGATTTTTCGAAGCAAAATCATTCACTTTTTGCACAACTGCTTTCACAGGTTTTGGTGCAAGATCAAAAAGTTCCGAAAAAGAATATTTGAATGATTTTGACTCAACTGACTTATCTTTTGAAATCGGTTTCCATTTAGATTCAGTCAATTGAGATTTTGCTTGAGAAAGATGTTCAGAGTTATCCTCAAAGGATAGAAAAGAGACAAATGTAGTTGTTCCATCAAAAATAGGTTTCTTAGAGTACTTCTTACCCTTTTGCAAGGAGTAATTAGTAAACTGAGACACCTTTCTTTCAACAGGTTTTGAAGATTTACCCGTGTAAAACTTCTTTGGAACATCAGGATCAGTCTGAATAGAAGTCTCAACAGTCTCAACCTTATCACAATCAGTCTGCACAGAAGAATTCACAAACATAGGACAATTAGTTTGAGTACAAACACAATCAACATCAGTCTTAGTTGAGTTCTCAACGATCTTAACAACATCACATTCACTTGTTATAGAAGAATCCACAACTTCACATACAGGACAATCAGGTTCAGTGCAACCTTCAACAACTTCTTTAGGTAGGTCAAGAGAGACAGAACAATGATTTTGACGCTGAAAAGATTTGGTTTGTGTTTGCAATTCAATCTCCAGGTCGAAAATTTGCTTTGTCAAAAATGTTTCATTTGACTGAAGTTGCAAACACTTGTCATCAAGACACTTGATTTGAGCACAAAACTTTGTTCTTTCTTCTTCAACTTTGCTCTCAAAAATAGTGAACTTATTTTGCAACTCATGGTCAAGTTTAGAAATCTTTTGTTGCAAAACAAGTTCATTTGACTGTTTGGATGAGTATGCATCAGTAACTTGTGTGTAAGCTTTTCGCAATTGAGCACACAACTTACTAATCTTTGACTTTGAAAGATCATTTTCTTGTTGAAGACTTTCCACATTGGACAAAATGAGATCATTAGCAGATTTGAGCTCTTTATTTTCGGACATGAGTTGGTCAATTTCAAGTTGAAGACTTTTGTTTTGTTCCATGAGTTTTTGACTTGTCTCATACATGAATCGTTTTTCTTGAAAACGAATGACAGCACATGGAACATGTTTGTTGTTGAAAATCTTGGGATGTAAATTACATGTACAACGAAAATTTTTATGATCCCAAATTTCATCCCCTGTGGGTTCTTGAATGAACATAGTCGTCAGTTTATCTGGCACATTGAACTTTATTGACTCAAAATTTGCTGAAGTCTGGTACGAAGAAATAATCGATTTCAAGTCTTTAATGTCAGACACAAAACAAACACGTTCCTCACAAAGAGCTTTGAACTTCTTGGACACATCCTCAAACTCTTGATACACTCGAACAACACAAGCATGATTATTTCCTTGAAAACATGAACACTTTTGACTATTATGAAAACCATATGAACCCATGTTTGGTTCAAATTTGATCGGTATGGTTGACATTTTGACTCAAAAAAAACTTTATGACAATTTAAAAAACGAACAACTCAAGACAAGATCTTTAAAAAAAATTTAGTCCAACAATTAAGGAATGTAAGCCCAAAAACAATGACTAGCCCAAAATGACTACAAATAAAACTAAAGACACACAAAAGATACCGTAAAAAAAATGATGCAACTTTGAAAACGACTACACACTTAAAAAAAATCAACTAGAATTTAAAAAAAAATTAAATGAAAAAAAATGTGGAATGACACATAAAAAAAACTTAAAATATTGAATTATACGATCAAAGCAACAAGAAAAATAAAATGACACAAAAAAAAAAAAACTAGGAAAAATAAAGTAATAATAAACTATATATAACGAGATGGAATCTCTCACGTGACACAACAGAGAGAAGACTACACACCTACACACCTAACGTAAAAAAAAAATTAAAAAGAAAAGAAAAAAAAAAGAAAAAAAGACTCAATAGACACTTCAACACGATTCTTGATCACGTGAAGAAACACTTATTATCCACTAGTAATATGACAACACAACAAGAATTATTGATATTCAATTTCAAAACAAAAGCAATTCACGTTAATAATAAAGTCTTGGAAACAAAAGCAATTCACGTAATGCTATCAAACAAATTTCAAAAATTATAATCCACTTGACACCTGCAAAACACTTTATTGACTCAAAATTTCTGAAGTCTGGTACGAAGAAATAATCGATTTCAAGTCTTTAATGTCAGACACAAAACAAACACGTTCCTCACAAAGAGCTTTGAACTTCTTGGACACATCCTCAAACTCTTGATACACTCGAACAACACAAGCATGATTATTTCCTTGAAAACATGAACACTTTTGACTATTATGAAAACCATATGAACCCATGTTTGGTTCAAATTTGATCGGTATGGTTGACATTTTGACTCAAAAAAAAACTTTATGACAATTTAAAAAACGAACAACTCAAGACAAGATCTTTAAAAAAAATTTAGTCCAACAATTAAGGAATGTAAGCCCAAAAACAATGACTAGCCCAAAATGACTACAAATAAAACTAAAGACACACAAAAGATACCGTAAAAAAAATGATGCAACTTTGAAAACGACTACACACTTAAAAAAAATCAACTAGAATTTAAAAAAAAATTAAATGAAAAAAAATGTGGAATGACACATAAAAAAAACTTAAAATATTGAATTATACGATCAAAGCAACAAGAAAAATAAAATGACACAAAAAAAAAAAAACTAGGAAAAATAAAGTAATAATAAACTATATATAACGAGATGGAATCTCTCACGTGACACAACAGAGAGAAGACTACACACCTACACACCTAACGTAAAAAAAAAATTAAAAAGAAAAGAAAAAAAAAAGAAAAAAAGACTCAATAGACACTTCAACACGATTCTTGATCACGTGAAGAAACACTTATTATCCACTAGTAATATGACAACACAACAAGAATTATTGATATTCAATTTCAAAACAAAAGCAATTCACGTTAATAATAAAGTCTTGGAAACAAAAGCAATTCACGTAATGCTATCAAACAAATTTCAAAAATTATAATCCACTTGACACCTGCAAAACTTTATTGACTCAAAATGTTCTGAAGTCTGGTACGAAGAAATAATCGATTTCAAGTCTTTAATGTCAGACACAAAACAAACACGTTCCTCACAAAGAGCTTTGAACTTCTTGGACACATCCTCAAACTCTTGATACACTCGAACAACACAAGCATGATTATTTCCTTGAAAACATGAACACTTTTGACTATTATGAAAACCATATGAACCCATGTTTGGTTCAAATTTGATCGGTATGGTTGACATTTTGACTCAAAAAAAAAACTTTATGACAATTTAAAAAAAACGAACAACTCAAGACAAGATCTTTAAAAAAAATTTAGTCCAACAATTAAGGAATGTAAGCCCAAAAACAATGACTAGCCCAAAATGACTACAAATAAAACTAAAGACACACAAAAGATACCGTAAAAAAAATGATGCAACTTTGAAAACGACTACACACTTAAAAAAAATCAACTAGAATTTAAAAAAAAATTAAATGAAAAAAAATGTGGAATGACACATAAAAAAAACTTAAAATATTGAATTATACGATCAAAGCAACAAGAAAAATAAAATGACACAAAAAAAAAAAAACTAGGAAAAATAAAGTAATAATAAACTATATATAACGAGATGGAATCTCTCACGTGACACAACAGAGAGAAGACTACACACCTACACACCTAACGTAAAAAAAAAATTAAAAAGAAAAGAAAGACTCAATAGACACTTCAACACGATTCTTGATCACGTGAAGAAACACTTATTATCCACTAGTAATATGACAACACAACAAGAATTATTGATATTCAATTTCAAAACAAAAGCAATTCACGTTAATAATAAAGTCTTGGAAACAAAAGCAATTCACGTAATGCTATCAAACAAATTTCAAAAATTATAATCCACTTGACACCTGCAAAACACTTTATTGACTACACTTTATCCAAAAAAAATAACGTGTATGTTCAAATCTTGACAGCACATGCACGCGAAGACCACAACTTATTGTGTGTACCGATACACGTTACCTTTCACATGCTTTACACTGTTTGATTTAAAAATTCAATATTCAGAACACGCGTAAAGATTCTCCAACAAATGCACGTTACGCTTTCTTACACCTTGAAACACTCTTTTCTTTCACTTATAACCCTCTCTCTCTCGAGAACAGTTCTCACTTTTATTTTGTTATATAGAATTGAGCTTAATTGAGGTTTAATGGTGGAATTAGGTTAGTGTGTGAAATGTGTGTAAGTGTGTGAATGAGAGGTTGAAGATGATAGGGAGGAGAGAGAAAGTAAATTAGAGAGAAGTAAGTGTATGGATTATGTCCAAGGCTTAGTTACAAATGATTAAGGAAGGGGTATTTATACCTATCATCTAATTAACACTAATACCCCTTATATAACTAGAAATATTACAATTTAACACCATTTATATTTCTAACAGATTTGGAGATGAATCTCATGGAACTCAAGTTGAAGATAATGCGATTCCAATTCGTAAGTCATCAAGGACAATACGTGCTTGTGAAAGACTTAATCTTAATATTGAGTCTGATGAACACGTATTAGGAGACTTAAATGAACCTCCTAATTTCAAAGCTGCATTATCAGATCCGGAGTCTGACAAATGGCTTGAAGCTGCGAATGTGGAAATGAAATCCATGAAAGATAATCAAGTCTGGAGCTTGGTTGATCTTCCACCTAATGGTAGATCCGTTGGGTGTAAATGGATCTTCAAGAAGAAGACTGACATGGATGGAAATGTACATACCTATAAAGCTTGTCTTGTGGCGAAAGGCTATACTCAACTTTATGGAGTTGACTATGAGGAAACCTTCTCTCCCGTGGCGGACATTAGAGCTATTAGGATCATCTTAGCCATAGCAACGTACTATGACTATGAGATATGGAAAATGGATGTCAAAACCGCTTTCTTGAATGGTTATCAAGACGAGGAAGTTTATATGGTTCAACCAGAAGGTTTTGTCGATCCAAAATACCCCAACAAAGTGTGCAAGCTTCAAAGGTCCATTTATGGACTAAAGCAAGCATCAAGAAGTTGGAATAAAAGGTTTGATGAGGGATCAAAAAGTTTGGTTTTGCTCAAAATCCTGATGAGCCATGTGTATATCGCAAAGCTAGTGGGAGTAATGTTACTTTCCTTGTCTTGTATGTTGATGACATATTGATAATAGGAAATCACATTCCAATGTTGCAAGATGTAAAATCCCATCTTGGAAAGTGTTTTGCTATGAAAGACTTGGGTGAAGCAGCATTCATTCTTGGAATCAAGATCTATAGAGATAGAAGTAAACGGTTGATTGGATTAAGTCAAAGTGCTTATATTGATAAGATCTTGAAGCGATTCAAGATGGAGAATTCTAAGTGTGGTTTCGTACCTATGCAAGAAGGACTTAATTTATCTAGCAAGAATGGTGCCTCTACACCTGAAGAGGTGGAGCGTATGCAAAGAGTTCCTTATGCTTCGGCTGTGGGATCTATTATGTATGCGGTGAGATGCACTAGACCTGACATTGCGTTTGCGCAAAATATCGTTAGCCGATATCAACAGAATCTGGGTGAGGATCACTGGACTGCTGTGAAGAATATTCTTAAGTACATGCGTGCTACTAAAGATTTATTCTTGGTGTATGGAGGAAATCCCGATGTAGAACTCAAAGTGACTGGATACTGTGATGCTGGATTTCAGACTGATAAAATGATACAAAATCTCAGTTAGGATTCGTCTTTGTTTTAAATGGAGGTGTGGTAGATTGGAAGAGCAAGAAATAATCTATAGTTGCTATGTCTGCTACAGAGTCTGAGTATATTGCCGCCTCGAATGCCGCCATGGAAGCTGTCTGGATCAGAAAGTTTATTTCTGGGCTTGACGTGATGCCCTCAAATAACTCACCTTTGGATCTGTACTGTGATAATACGGGAGCTATTGTCATTGCCAACGAACCCGGAGTTCAGAAAAGTGCCAGACATTACCAGAGAAGATATCACTATGTTCGTGAGCAAATCGAATTAGGTGAAATCAATTTACTCAAAGTTCACACAGATTGTAACTTAGCAGATCCTTTTACAAAGGCATTGTCAAAAGGAAAGCTCAATAAGCATGCTGAGGGCATAGGACTTAAATTAGCTGGTTATATCATGTAAATCTGTGATTGGTATTTGGATAATGGGATGTTAAACAATTATTATTTCAATAAATGAATTTAATACTTGGTATGTGTGTATTCATTTCAATAATGATTGTGTCCTATATTTGCATGTTTAAATCCATGAATATTTTAAATATTCTAAATGTCCATTGTTGATTAACTATATGGGAATATGGTTAAACTAAGACATATCTGAGTGTATTGGTAATATTCTTAGGAATATATGAAGACGGTCTTGCCAAACTCACATGGTATCCATAGAGATGCATATCGGACTACCCCACTTAACGAATCATCACTTTATGGATCGACGTCATTAAGTGAAATTCGTGAAATGGTTGCTTTATTTATCCTTAGACTTGAGATACAAGCAGGTTATGCATGTGTGGATTGCATTTTCTTGATATAGTTCTAACTATCCTGAACAAGGTAGTAATAAAGGGCTATTTTCAGAAATGTAGTGAAACGACATGACTAACACGTGTAGTCAATATAAGATTTGTTCCTTCAATTTGCAACTGAAGAATGATACCATTTGGCGCCCTCATTGATTAATTAAGATGTTTGTATGCGCATACCAAATGAACTCCAGAGGTTGTCTCGATTAATTTGGTAATCTTAAATAGTTGTAGAAATGAGAAACATAATCGTTAAATTATGGAATGACATTGATCCATATCCATAATTAACAAGGTATCTGAAACAAAGGGATAATAAAGACTAAATCATTTCAAATGATACTTTAGGAAACTATACTTAAATATTTCCGGGAGCATTGTCGTGTTGCTAGACGCTAACCAATGTTATTGCCTTTATATAACATGCTCAAGTGGGAGCTGTTGGAATGTGATCACGTTAAATAAACGCATGTCCGGAAATCATTTAAGCCTACGGGGTCACACAAAATGACACGTAAACTCTATGTAATTAATTAATGTATTAATTGTAATATATTGATTAATATGATCACGAAATGATTAATAAACATAAGATAATTGTTATATAAATGTTTATTAATTAAAAGAGATGGATTAAAAGTGTAAATTAGAAGTTTACTAATTGTACAACAAGAGGGGGGGGGCGAAATTCCTTAGGGTTTCCTAATCCCACTCTAACTGTCACCATAATAAGCCTATAAATAAAGGGCTATTTTCAGAAATGTAGTGAAACGACATGACTAACACGTGTAGTCAATATAAGATTTGTTCCTTCAATTTGCAACTGAAGAATGATACCATTTGGCGCCCTCATTGATTAATTAAGATGTTTGTATGCGCATACCAAATGAACTCCAGAGGTTGTCTCGATTAATTTGGTAATCTTAATTAGTTGTAGAAATGAGAAACATAATCGTTAAATTATGGAATGACATTGATCCATATCCATAATTAACAAGGTATCTGAAACAAAGGGATAATAAAGACTAAATCATTTCAAATGATACTTTAGGAAACTATACTTAAATATTTCCGGGAGCATTGTCGTGTTGCTAGACGCTAACCAATGTTATTGCCTTTATATAACATGCTCAAGTGGGAGCTGTTGGAATGTGATCACGTTAAATAAACGCATGTCCGGAAATCATTTAAGCCTACGGGGTCACACAAAATGACACGTAAACTCTATGTAATTAATTAATGTATTAATTGTAATATATTGATTAATATGATCACGAAATGATTAATAAACATAAGATAATTGTTATATAAATGTTTATTAATTAAAAGAGATGGATTAAAAGTGTAAATTAGGAGTTTCCTAATTGTACAAGGAAAGGGGGCCGAAATTCCTTGGGTTTCCAAATCCCACTCTAACTTGGTCACCAAGTTAATTAAGCCTATAAATAAAGGGCTAGGCTTAAGGGTTTTTCATACCTTCACATAAGAGAATTAGTTGTGAAATTATCTCCTCTCTCCTTCCTTGAGTTCGGCCGAATCACACAACAAAAGGAGTTTTGGGTTTTTGCTTGGTTCGACTAAAGGGGTATTAGACAAAGAGTTGTTGATCGTGATCGGGTACTAGCATACATCATAGGGGTGTCAAGTGTGCGATCGTAGAGGGATTTTCCTTTAAACCCTAATTAATAATAATCTTATTATTATTACATTATTGGAAGCTTACGCTAAAAGGTACATATATTCAATTCTCTCTTTGTTAATTAATATGATTGCATATACGTTTCTTTCCGCTGCGTACTCGTGTTTGTTATATGTTTATGTGCATAAATCCTAACAGGGTTAAGAATGGTTAAAACGAACTAAATACGACTCATTCGGGTCATATAATCATTTATCGAAAACACTAGTTTACTAGAGAATGAATTCGACTTGATAAATATATGATTTGGAAAATATGACAACCATAAAATGTCAGGGATTTTTGGACCATAATTTGGAAATGGACAATTGAAATTGTTGGTGTAAAATTTTAGAAGTAATTAAGAGTAAAATGTCATTTAATAAATAAATAAATTAAAATTAATACATAAACAATATATAATATAAAGAATATAATTATATTAAGTAAAATCTACTGATATTTTTGATATAAAGATATATTTATATGCATATACATAAAAATTTTAATAATTTATTAAAAAAAAATTTAGATAAATAAAATATTATTAATTATTTACAAAAGAAATAAATACATAGTTTATCAAGTACTTTCAATTAAATTAAATGCTATATTTTTTATAAGAATGTAATGTATAATAAAAAGGATTTTATTAATATAATAAGCTCGTTAAACTATTTAAAGTAATAACCGTTAAGAACTATAAGTCAGTCAAATGTTAACAAGATCAATCCAACGAGTCTATAATACTTAAATAATCCAAAGTTATATAATTAAGCTAAGAGGACATTTCTTTAAGATAGTCTAGTCCAGGAATTAGGACTCATGTCCCATAGTCTTCTTATGATTATAGGTTGGACTAGACAACTTCGCGAGATAGCTTCAAAGATGGCACCTCAATTAAGGCTTAAATGGGGATGTACCCATTTTGGATTTAGGATGCGCATTCTCTCGAGGTGAGTACATAGCCCCCTTTCAACGTTTTTAATGTTTTATAAACTTCGGGGTGAAAAGCATGCTATATATGTATATATGTGTCTGCTATATATGTATATATGTGTCTGAGGACAAATTTGGTTTATAAAAACTTGGTTGTATCTTGAAAACCCACCACGTAAGTGTGCATATGTATGGTGGGCATACTATGCATACGATCGTCTGTGGAGAGTTTAGTACGGCGGCACTGATCATGTCGTTCGTATCCTACCGGGCTTAAACGTGCGCCGATGTACCTGACCCCCACCGGTCAGAGGATTATGTTATTATGGTACCTTTCCGCCGACGGGCGTTGCATTGTGGTGATTATTTGTTGCTCAAGCTTTATGTATTGGTTATTGAATTATGATGGATTCTCAAAGTGTTGCAACCAAGATTATTGTTATGATTTGGGTATGAAAATGATAGTTTGATATATATAAAACCTATGTGCTCACCAACTACGTTTCTCGTAGTTGACAGATATTTTTCATGCTTTTCAGGTTTAGATTCAAGAGCTTAAGATCGATGAATAGCTAGGAAGACTTTTTGTGCTCGTTGACTGCTCGCTACATTTTTTATGCTCGTGTCGATTAATCGACCCATTTGGTTATGTATATTGAAACAACAAGTATTTAATTATGTAACTGTTTTGAACTTAAGATTTTCAAACAATGTTCTTTAAAGAATGTAACCACTTTTACAAACTATGTAATGTTGTCTATATCTTGTGCATTGTATACGTATCTTCTGCCGCACCTCATAGTTCCGCCTGAGTTGGGGTGTGACAAATTTGGCTTCCAAAATCCCATGCATAACATGCTGTAAAAATTAATTCATGGCTATATTATTCAACTATTCCACCCACCATATTAACCGACATATAGCCTGCAATCTTTGACAAAGTTACTTCATGTATGCATGTAGCCTCCTAGCCTTTTGAAACTTGTGAGTCCCTTATTTCTACGAGATGGTTAAACCCAAAGTGTGTAAAATACAACAAGTGTTAACTAGAATGGATTAGTATTACTTCAATATAATTGCAAGTATATAAATAAAGTAATACAAGACTTAAACCAATAAATTGGTAAAAGATGGAACACAATGTAATTTTCAAGTGTATTTTATTTATGATGTAAAATAAAATACAAGGTTGATACGGAACAAAGATATTACAAAAATGTAAGTATCTTAACAACCTATGAATTACAAGTGATCTATATATGTTAAATATTCTTTTTTGATCGAAATACTTAAAGGTGTGAAGTATTCCAGTTTATGATCAAGAGTATTTAAACAAATTCACCAAATTGCTAAAAAAGTGATTTTAACGAGAGAAATGATTTTGTATTTATAGGCAAATAAATTCACCAGTGAATTTATTGTGCCGTACAAATGATTGCATGCATTTAAGGAAACACCTTTAAATGCATTGGTTAGTGTAAAGGATAAAGTCATGTTTGATGTGACTTTGTCATCCTTTTAGAACCAATCAGCTTTACACACGTGCATACAATTATCAAGTGGACAAGAGGATTGTCCAGATAAAAGTGTGTAAGGCCTAAAGTCAATTCCTCGTAATCAGTGTTCAGACTTGTAAGGTCTAGAGGTCTAGAACACTGGTAAAGCTCCAGTCGTAGATCTGGTAAGACTTCCAGTAGGCTCCGCCATTTTTCCAGTCTTCTTTCTTCACACTTCAGTCTTTGACTTCAGTGAGAATGTCTTCAGTGGAATGATCTGGACTAGAGTGAAGTACAGTGAGCTGAAATTTGGTGACTTCCAGATTTTCTATACAAGTAAGTCGCTCATTGTTCTTCTAATATTTCTGGACAAATCTTCAGTGAGACTCCAGTCTTCAAGTCTGGAGTGGTCCAGTAAATCTGGACCTAACAAATTCCCCCTATTTGTTCAGAAATAATGCAAGGTTTTTCAAGCTTCTATCTATACAAAGTGTATGCTCAAAAAACACTTGGTTTTGACTTAGTCTAAAAATAATAAGTTACTGGAGAACATTTTATAGATCATCAGTGTTCCAGTTTCATTTTTTAGTTCTAACTTAGACTAAATCTGATCACGTACTTGTGAATCAAAATATGCAACTTTATTTAAAGACATCAACTGATAAGAAAGTTACATTATTTAATTGAAAATTACAATACAAGTAAATGAAAATTGAGTCAGGCTCTTTTCTTTTCAATGTGCCCAGATGCACTTTCTGTTGCCTTTCTCTTGGGTGAAGGAGTAGATGCTGCTGATCGAATTCCAAGTGCGATCTCCATGTTTTCCTTTTTCTGCCAGACCCACTGAATTCTCTTCAGGAAGGCCTTAACGTCTGGAGTCACATCTTGTTGTCCTTTAAATACGAGTCGAATTTCTTTCAGTTCAGATAGCCCAAATGCCTAAACTGAAGTGGATTTCCTTTCATCAACAAATCCTCCTTCTCTGGTTAGCTTCACTTCAAACTTTGTAAATCTCTTATGATCTTCAACAAGTTTGATTTCAGCATCTGTGATCCTTCTGGAGTTTGCCCTGAACCTCATCAGTTCATTATACTTTTCTCTGGTTCTGGAAACCTGGATCATTTCTTCAGTTTCCCTCGACACTTTCAGATCTTCCAATACTTTTTGAACCTGAACTTGATCGATTCTTTTGGAAGTGTCCAGTGGAATGAAGGTACTAAGATCAGCATCTCTGGCAGCCTTTGTTTGTCTGGCTGGGAGTCTAGGTCTACCTTTAATTTTCTTTCTATACTCGTTCTCCAAAGCTGCAACATTTTGTCTGACCTTCTTTTGTAGATTTACCAGTTCTACCCTTCTCAGTTCTATTAATTCTAGAATAGAACAACAAAAAGTTTCAGAATCGAATACCTTTTCATCTTCAGAGTATCTGGAACAAATATATACGTCGTCCATAGCATCAAGGCATTTGTGAATTTTGGGATCATCTCTCATCAATCTGTAAATTCAATATGAATGCCCAACCTTCCAGCATTGTAAGAGTCCAGAGTCCCCATATTTTCCATCTCCCTTTTATGGGCCAGAAGTTCTTCCCTTTGAGATTTTTTGAAAATATCAATAAGGATACCTCGTCGTTCCAGTCTCTTAGATGTATCAGTATCTACTGACATCTTTCTAGGAGAACCTTCAGTGGTTTCCTCAGCACATTCTATTTTCTCCTCCAGATACCACGTGTTTCTTTCTTTTCAGACTTTTCAAAGTTGTGGTGATATCTGGGAATTCTTCGAACTGGAGCTCACTGGCTTCAGTACCAGCAGCCTCTTCTTCTTGCACAATGGCTTCAGTGCCAAGGGCTCTCTGTGCTTCCTGTGCTCTGGCATCGGTACCAGTCACTTTCTCAACAATTTCTTATTTCTTTTCCAATAATTTCTCAGCAGTAGCAGACTTTTCCCCCTTGGATTGATCACTAGTCCTGGACTTGAGATCAGTCCACAACTGTTCAAGCATATGACGGTCAGCAGACCCAAATTGGCGACCTGCTATAGGAGAAATGGTGTTAACAGTTTTTCTGAGTGCCAGAACTTCCTTTTTGACAACATCAACTTCATTTGGCAAGTTCTTTGGTAGCTCATTTTCAATCATTCTTTCAACCTGAGGCAACAACCCATCTTGAAGATTTCTGAGTACAATTGCAGAGACCTCATCAGTAAGTTCTTTTAACATAATAATCTTGAACTTTCTTGCGCATTCATCGCTGATTTCACTGATGATGGTGCTCTGGTCAAGGGTTGGCCTCTTCTCCAGATCTGTTACTGACTTGGTCAACTTCTTGACTTCTTCTTTCAGATCTGCAATAGGTCTGAACAGAAGTAACCAGCTTTTCCTCTAATCCCTGGACTGCCACTTTGATTGTTTCAGTATTTCTGTTTGTGGCCAATACCAGTTCATCCAGCTTCTCAAAGACCATCTTCTCATTACCTGCAAATATGTTCATCTCTGACTGGAGATTGTTAGACAGTAGTGACTTCAAGTCAGAGATGACTTGAGAAGATGATTGTAGTGATCTCTCCAGGTCCGCCACCTTATTAAAAAGGCCTTGGACATCGGCTGAAAAAAAGTGGAGAGACCAACTGGAGGAGGACCAGTTACATTTCTGGTCACCTGTGAGACTTGTGCCTGGACTCTTTCAGATGAAATAACAGTAGAGTCTAGTGCACTGGATACTGGAAAGTTTTCAATGTTTAGTCTCGTCTCAGTTTGTGTTTCAGGTGGTGGTTGAAAATATAAAATATTGGAAGGAATTGATGAGGGTGGTGGTGTTGGTAAATCTGTAGGTGTGACAACTTGACTGGGGGCAGGAGGAGGAACTGAACAATATTCCTCTCCTATAGGCAGATCATCACCAAAGAAATTCATATCAGTGTCAAAGTTGACATCTGACATGGGTGACTCAGCTTCTTCCCAAACTAGAGGTAAGACCCCAGCTTGATCAGCTATGTCCTGGTTCAGATCTAACTGACCAGTTCCTGGCTCAACCGTAGTAATTGTATCACCCAAACAATGGCGGAATCATGGGATGTCGAGAAATATCACATATGAGCATGGAAATTACATAGAGCAATGCTAAATGGTTTATTGTCATACATTTCAAACATACAATAGTTCAAACCAAAGTAACCTCATAAGGTTTACATGCAAATCACACAACAATATTTTACATAAGTTCACAAGTTCATAAGTTCATCCCCAAACAAAGGGGGCATATGGGTCAGAGACCACATGAATAATAAGTCGCCTTATCTCTAGCATCCAATCATTCCTGATTTCTGAAATTACCCTGATTACCTGAAAAGTGTACTAACAAGTGTCAACACTAGGTTGGTGAGTTCGTAGGTATCAAATAACAACATCAATTATGATGATATATCAAGTACTTGTACAATATCATAGAGCAATAACAATACTTACAGTAAGCTCTTGTGTTAGGCATATGTTCACACGATAACCATTTATTCAAATACAACAATCAAACAAATATGCCAACAAGTACCAATGATATCAATTCAAAGCCATCATTTTCAACATATATCGCACAAGGTTCCCTCCAAAAAGGGTGCGCACATCATCAAATATCGCACAAGGTTCCCTCCAAACGGGGTGCGTACATCAATATCAACATCATCAACAACATCATTATCAATAATAACATCAAACACAATAACCAAATCAAGGTGCGGGGATCAATTCCCATAAACACTCACATAAGCAGTCATTTATATATATATATATATATTTATATATATATATATAGATATATATATAAGTACATATATATATATATATATATATATATATATATATATATATATATACTCCATAGTATATTCCTTTCTTATTATTCAATCGAAATCGTATATATATATATATATATATATATATATATATATATATATATATATATATATATATATATATATATATATATATATATATATATATATATATATATATATATATATATATATATATATATATATATATATATATATATATATATATATATATATATATATATATATATATATATATATATATATATATATATATATATATATATATATATATATATATATATATATATATATATATATATATATATATATATATATATATATATATATATATATATATATATATATATATATATATATATATATATATATATATATATATATATATATATATATATATATATATATATATATATATATATATATATATATATATATATATATATATATATATATATATATATATATATATATATATATATATATATATATATATATATATATATATATATATATATATATATATATATATATATATATATATATATATATATATATATATATATATATATATATATATATATATATATATATATATATATATATATATATATATATATATATATATATATATATATATATATATATATATATATATATATATATATATATATATATATATATATATATATATATATATATATATATATATAGATTATTATATGATATCTCTTATATATATATATATATATATATGATATATATATATATATATATATATCATATATATATATATTTATGTGTATATATATAGATCTGGTATTTTTATATATATGTGTATATATATAGATCTGGTATTTATTATCATTTTATCACTAAAGTATTATTATTATTTTTATAGTATTTTAGTTTATTTTGCTATTGTTTTGGGTAGATCATTTGTAGTTTATGCTGTCTCTTGCTTATGATTATGTGAGGTCATGTCCTTCTGATTCTGGGGCGGGCAGGCATAGGGGGGTTAAGGCTAGAGTAAAGAGAACCTTTAAGCTTAGATTCGGGAGCTGGAATGTAGGTACCCTTTCTGGTAAGCTTTTAGAACTAGGAAATGCCTTGACTAGGTGTAATATAGACATTGCTTGCTTTCAAGAAACTAGGTGGACGGGGAAAAGTACTAAAGTGGAATATGGATACAAGCTATGGTATTCGGGAGGGCCTTCGGGGAAAAACGGAGTAGGTATAATCATGTCAGAATGACTTAAAGACTATGTAGTGCACGTGGATAGACACGGGGATAGGTTAATGTTGGTGAGATTGGTGATACAAGAGGAGACGATAAACGTGATCAGCGCGTATGCTCCCCAGCAGGGCCTGGGAGCGGTAGAGAAGAAGAGTTTTTGGGACTCACTAGATGAGCTTGTGAGGAATTTCCCCGATGACCAACGACTAGTTTTAGGTAGAGACCTAAACGGACACATAGGAGTAGAGACAGACGGCTACTCGGGTGTACACTGAGGTTTTGGGTTTGGGGAAAGGAATGAAGACGGACGCACAATATTGGAGTTTGCTTCTGCACATGACCTGGTTATCGCAAACTCTTTCTTCCGAAAGAGGAAGTTTCAGCTGATTACTTTCAAGAGCGGCCCACATGAAACTCAGATCAACTACTTCCTGGTGCGTAAGGGCGACTTTAGGGCATGCAAAGATTGCAAGGGCCTCCCTAGAGAGGCTGGTTACTCCCAACATAGACTGTTGGTCATAGATTTGCTCTTGAGTAGACGGGCAATCAGGACAGAGAAGGCTGTAAAGCCAAGAATCCTCTGGAAAAACCTAGTGGGTGAAGCAGCAGAGACGTTTAGGTCGACGACTATCACGAGGTTCACAAGGATTCAAGATGGTTCGCATATGGAAGCTGATCAGTTGTGGACACTCTTAGTAGAGGGTATGAGGGAGACGACAAAGGAGGTACTATGGGTAACTAAAGGAGCTGGAAGACAGCGTAAAGTGGGTAGAGAATCTTGGTGGATAAGCGAAGAGGTCCAGACCAAGGTCATGACAAAACTTAGCTGCTTTATAGAGCTTGTCAAAAGCTGCCAGAATGGGACAAATGAAGACTGGTCTTTGGCAAGGCATAGGTACTGCGAAGCCAAGAAAGAAGCAAAGAGAAGTGTAGCTAGAGCAAAAGAAAGAGCGTACGAAGAACTCTATAAGAAACTAGATTCCAAAGAAGGCGAAAACGAGATCTTCAGAATTGCTAAAGCAAGGGAGAGAAGACGTAGGGATGTAGGAGATGTCATTTATATCAAAGATGAAAGCGGACGGAGCATTGTGAAGGAGGGAGACATTAGGAAAAGATGGGAAGGATACTTCGACAATCTGTTTAATGGGAAAGGGTCGGGGCGAAGTGAAGGAGGACAGGACCACGACACACACCCAGATACACACTACGAAGACGACGATGCTACGAGGATCAGCATAGAGGAAGTAAGGTGCGCCCTAAAGAAGATGGGGAGAAACAAAGCAGTAGGTCCAGACCAAATCCCTATTGAAGCATGGAGATGCCTGGGGGACGTGGGGATAAGTTGGTTGGAAAACCTTTTCAACAAGATTTAGTCAAGTGCAAAAATGCCTGAAGAATGGAGACTTAGTGAGGTTATACCTATCTATAAGAACAAGGGGGACGTGCAGAGTTGTAGCAACTATAGGGGTATAAAACTCCTAAGTCACACCATGAAGCTATGGGAGAGAGTGATCGAGATGAGGCTTAGGAAGGTTACGAGGGTGGCAGAGAACCAATTTGGATTTTTGCCAGGGAGGTCGACGATGGAGGCTATTCATATCATCAGAAACCTTATGGAGAAGTTTAGAGAAAGACAAAAGGCACTACATTGTGCCTTCCTAGACTTGGAAAAAGCTTACGATAGGGTACCACGGGAGCTGATTTGGAGGACGCTTCAAGCGAAAGGAGTTACTGGGAGATACATTAGTGTTATCAGAGATATGTATGATAGGGCGAGGACCGGTGTTCGAACCCCTGTGGGGAACATAGAGCTTTTCTCGGTAGGAATGGGCCTACACCAGGGTTCGGCGCTTAGCCCTTACCTTTTTACCTTGATCTTAGACGAGTTGTCGAGTGGACTACAGGAGGAACTACCGTGGTGCCTGATTTTTGCCGATGACATAGCGCTTATTTCGAGATCGACGGAGGAGTTAAACCTTAGGCTAGAGAAATGGAGAAGAGCCCTTGAAGACAATGGCCTGTGCGTGAGCCGAGAGAAGACAGAATACCTGCGATGTGACTTCGATAGCCATGAGATAAGACGAATTAGGGATGAGGATGTTCGCATTGGAGAATGAATATTGTGCCCAAAGGAGTCTTTTAGATACCTAGGATCGGTGATACACAAATCGGGGGAGATAGACGAAGACGTGACACATCGGATCCAAGCCGGGTGGATGAAGTGGAGAGCAGCTACTGGAGTCATGTGTGACAAGAGGATCCCGCTAAAACTGAAAGGCAAGTTCTACAGAGTGGCTATTAGACCGGCTATGTTATACGGTTCGGAATGCTGGCCGATGAAGAAAACCCATGCATCCCGGGTGGAGGTGGCGGAGATGAGGATGCTAAGGTGGACTTGCGGGAAGACCCTATCAGACAGGATCCCCACAGGAGTTTTTAGAGCCGAACTTGAAGTAGGGACCATCATTAACAAGCTAAGAGAAGGACGTTTGAGATGGTTTGGCCATGTTAGGAGAAGAGACCAAACAGCACCACTAAGGAGGGTGGAATCTATTCACGTTGACGGCATACGAAGAAGGGGAAGGCCTAAGATGAGATGGGAGGAGCGAATAGCGAAGGACCTAAAAGAGCTTGGCTTGCGGGAGGACTTGGCGTTGGATAGGACTGCATGGAGAACTAGGATTAGAGTAGAGGATTAGGTTAGGGTAGGATTTTGTGTGTCTAAGATAGACATATTTTTCCATATTGTCTTGCCCAAGGATGTTAGTGATGTATATATATATATATATATATATATATATATATATATATATATATATATATATATATATATATATATATATATATATATATATA
>CM067172.1:5879804-5897304 GCA_034093135.1 Erigeron breviscapus | reverse complement strand
ATAAAATAGACACATAAAACTAAATATTTTGTTTTTCACTCAACAACTAAATATTTTGTTTTTCACTCAACAACTCAATCATTTTTCATCTATTCGGTTTAACCCTTCCAAGTCTGAATACAAATTCTGTTCAGAACCAGTTTGGTTATTATTACTTCATTTTTGATCTTTAATTATAAAATCCTTATTTATATATATCATCAAGACCCATTAACACTTATTTAACCATAACTCCAGACTTCTCTTTATACAAAATTAATTGATATTAACATCATACATATACTCATCTTGATTGTTAAAATATAAAGAGTTAATTATACAACTCGTAATCGACAAAATCGTTTCTTTGGTAACTCTTTCAATTGAATAACCCAACCCAAGCCATAATCTACAACTTGACACCAATAAAAGACTTGTAAATTATGATTAAGATATCAAGAATTATTACCTTATATATGCACTTAATCAAAAGGATGATTTAAGGAATGATCAAAGATGACTTAAAGCTAACAATCACTGAAATTCCCAACCCTCTATTCTAGCCTTGTAATTCGACTTCTGGAACTCTTGAGACAAATTCAACGGTTGAATATGTTGGTCTATATGTCAGGAAGCCACTGTCAAATAATCAAGATGATCCAACGGTTCAATCTCCGGGGATCAAGCATTTTCTGGGCTGTGGTATGTAAAAACGGGTTTGGGAAACTTTTTCCTTTTAGTGTTGTTGTTGTGTGTTTTACTTATGGGAGTGCAGAGAAAGATGGATATAATATATATTACACTAGGTAGATATTTAGGATAGATAGATAAGATAGATAAGATAGATAAGATAGATAGATATTTAGGATAGATATTAGTTTAGAATATTTAGTAGTATATTATACCCCCTTATTTATATACCTCTAATGCCTAATTATTTTACTAAATTTTAATTATTATGTCCAATATCTCAAGTAGTTATACATATATTACTTACACATATCTAGTCAAATATATATATATATATATAATCAAATGACTAACCAAAATGTATACCTATTATTACGTACATATGATTAATCATATTAACACATAATAATATTTCATTCATATAATTACATTTTAACTTAATTGATTCCGAAATTAATAACACAAACAAAAATAATCACGGACGTACAACTTTTTATAAATTATTATAATAATAAATCCAAAATATGGATAAATCATTTCATATAATATAAAGGTTGTGTCGGTTTTTGTCCTACTAGTACAATTATTAGTTATCCGCCGACACTGTTTGAAACTGTACATTATACTGAGGCTTCTTAACATGGGTCTAATCACAGTAGCCTAATCAAGATATAGAATTTATCCTCATTTTTCATTTGGCCCAATCACATGAACAGAATGTGAGCAAAATTACATCGGTAATATAAATTTCATACAAAATATAGTCACAATAAAAATGGCCTCACTATATGGGCCTGATTATATCGAATCATTTACAATATCCGAATCCATCTAAATATTGTAATTAGCCCAACTCATATATATATGCACAAAAATACTCGAAGTTTTCATATATTCATAAAAGTTTGCCATTATCATATACAACAATTAACGGACCAAAATGGCAAATGTTATAGTAATGTTGCCAGTTTGACTCTCGGTCGTAACCTCGTGTCTGATCGTATTCACTGGGAGTGCATCAGTGATGACTGTACCATCTGCAGCCATCACATCACCTACTGTAGAGCTTTGAACATTAATTACCAGTGGTGATGCACCAGTAACATCTTTTGTTCGTGTAAGTAGAGTTCTGTCAAAAATTTGGCTTTCTTCAACAGTTGGTGCAGACACGGACTCTACTGAAGGATGGGATGTCCTTCTGATATCTTCACCACTATCCCTTAAAATAAGAGTGGAAGTGGTTGCTTGTATGGTTTCCCGTCTGACATCTCCAGAATCCTGTTGGGAGGAATCCAGATGGTGAGATTCGGTTCTTAATGGAGCGACCTCTCCAACTTTTCTAAGATGCCTGGTTTTATTTCTTGGCCGTCTGGGGGTTCAACTGGTAAGATATCTTCTATATGCTGTTGTTCAGGAGCCACCTCGGTTTCTGGTAACCCCACTTCAGCAATGAGAACTCCAGTGGGTCCTTCATAATTCTGAAGCCCACCTGGAGCCTCTGCTGACTCATCTTGTGATGTTGCATCAGTTATTTCTCTTATAAAATTTTGGAGCATGTTCTGAGGGATATCCACCTCACCAGGCTTGGATATTAAATTGTTTAGATCCCTCAGATACTCAGGTACGTTAACGTACATTGAGCGATAGTCATACTCTCTTCCCAGTAAATGTTTGAAAATAAGAGATAAAAAGCGAATGAAGAGAATATGTGGTTTTCTATGCTTACCCTTCAGACGCTCTGCCAGATCATCAAAAAAGATCTGGGCAAAGTCCACTCGATATCCGAACCATAGGTAGTAGGCGATCTGGATTTGAGTTTGGTTGATCTGATCAAGACCTCCAGTACTACCACCTAAGCACTCAACCAAATGAGTGAAGAAGTATTTCCATGAGTCTGTCAGTTTGCTCATGTAGATGGTTCCTTTTCTTTTCAGTACACCGTGTTCATCAACGATATCGGTGTGTCCCATCAGCCTACACACTTCCCTGTAATTGAGGCCAGATGGAAGTTGTATGACCAACTCATTCTCTACAAAATAGTTCATTTGAAGGGCTGCTCGAAGGGTATCTACTGTGATTGTGAGAGGTCTGGTGCCTCTTTTGAGAGTAAAATGAATGGTGTCAGTGTTTCCTTCTCTGAAATGAGTTGTGTACCAGAATTCACAAAGATATTCATGGTACATATTCCCTGGATTTAGGGTCAGGGCTCCATAAAGGGGACTACTAAGAAAGAAAGCAGTAAGTCACCCTATAATGGATTGGGGATCATGAGTACCAGTTAGTTTTGCCATCCAGTTGTTCATATTTATACGGATGGATCCTGCTTCAAGATTGATAGTTGGTACCCTTCGTACAACATTGGCAGGAGTATAAGCAGAAGTGAGAAGATTTTTCTCAGAAGATGAATGTTTACGAGCCATTGTAAACAATCAAAAGAAAGAATGAATGGTGTTTTAGGGTTTATAAGGAAATTGAATGATGAAAAAGAGTGATGATTAGTATTGAATGAAGAAGAAAGTTAATGAAGGAATTTTTGGGGAGTAAATGATTTTCGAGATAAAGGTGAAAGTGAAAATCAATTTGGGTATTTATAGAGGTGAGAGAAAGTGGAATTTCAAACGGTTTCTTTTGAACTTATTTAATGTAATTTTGATCGTGTTTGAAATCCGCATTTAATTCATCACAACACACATTAATGTGCGACGGTTTGACAGCCCACAAAACTACCCAATTGCACTTTTTGTCTTCCCAAGGTAACTAACCATCATTAGGGTTGAAAAAGTCATGCCACGTAGGATAAGCAGATATTTTTCAATTCAAAAAGTTGCTTACGTGGCACGCATAAAGACCAAATATTTTAAAATAATGTGACTGATAACCATGACTCTTTTTAGTACATCTGGAGGTTGCATAACACTCCAGTGTCATTGGTGGATTATGCCAGTTAAGGTATGCACTGTTGGTACACTGGAGGACTTCCAGTAAAGCACCAGTAATATTTTCCAGAAAAATTCTTCCAGTGGAAAAATAAATTCCCCCTGAAATTAAAATCATTTTAAGGACAAAAATATTATTTGAGTCTTCCCATTAGACTGGTAATTTATAAATTTATAAAAGCAAAGATAGTAGGCGTTCGATACCTAAGCTGTCATAAACTTATAAATTTTGAAATGGAGATCCATAAACCTATAAATGCAAAGATAGTACACAAAGGCGTTCGATATCTAAGTAGTCATAGATTTATAAATCTTTAAATCAAGGATCCCTGATAGTACACAAAGGCGTTCAATACCAAGGTTCCAGATTTAAGGGTTTAACATTCCCAACTCACCAACAAGATATTCAAATGTTTTTACATCCAGTGGTTTGGTAAAAATGTCAGCGAGTTGTTTGTCAGTGGGAATAAAATGGAGTTCAATATTATTTTTCATAATATGATCACGAATAAAGTGATACCTGAGGTCAATGTGCTTTTGTCTTGGAGTGCATGACTGGATTGTTTGAGATAGCAATGGCACTAGTATTATCACAAAAGATTGAGTCTTTGAATACTTAATACCATAATCAAGCAATTGGTTCTTCATCCAGAGTATCTGAGCACAACAACTGGCTGCAGACACGTATTCAGCTTCAGCAGTAGATAATGAAACTGAAGTTTGCTTCTTACTGGTCCAACTGACCAGTTTACCACCAAGGAAATGACATCCACCAGTAGTGGATTTCCTGTCTATCTTACAACCTGCATGATCTGAATCTGAATAACCCATTAGATCCATGCCTGAGCCTTTGGATACCAAAGACCCAAACTGGGAACACCCTTAAGATATTTCAGTATGCGCTTTACAGCAAGCATATGAGATTCTTTTGGATTAGACTGATATCTGGCACATAAACATGTTGAAAACATAATATCTGGTCTACTGGCTGTTAAATACATCAGTGAACCTACCATGCCTCTAAAGACAGTGGAGTTCACTGGTTTCCCATCTGGATCAGAGTCCAGAGTGAGTGGTGCAGAAATTGGAGTAGGTTTAGATGATGAAGAGTTCATATCAAATCTTTTTAAAAGATCTCTAACATATTTCTCTTGATTAATAAAAATACCATCTCTGGTTTGTTTAATCTGGAGTCCTAGAAAGTATGTTAATTCACCCATCAAACTCATATCATATTCAGATGCCATTATTTTTGAAAATTTCTTGCACATCTTTTCATCAGTAGAGCCAAAAATAATATCATCAACATAAATTTGTACCAACAGAAGATTACCTTTTTCATGAAGATCAAATAAGGTATTGTCAATTTCACCTCTTTTAAAACTATTTTTCAATAAGTGTTTAGTCAGAGTATCATACCAGGCTCGTGGAGCTTGTCTGAGGCCATAAAGTGCCTTGTCCAGACGATATACCCAGTGGGGATGTTTTTCATCAACGAATCCTGGTGGTTGCTTGACATAAACTTCTTCTTCTAATTTACCATTTAAAAATGCACTCTTTACGTCCATCTGGTAGACCTTGAAATGATGATGAGCAGCAAATGCTAAGAATATTCTGATCGCTTCAAGTCTAGCCACTAGAGCAAATGATTCATCAATGTCAACATCTGACTGACAATATCCCTGTGCAACCAATCTGGCCTTGTTTATGATAATATGACCATCTTCATCTACTTTATTTCTGAAGACCCATCTTGTTCCAATTGGTTCTTTCTTACCAACTGGGAAAGGAACCAGATTCCAACCTTGTTCTTTTCAAACTGGTGAAGCTCTTCTTGCATAGCTATCACCCAGCTTGGATCATTCATAGCCTCGTCAATCTTTTTTGGTTCTATCATTGATAGAAAACTGACATACAAACATTGTTCACTGGAGGCTCTTCTGGTCAGAATTCCTCTACTGGAGTCACCTATAATTTGATCGATAGGATGAGCTTTTGTCCACCTAGAGTATTGACCAGGATTGTTACTGACAACAATATCAGTGCAAGAGTTCAGTTGAGTTTCCTCTGGAGGAGGATCTTCCCAGACTAATCCAGTATCTTCATCTAAATCATTTAAATCATGATTTGCATTTTGAATTTCATCATTTGAAGACAGCTCTTGAATTACTGGTTCATCTTCAACTGGGACTGATACTGGGGGAGTAGTACGAACATCTGATCCAATAACGAGTTCAATGGGCAGTTTGAAACTCATTGAAGGATAGAAAGGAGTACTACTGGGAGATTTTACAATCTGAACAGGTTCCAGATCAGGATGACTGGAAACTGTATCTTCTGAATCTTTATTGTAGTTGATAGGATCAGATTCACAGAAGACAATTGGTGTTACTGGGGGAGAATCAAGGATTGGCTTTTTATTGATTGATGCATTTGATTCATCAAATGTGACATGAATTGACTCATGGACCTTTTCCAGTCTCTTGTTATAGACTCTGAAGGCCTTGCGAATGGCTGAATAACCTAAGAGATATCCTTCATCAGCTTTGGCATCAAATTTTCCTAACTGACTGGAGTCGTTCAGGATGTATACTGGACATCCAAAAACGTGAAAATAACCAATATTAGGTTTTCTATTTCTTAATACTTCATAGGCTGTCTTCTTGTGTCTTTTAATGTACACAGACCGATTCTGGGTGTGGCAAGTAGTAGAAATTGCTTCAGCCCAGAAACTGGTGGAAAGACCAGATTCAGCAAGCATACTCCTGGCAGCTTCTATCAGTGTACGATTCTTTCTTTCAACAACTCCATTCTGCTCTGGAGAGCGTGCTGAAGAGAAGTTCTGGGAGATGCCAGTGTCAGTACAGAATGACTCCAGTGTAGCATTCTGGAATTCTGTTCCATTGTCACTTCTTAACTGACACACTTTTTGCTTATACTTGAGCTCAATTTGCTTGATAAGAGCAATGATTTCAGCAACAGCTTCATTTTTAGACCTGAGAAAGATAACCCACCAATATTTAGAATATTCGTCAACAATCACCAGGGTGTATCTTTTACCAGCACGAGTCTGAACATTCACTGGACCAAAAAGGTCCATATGAAGCATATGAAGTGGTTCAGATATGCTGAAATTCTGCTTGGTCTTGAAACTGGTACGTTTCTGCTTTCCCATCTCACATCCTGGACATGGTCTTTCCTTTTTGAAGGAAACTGAAGGTATCCCATCTGCCAGTTGTTTTCTAGACAACTTATTGATATTTTTGAAATTTAAGTGGGATAACCTTTTATGCCATAACCAGTTTGTGTCTTCATCAGCTTGAGTATAGAAACACTGCTCTGAAGGAGAGCTTTCCATATCCATTTCATATACATTTCCTCTTCTGGGAGCAATCAATACTACCTTCCAGTCCTTGTTGAATACAATACCCTGAGCAATATTGAACAAAACTTGATAGCCATCATCACAGAGTTGGCTTACACTGATCAGGTTGTATTTCAAACCATTCACATATGCAACTCGTCTGAATTTGACTTGTCCATTGTTCAGAACACCGTATCCCTCAGTTTTTCCACAACCATCATTTCCAAAAGTAATGGAGGGTCCATCAGTGATTATGAACTCCTCCAGCAGGGTCTTACATCCGGTCATCATCCTGCCAGCTGCACTGTCAAGAAACCAGATATATTTCTTTCGATCGCCCTGCACATCCACCAGATAAATTAGTTAGATTTTGGAACCCATCGACTGATGGGTTCACTGGACACTCCCTTATAAGTCCTTGGAGGTATCTGGTTGAGTTCACTTTCTTGAAATACAGATTTCTCTGAAAACTTAACTGGAACTGACAGTCTAGATACCTTTTTCTTTTTCTCAACTGGAGAAATATTTTTATCATTTTTAGAAAAAGGTTAAGAAATTTGTTTAGGGCCAGAAGATGTACCCTCAAAATTGTTCATTCTTGCATTACAACTTTGAATTTGACGAGTCAGTAGTTGAAACTGACTTTCCAACCTTAACAAAATTTCATCAGATGAAACCTGAGTCTTTCCAGTTGAGTGGATTTTGGGCTTAGGATAGGGATTCTTTTGAGGCAAAGGTTTCCTTTGATTTACCTTTTTAACTGGAGCAGTCATTTGGGATGCTCCAGTCTTGACCTCTGGGGATTGAACTGGTAGAACACTGGATCTGGAGGAAACTGGCTCATCATAAATGGTGTTGGGCCTGACCTCCTTTGGTAAACGGTCAATAAGTGGTACCAATGATGCAACATGAGTATTTCCATCTAAATAAGCACGTTTTTGTGTAGGAAATTGATTGACTGCTGCATCATATGGCTTTCTGGTTTCTAGCCATGATTTGATGACCTGTTTTTCTTTTTCCAAAATATTTTCCAGGTCCTATTTTTCCTAGACCAGTTGTTCAGTTACCAAGACTTGTGCTTGAAAAGCCAGTTCAATGTCTTGAAGTTCTTTTAATTTTGATTTTAAAATTGAAAGTTCAGAAGAATCTGTTTCTAGACCAGTTACACTTTCAGATCTAACAGTTTCAACAAAAATTAAATCAGAATTAAGAGCTTCAGCAATGTCCAGTTTAGTTCTTGGTCGGTTTCAGTATCATAATCACTAAGCTTTTTGATCACAATGTCCACCCATCTTCCAGATGTGACATCTTCCTTCACCAGATGCTCTTTGTCTGCCAGTGCCATGTAACAACAATCTCTTTCCTCTTCTTCATCAACTGATGAATCATCAGAGGGAACCCATTTTTCTTCAGTAGAAGCAATCATGCATTTATTATTATCTTTTTCTTGAGACATGAGAGCAATCTGAGCCTTAAGCTTTTTGTACTTCGACTTGTAGCTATCATTAGGCTTCTGATTAGAAACATATGGACCAGGCTGGGATACAAACTGACTGGACCTGCACTCCTTCATGAAATGACCTTTTCTGCCATGCTTAAAGCATGTCAGATTGGTCTTATCAGTAGAGGAACTGGATGCATGTTGTCCACTTGACCTATTTGCTCTTGCTTTGAAACGGTTAAACGTTTTAGCAATCATTGTAACCAGATCATCATTTTCAAATTCATCACAGTTTGGAGAGATAATACTTGTTTCTCCAGATTCCATTAGTTCAGACATCATCTTCTTCATAGAAAATACATTCTCAGAAGATATTAATGCAGAACCTGGTGGATCAGTATGACTAATCACTTTGGAACTACTGGAAGCATGGTTAAAGGCATCTTTCTCAGCCATAACTCTCTGAGCTTGATTTTCTTCAGTGTATCTGAAAGCTCCATACAGAGCTGATAGAGTGTGAGAATGCAGAGTTTTACCTTGTCTTAAAACCAGGATCATGTGAGACCATTTGGTGGGTGAAATATCACAAAATTTCTCCAGAAGTATATCCTTGTCTTTCTCAACCCCCAGTCCTCTCAACTGGTTCATAATGCTCATAAATCTGGTGTATGTACCAGTGAGAGACTCATTAGGGAGAGCAAAAAAATGACTCATACTTCTTGTTTAAGGAGACTTTTATAGTAACAACGGTGTCATCACCTCCTTCATACTGGTTAACTAGATCATCCCACATGGTTTTAGCACTAGGGAAATAAAACTAGTGTGGGAATTAGGGTTTCTGGAACGGCCCCAAGGATCATGTTTTTGAGAATGGTATCTAAATTTACCAGTCTCCTCTCCTCTTCAGACCAATGTTCCTCCCTCTTTTCCCTTCCCCTTCTAGATCCAGTAGGATCAAGTAGAGGATTGAGAGGAGATGTAGGAATAAAGGGTCCTTCATTTAAAGATTTTTAACATATTCCTATCAATTCCAGTAATATGAAGTATCATCCTAGCTTTCCACGTCCCAAATTCTTCACTATTCCCATTGAATTTAGGAACAGGATTATTTGAGTAGTGCACATGCACATGAGGAGAAGCAGGATTAGGAGGTGGTGGGGGATTCGTATTAGCAACAGGTGGTTCATTTTCATTAGGGTCAGGTCCAAGACTGAAACCTCCTTGTGTATTTTCTGGGTTGGCCATCGAGGAGCAGATCTAGGCAAATGATTTAGCCTTCTGCTCTGATACCAAATGTGAGTCCCTTATTTCTACGAGATGGTTAAACCCAAAGTGTGTAAAATATAACAAGTGTTAACTAGAATGGATTAGTATTACTTCAATATAATTGCAAGTATATAAATAAAGTAATACAAGACTTAAAGCAATAAATAATATAAAGGTGGAACACAATGTAATTTTCAAGTGTATTTTATTTATGATGTAAAATAAAATACAAGGTTGATACGGAACAAAGATATTACAAAACTGTAAGTATCTTAACAACCTATGAATTACAAGTGATCTATATTTGTCAAATATTCTTCTTTGATCGAAATACTTAAAGGTGTGAAGTATTCCAGTTTATGATCAAGAGTATTTAGACAAATTCACCAAATTGCTAAAAAAGTGATTTTAACGAGAGAAATGATTTTGTATTTATAGGCAAATAAATTCACCAGTGAATTTATTGTGCCGTACAAATGATTGCATGCATTTAAGGAAACACCTTTAAATGCATTGGTTAGTGTAAAGGATAAAGTCATGTTTGATGTGACTTTGTCATCCTTTTAGAACCAATCAGCTTTACACACGTGCATACAATTATCAAGTGGACAAGTGGATTGTCCAGATAAAAGTGTGTAAGGCCTAAAGTCAATTCCTCGTAATCAGTGTTCAGACTTGTAAGGTCTAGAGGTCTAGAACACTGGTAAAGCTCCAGTCGTAGATCTGGTAAGACTTCCAGTAGGCTCCGCCATTTTGTCAGTCTTCTTTCTTCAGACTTCAATCTTTGACTTCAGTGAGAATGTCTTCAGTGGAATGATCTGGACTAGAGTGAAGTCCAGTGAGCTGAAATCTGGTGACTTCCAGGTTTCCTATACAAGTAAGTCGCTCACTGTTCTTCTAATATTTCTGGACAAATCTTCAGTGAGACTCCAGTATTCAAGTCTGGAGTGGTCTAGTAAATCTGGACCTAACAAAACTAATAATTCATGTGTGAAATATGGAAATTGGAATTGATTCAACATGGCAGGCTATGCCACCGTCCAACAATTTCAAAGTTTTAGAAACGTCTCACGGGGTGGAAAGCAAATCTAATGTCCATTGGTGGAAGATCTACACTCGTTTCTTCGGTTCTTGGTTTGATTGGTAATTATTTTTTGTCTATCTTTCATATGCCAAAAACTGTTAGAAAGAAATTGGAAGCTTTGAGGTCTTCATTCTTTTGGGGCGGGTCCAGTAATAAGAGAAAGATTCATTGGGTTAAGTGGGACTCGGTTCTTGCGAGTAAGGAAAGTGGCGGCATTGGAATTGGAAGCTTAGAAGCCATGAACTTTACACTTTTATATAAGTGGAGAAGGCGAGGTTTGAAGGAGAGCGGTAGTCTTTGGGTTCAAGTAATTTCTGATATTCATGGTGCCGATTGCTTCTACAACATGTCTGTGAAATCGAAAGGTACATGGAAAAACATAATGCTGGTCGCAAATCACATTCATCAGAAGACTATATATCTTACCAAGGGATGTGATAAGTAGGAAAGTCGGCAATGGGAAGTTAACTAGATTTTGGACAGACAAATGGTGTGGCAGTCAACATTTAGCTTTCCGGTTTAAACGTTTATTTGCCATAGATATTGTTAAGGATTGCTTGATTCATGAGAGACGTTCAGATACTTCTTGGACATGGAAATAGAGACGCGATCTCAGGGATGGTGTAACATCCCAAACTTTTCGTGTTTGACTTGTTGACTATTCCGTTAGTTAACGTTAGGTTCGTTAAGTTTATGTGCCCTAAATGGGATTATGTGATTAAATGCTTATGTGTTTAATATGACATGATTAAAGTATGCTAAATGAAAGTAATTAAAGTAAAGTCATGAAAGTTAAGTGCTTGTTAAGTCGTTAAGTATTCCGTTAAGAAAGTTAAGCTTAAAAATGCGACGTTTAGAAGTCAAGGGACTTAAAATGGAACTTATAGAGATGATGGCCAGGGGTTAAAAGATAATTAGGCTTCCCTAATTGTCATAAACCTGCATCTATACGTGTGTGATACCCCAAGCCACCCCCTTCTCTCAATTCCAAGCAATTCCCTCCAAGATCTATTCGTTTCATGGTGTTTCGAGGAAGTTTTGCTAAGATTTCGAATCCCCTAAGTCATCTACAGGTAATATAGGTGATTTTCCTTTGATCTCTGACTTTGTGAGTCATATATGTGAATTCAATCCAGGCCCTGGGGTTTGGGTTGGGTTATATTGCAAAACGTTTATCGATTTCATGTTATTCGGGTAATCAAATAAGTGATTTATGTTTGTAAAGGATCAAGGAATCAATTGGTGGTTTGAAGTCATCAATTGTGTCATAAAAGAGGTCAATTTGATGTCTCCAGGTCGGGGTAAGGGTTTGGGTTCGAATGGAAATCGTTTAGAGCAAGTAAAGTTAGGGATTTGCTGATCGTAGCCCGATATGCGGCACATGGGGATTCCATGCGGCACATATATTGAGTCTGGAACTTCCTGACTTGGTTTATGTGGCGCATGAAAGAGCCATGCGATGCATATTCAGGTCTGGTGGTCGTTTAGGCTTGTTTTCATGCTTGTTTGACCCATAGACCTTATGCTTAGGTTACCTTGTGGTATAGGGAACTTAGAGAGGTCCTTTGGAGCCACGTTTATGTTACCTATTGGTTATATGTTTTCTATAGGTAGTCGGAAGCACAAACAAGACACATTAACTTTGCGTATTGCTCGTTGTGCTCGTCACAAGGTAAGATAACATCTTTTATCACATGAGAGACAACAAAACATAGTTTTCATAAGTTAACTTCCACAAATGAATATTTGCATGTTTATATGTATTCAGGAATGAATGGGGGGTTACTGTGGGATTGATTATGATTAACATTGATGATGAATGGTAAGCTTATGCATGCTATGATAAAATGATAATATGTTTATGTTATGAAATGATGTTATGATGGAATAAAGTAAATGATAAGCTGAAATGTATATGATTATAATACGATAAGATGCTATGATGATATAAATGTACGAAGCTATAATGCAATTGATGATATGATGACACATTGCTATGATGTTATGCTTATGAAATGATATGACGATATGTTGCTATCATGTTAAGATGATATGATGCTTATATGACCTGACAATATGATGTTACTATGAAATGATGATATGAATGATACGTTGATACGTATCTATTATGATATGACGGTGTGATGTTAATATGTGATGACGATATGTTGATGTTTATATGTCATATGATTAATTGCGTGGCTTGAACACCTAGTCACTAGACTTCTATAGGTTTACCATGACACGTGCACGATTAAGGGCCCTAAAGTAAAGAAAAATGTATGTGATTAGTTTAGGTGAAAGTGTAGCCTAAGCTAATATAAAGTAAAGTAAAGATAATTATAAGTGATTAGTTTAGGTGAAAGTGTAGCCTAAGCTAATATAATTAAGAAGTCTCGAGCATAAGTAAAGTTATGTTAAGCTTAACCCATGCTAGTTCCTCGGAGCTAGTGTGTACGTGGTCACGTGGTGTGGGAATCTAGATACCTCCCCGTGGCATAGTTATGTTTGAGTGTATCCAGGTGGAGTAACTAACCACTACACGCGCAAAGTTCAAACGCTATATTCAGTTGGATTGACTTTGTCTTTCCTTAATGACAACGATGGACCACCGTAAGGTCTACCCATCAAGTCGGGTGTGAGGATCCCATGTAAGGTCTTATGGCCGCCTACACACAACCCCACATCCCTAAGATAAGTGGCTTATGTCACATAGCCTACGTCTAGGCAAAAGAAAAGTAAAGAAATAAAGAAAGTAAAGAAAGATAAGAAAAGAAAGATGAAAAGTAAAGCTTTATGATGATAGGCACGTTTAGGACTACGATGGATCCTAATGTGTTAATTTATGTATGTTACTTTAATGTTATGATATGCTTTTGCTCATGTGTGATATGATAGACACCATAGGAAAGTGTTGATCCTATTGTGTTATGATTATTATGTGATATTAACAATTATGAAATGATTTTGTTAATATATAATGAATCGGTAAATGTTTTCAAATTCGTGTTATCTTACTTAGCTTTTAAAGCTAACACTTGCTCTTTTGAAAAACGTTTTTCCCTCAGGTTAAGCAGGTTTGAGCTAGTGAAAGACTTATCTTGGTGAGGCGGGTAATTGCTATAAAGAAGACATTTAGTTTCCCCGCTTAGACATTCATGTTTAGCCATAATGATGTTGGCTACTTTTATTAAGACTTATGTAATTTTAATGTTGGCATTTATGTTGGTGCCAAATCTGGATTATCTTTCATTGTTTTGATGATATGAACATAGTAACACCAATTTTATAAATGAACTATCCGTTACGGATTAGTTATGTTTTAAAGATTCTGTTTCCGCATTTCTAAACGCCGTTAGGAAAAAGTTTTTGAAAATCCAGGTTTTAAAATGACGGGTGTTACATGGTGGTATCAGAGAAATGGTTTAAGTGAACCAATGACTATTGACCATAGGACTTGGACTTAAACCGTAAGATGAAATACGATAGGTTTTAGTACCTGTGCTTCAACTGTAAAATAAGATGCTTGTAGGATGGGTTGGGTTGAGTGAGAGAGTAGAATTAAGGCTTATTATGTGTTTCATGTACTATTATATGATTATTTCAAGTAGCTTTAATTCTTCTAATTCTCGCTTATCCCGTTGTTATATCTTCCCCCACTGAGATAAACGATTCTTGGAGGTAAAATGGCAAATTCCTCTTCACGAAATTTCAGGAATGAGTGTGTAGTTATGTGTAGCCGGTTAAATGTTGATAATGATTATGATGTATATAAAGTTAAATGAAGTTTTAAGGTAGGTGAGAAGTGAAGTGACTGGTAGTCAATGTTGTTGAGTCTACTGGCTTAAAGGACATGGACCTGAAGTTTGACCAGAAGAGTTGACGCTGGAAACTTGAAGGGATATAAGTAGGTGATGCACAAAAGAGTTACCGGGCACACGTATGGAAGGATACAGTTACAATTCCGGTCGCGAACGTAATTGTAAATGTATCACGACATGTGTGTGTTTGTGAGACTGTGTCTGTGTTGATCCGAATGAAGTGAAGATGGGAATGATGGAATCACTGGATGGTAGCATATTTAACCACGTGAAGAGTAGATATGTATCTATGGATTAAAGAATGATGAAGCTGAAGCAAGTAAATAAGTTAACACTAAGGATGATTGGACCCTTTAACCATGAAGCTCTTCCATTCTATGAACACTATGTCATGATGTGAGGCTACATTCGAGTTGCGTAGTGTTAAAGTTTTGCTTGAGCATAAGGAAATCGTTTAGATTACGTTTGAAATTATCTTTCCTGATCATAGCCGATATGCGGCGCACTGAAGCTATATGCGGCGCATATTCTGAGTTTCCAGATTATGCGGTGCATTTCTGAAATGCATGAAACTTTCTGACTTCAAATAACCTGAAATATGCGGCGCATAATTCATCCATGCGGCGCATATTTTGATTTGTTTTGTATTTACGACTCGTTTAGTTTTAGTTTCGTTACGAGAAGATACATGATGATTACGACGAGTATTTATAGGTGGAGATTCTTCCATAGATTACACGAATGTATGACGAACCAGCACGTAAATCTTTATAGCAGTTCTATCGCTTATTGCCTTCGCCGGTGTGACGTAATGGTGATGTTGATATTCTATATTCTTACAAAATCCTACGTATGATTGCTTCTTTAGACAAAGAGTTTACCTCAAGAAAAGTTAATTGGTATAACGATGGAGTCATTTATAGTTTCTTAAAATAAAAAGGAGTAAAAGTTTTCAAGAGCATTTGATTCCGAATTGACCATGTTTCTTGCCTAAGTGATTTACTCATATAAGGCAAAGATAATATTTCTAAATTCGAGGCCACCCATAGTTTGAAACTTTCTGATAATGTTCCCGATTTCATTGCGATCTTGAGGTCAAACTTGCTATTGATGTGTGTCTAGTGCTACTTCCATGCAAAGGCACCTTCCGTTTTGTTCTCACTAATAGGAAGGAGTTAACATTTTCGGTTGAGAGATGTATTTCTTTCTATAAGATAGATTTACGGTCTTGCTACCATATGTTGATGTTGATGATGAAAGTCCCGCTAAAGTTATTTCTACACTCATAATGACTCTAATGAGTTTCTCGAAATACCTTCATGATAACGAATGTCCTTATCGTGTTATGTATTTAAGGAATCAAGTCTAAAGTTTTCGCTAGATCGTTCAGCCATTACGTTTAATGATGACAAACTTGCCTATTCTAAGTATGACGAAGAACATCATGTTTGCGTAAAGAGCGTTATTACGATTTTCTACATGAAGAGGCTTACTTCTAAATTCTCCAAAAGTGGGTAAAAGTTAAGGGAGCAGCTGACGCTTAAAGTTGAAAGGAACAAAGTTCAATTTATTAGCTAAATCCGTGGTTGCAAGGTTATGGTGAGTACTTGACTACGGCGAGACAGCCCAAGATAATGTTCCTTGAGACAAAAATATGGTAGAACGGGAGCGGAGTCAGAAAAGTCGAGATGAACAATCATGAAACTATACGGCTAAAAATAAGATTTCGGTAACTAAGGATGGGATAACCAAAAGTTGTGCTTGAGGAAGCTCATAAACCTTGGTGATCTACTCTTTTGGATGCCGCCACAAATGTATTATGACCTATTATGTAGCGAAGTGACGTTAATTCTCTTCAATGATGTGTGATTTGTATCAAAAGTCAACATTATGTGTCGAAAGTTGTATGGAATCATTAAATATTCAATGATCCTCTAACGGAAGTGAGGAGTCGCGTTATCATGGACTAAGAGACAAAGCTGTGTAGGAAGCTAAAGGTAATGACATGATATGAGCCATTAGTAGGCAGGTTGTCCAAGAATGCTTATTTCTTGGTAACTATTGCACCGTTTCATTGGATATGAAAGAAAAGATGTATGCTAAAGAAGTTCTCTTAAAATGTGAAAGTTAACTGTTGAATGTTTCAAATCGAGACGACCATTATGTAAATAATTTTTAAAGATGTTTTGGCGAAGTATGAAGGAAATGGTGAACTCAAGTGATGCCTATCACTCCTAGATTGATGGGAAAGAAAAAGAATGATTTAGAAACTTTGGAAAATCATAGAATCATGCGATGGTGCGTTGGGATTCTCACTCACTATTGTTGTGTTCACATGCAATGACGATTATGACGTAGGCGTTGGGTGTCATTTCATGATACGACATGATATTGAAAAGAAAATTGTGGAGCCAAAGATCATGAAGATAACAGTTCGTAAAGTTTGAATTGTTAAAAGAGTGTTTTGACTAGCTCAAAATCGTCCAAGAGGTTTTGGTGATGAACAAAGGAAACTCATTATGAACAAGGTGAGTATTATGGTCTAGCCATAAGTCTTTATGGAGAGATATAATTTGCAGCGAAAGCTATGGTGTACCGATTATTTTTTCAATTGTTTATGAAAGGCAAGGTGACGAGATAATAAGTTCAAGTAGTGTAAAAGCTTACTTCCCAAGTAAATAGTATCCATAATATTTTCATGAATATTACTTATGTTTGACAAGAGAATCGTATGATTCCTTTGTTTGAATTAAAGAAATGATATGATAAAGTCAAGGATACGGATAAGTTATTTATATATGAGTGGTGAAATGATTCTGGGGACAGAATCCTCTTAAGGGGGAAGTAATTGTAACATCCCAAACTTTTCGTGTTTGACTTGTTGACTATTCCGTTAGTTAACGTTAGGTTCGTTAAGTT
>CM067172.1:5857710-5878804 GCA_034093135.1 Erigeron breviscapus | reverse complement strand
AACAAGGGGGGGGAGCAAGTGTTTAAAATAAATCATTTAAGAACGGGTTACATACATAGTATATGCAAGCCATTACACTCTAATTAAATAAAACATTGAAGAACGGGTTGCATACATAGTATATGCAAGCCTCAAAAAAAATCTTTTTGTTCATTTTTGAAATTTTTCAATTTTGTATTTTGTTTTCTGAAATGTTTCAAGAATTCCTTCAATTGAAAAAGAATTAAGGTTTAAGATTTAACATACCAAGCTTGGAGATCAGAAAATTAAACCTCTTTTCGTCCAACGGTTTTGTGAACAAATCTGCAAGTTGAAATTCAGTTCCCACAAAGTAGAGTTCGATGTCACCTTTCTCAATATGATCTTTGAGAAAATGATATCCAACATCAATATGCTTTGATCGAGAGTGGTTTACTGAGTTGACTGCAATGGCAATGGCACTCTGAGAATCACAATAGATAGGAATATGATCATACGTAAGACCATAATCAGTCAGTTGTGTCTTCATCCATAAAACTTGAGCACAACAACTAGCTGCAGCCACATATTCTGCTTCAGCCGTTGATAGTGAAACACAATTCTGTTTCTTGGAAGACCACAAAATAGTGTATCTTACCTCGTTGTAGTATGTGCGCGCAAACAAAGCTAACAGTGCTTAATAGTACTCCCCGACACCTATCGTACATTAACATATGAAGTATAAGTCATTAGGGACATTAAATGGACTTTCGTACGACTTTAGGACTCATAGAATCCGTCGAAACTCGACCTTCACTCACTAATTCAACCTTTCAGGAAACTTGACTTCAAAATCATCCTTTAAAATTATTACCATTAGAAAATAGACTCTCTCACGATTCTAGGGATAGTTTATTTGTCAAAAACGGAGTTACGGTTCAAGAGATATGGCCATTTGAAAATTCAAACGAATTTAGCTTCCTGAAACGAATTTAGGCCATACTGAACGAACTTAGCAATGCCCAAACGAACTTAGGACCTCACCAACGAATTTAAAACACCTCAAACGAAGTTCTTCTTCGTTTGAGAAACGAATTTAAGCATTAGAACCACTTAGACTTCACTTAGGTTTCAAAACGAATTTAACTTGAAAACACTTAAACTTTCACAAACGAATTTAGCTCATAATACACTAAACGAATTTAAACTCTTGCCAAACGAATTTAGACACCCATGAACGAACTTAGAGAGCATCAAACGAACTTGAGGTTCGTTTGGGAAGCAATCAGAACGAACTTAGCAACAGAAAACCCTAATTTCGTCCAGAATTTCTAAAACGACTTGTTCTTCGATTTTTCCAGAAATCAATCGACTTGGGCTTCACCCAAAACATGTTTTTGACATTGTTAAACATATTTTGATCATTCATATCGATTACAAACTCGTTTGACACCGTTTTGATCATTAATTTGCTTATTCGTATTATAAACCCTAATTATTTATAAACCTTTATTAAAATCAGATTTGCTTAACATAGAAACAACCTTTGAATCTGAAAATGTGGCCAATAAAACATTGATTACCTGTAGAAACGATAGCCAATTCGATTCAATACAAAAACACCCAATTGATTGACCAAAACTTGGAGATTCCTTAAGAAATCGATTAGGGAATTGAAGGAACTGTATGTGTGTGTTTAGGAAATGTAATTAGGCTGCAATTAATTAGAGATTAGGCTAATTGTAACCCTAATCCCGTTTTTCAACTTTCAGTTTTGTCAGATTTAGTCCCTGGACTTCATATTAGCTTTATTACACCTTTAAACACCTAATGGGGATATACATAACACATGGAAGCACTTTTCGCACACTACATAGACCTTTTACACATCATTAAGTCTACTTTATTGTCACTCATTAAAGATAATTAAATCTTACATATAGGGCACATAAACATATAAACACGTATTTCCACCGTAAACATATCACGGACTTAGAATTTGACCTAACGACGTTAGTCAACATATACGTTTAAGTTTTGGGATGTTACAATTACCTCCCCCTTAAGAGGATTCCGTCCCCGGAATCACTTCAACATCAAAAAGGTGGGGATAGGCTTAAATCCTATAACAATTAAAAAATAATTAGGGTTAATAAAAATAAATTAGGGTAAAAAAAATTATGTAGAAAGAGAATTACTTGATCACCGTATAAGTGTTATAATATAAAGTCATGTATTTGATTAGTTTGACAATTTCATAATGAAGATCAAGGGTATTATAGTCACAAAAGAAATAATTAATGGACTCCTAAAAATATAAATACAGGTGGCATTAGGTAAAATTTTAGGCTTTTTTATTAGGTCCTAAAATTTTCTTTTAGTATAATTAGGAAACTTCTAATTTACACTTTAATCCTTCTCTTTTAATTAATAAACATTTATTTAACATTTAACTATCGTTTATTAATCATTTCGTGATCATATTAATTAATATATTACATTAACATATTAATTAATTACATAGAGTATACGTGTCATTTTGTGTGACCCCGTAGGATTAAATATTTTCCGGACATGCGTTTATTTAACGTGATCATCCAACAGCTCCCACTTGAGCATGTTATATAAAGGCAATAACATTGGTTAGCGTCTAGCAACACGCCAATGCTCCCGGAAATATTTAAGTATAGTATCTTAAAGTATTTTGAAACGGTTTCAGTGTTTATTATCCCTTTGTTTCAGATACCTTGTTAATTATGGATATGGATCAATGTCATTCCATAATTTAACGATTATGTTTCTCATTTCTACAACTAATTAAGATTACCAAATTAATCGAGACAACATCTGGAGTTCATTTGGGTATGGCCATACAAACATCTTAATTAATCAATGAGGGCGCCAAATGGTATCATTCTTCAATTACAAGTTGAAGGAACAAATCCTATTTTGACTACACGTGTTAGTCATGTCATTTCACTACATTTCTGAAAATAGCCCTTTGTTACTACCTTATTCAGGATAGTTAGAACTATATCAAGAAAATGCAATCCACACATGCATAACCTGCTTGTATCTCAAGTCTAAGGATAAATAAAGCAACCATTTCACGAATTTCACTTAATGACGTCGATCCATAAAGTGATGATTCGTTAAGTGGGGTAGTCCAATATGCATCTCTATGGATATTATGTGAGTTTGGTAGGACCATCTTCAAATATTCCTAAGAATATTACCAATCGCTCAGATTTGTCTTAGTTTAACTATATTCCCATATAGTTAATCGACAATGGACATTTAGAATATATTAAATATTCATGGATTAAACATGCAAATATAGGATACAATTATATATTGAAATGAAAACAAACATACCAAGTATTTTAATTCATTTATAAAAATAATAATTGTTTAACATCCCTTATCCAAATACCAATCACAGATTTACATGATATAACTAGCTAATTTAAGTCCTATGCCCTCGGCATGCTTATTGAGCTTTCCTTTTGACAATGCCTTTGTAAAAGGATCAGCTAAGTTACAATCTGTGTGAACTTTGAGTAAATTGATTTCACCTAGTTCGATTTGCTCACGAACATAGTGATATCTTCTTTGATAATGTCTGACACCTTTCTGAACTCCGGGTTCGTTAGCAATGATGATTGCACCAGTATTGTCAAATTATCACAGTACAGATCCAAAGGTGTGTTATTTGATGGCATCACATCAAACCCAGAAATAAACTTTCTGATCCAGACAGCTTCCATGGCGCAATGAACTCAGACTCTGTCGCAGACATAGCAACTGTGGTTTGCTTCTTGCTCTTCCAATCCACTGCGCCTCCATTTAAAACGAAGACGTATCCCGACTGAGATTTTGTATCATCTTTATCAGTCTGAAATCCAGCATCACAGTATCCAGTTACTTTGAGCTCTGTATCGGGATTTCCTCCATACACCAGAAATAAATCTTTAGTAGCACGCATGTACTTAAGAATATTTTTCACAGCAGTCCAGTGATCCTCACCCGGATTCTGTTGATATCGGCTAACGATATTTTGCGCGAACGCGATGACAGGTCTAGTGCATCTTACCGCATACATAATAGATCCCACAGCCGAAGCATAAGGAACTCTTTGCATACGCTCCACCTCTTCAGGTGTAGAGGCACCGTGTTTGCTAGATAAGTTTAAGTCCTTCTTGCATGGGTACAAAACCACGCTTGGAGTTTTCCATCTTGAATCGCTTCAAGATCTTATCAATATAAGCACTTTGACTTAGTCCAATCAACCGTTTACTTCTATCTCTATAGATCTTGATTCCAAGAATGAATGCTGCTTCACCCAAATCTTTCATAGCAAAACACTTTCCAAGATGGGATTTTACATCTTGCAACATTGGAATGTGATTTCCTATTATCAATATGTCATCAACATATAAGACAAGGAAAGTAACATTACTCCCACTAGCTTTGCGATATACACATGGCTCATCAGGATTTTGAGCAAAACCAAACTTTTTGATTCCTCATCAAACCTTTTATTCCAACTTCTTGATGCTTGCTTTAGTCCATAAATGGACCTTTGAAGCTTGCACACTTTGTTGGGATATTTTAGATCGACAAAACCTTCTGGTTGAACCATATAAACTTCCTCGTCTAGAAAACCATTCAAGAAAGCGGTTTTGACATCCATTTGCCATATCTCATAGTCATAGTACGCTGCTATGGCTAAGATGATCCTAATAGCTCTAATGTCCGCTACGGGAGAGAAGGTTTCCTCATAGTCAACTCCATAAAGCTGAGTATAGCCTTTCGCCACAAGACGAGCTTTATAGGTGTGTACATTTCCATCCATGTCGGTCTTCTTCTTGAAGATCCATTTACACCCAACGGTTCTACCATTTGGTGGAAGATCAACCAAGTTCCAGACTTGATTATCTTTCATGGATTTCATTTCCACATTCGCAGCTTCAAGCCATTTGTAAGATTCTGGATCTGATAATGCAGCTTTGAAATTAGGAGGTTCATTTAAGTCTCCTAATACGTGTTCTTCAGACTCAATATTAAGATTTCACGAGCACGTATTGTCCTTGAGGACCTACGAAGTGGAATCGCTTCATCTTCAACTTGATGATCGCTAGTATTTTCAGAAGGTGACACATCTTCTTCTTGAGTCTCATCAAGCTCGACAATCCTCCCACTTTTTTCTTGAGTGATGAGATTCTTTTCAAAGAACTCAGCATATCTAGCAACTTTAACAGTGTTCTCGGTAGGAAAGTAGAAGTAGTAACCCATCGTTTCCTTTGGGTATCCTACAAAGATGCACTTAACTGATCTAGGTTGAAGTTTGTCAGGCGTATCTCGCTTCACAAGTGCCTCACATCCCCAGACTCTTAAGTAAGACAAATTAGGGACACTTCCATGCCACAACAAAAACAAAGAAAACAACCAGACAAGTAAGACAAAAACACTTCCATGCCACAATTCATGCGGTGTCTTGTCAACCTTCTTGGTTGGAACCATATTGAGAATGCGTACAGCAGTCTCTAGAGCATAATCCCAAAATGAAAATGGGAGAGTCGTAAGGTTCATCATTGATTCACCATGTCCAACAAGGTTCGATTTCTCCTCTCGATACACCATTATGTTGTGGAGTATATGGAGGAGTAAGCTGTTGAATAATTCCACAAGCTTTTAGATAATCCTTAAACTCTTGGCTTAAGTATTCACCACCTCGATCCGAACGAAGAATCTTGATGGTTTTACCGAGTTGATTTTCTACTTCATTTTTAAACTCTTTAATGTTTCAAAGACTTCATGTTTATGTTTAAGCAAGTAAACATAACCATAACGACTGAAATCATCCAAGTTAGGCTTGACTCTTTTGCTAACATTATACATTGAATTATCATTTGAATCACAACCATGCATATCAATTTCATAAATACCATTACAAGCAATAGCATTAAAATAATGAACATTATTTCGAGAAACTGAAATACCATAATCATTAAAAACATTAATGAATCCGTTGTTTTCAACAAAGAAACTGAAATTACACCTCTAGTAATAGAAGGTGCATAATGACAATTGTCTAACACAATAACTAAACCACTAGGTAAAACTAAATGAAAGTCTCCTATTTCTTCATACAGCTGCCGGTAGACCATTGCCCACGAACAGTTGTAAAGCTCCTGGCTTCAGTTTCTTTCTTCCTCTAAGCCCCTGTAAAGAATTACAGATATGAGTTCCACAGCCAGTGTCATAAACCCACGAATTACGCTTAGAAAAGGAATATAATTCAATTGTGAAGATACCTGAAGTACTGGCTAAACCAGCTTGCTTCTTCTTTGCATTCAACTCAGCTAGATACTTAGGACAATTCCTCTTCCAGTGTCCCACTTCAGCACAGTGATGACAAGCCTGGTCTTAGCCGGATGCTCCTTTTTCGCCGGAGGGATCTTTTTAGGTTTCGAGACTGAAGCACCTTGCTTTCCCTTACCATCGTTCTTGCCCTTAGCTTTCGGTTGTTTTCCTTTCTGAACCCTTCCCCCCTTGATCATAAGAACTTGGGGTGTAGCAGATTTCTTTGGAAGATTTTTCTCATACTCAATCAACATGGCATGAAGTTAAGCTATGGTTTTACTCATTCTATGCATATTGTAATTGCGCACAAAATCCTCAAAATCATTTGAAAGAAACTTAAGGATCATGCCAATAGCAATAGGCTGATGATACGCATAGTTTAACCTTTCCAAGTGCTCAAAGTATCTCTTCATCTTGAGTACATGAGGACTCACCGGTGTTCCATACTCGTGTTTCAAATCATGGAGTGACTCAACAAGTTCAAAGAATTCAACTCCAGCTTGCTTTTCGTACATAGACTTGTGTTCTTTGATCATATCACACGGATTATAAGTCTCGAATTCCTTTTGAAGCTCGGGAGTCATGCTTCCTAGCATCAAACAAGCAACCTCATTGTGTCTATCGACTGAGTTTTGTATTCAGCCAATTGTGCAGCCGTAGCACTGGCACCCGGAACAGCAGGCTTCTGCTTTTCAAGGACATCCAATTTCTTTTCGGCTCTTAGAACGATTCTCAGCTGACGAAACCAGTCATTGAAGTTGGTTCCAGAAAGTTTTTCTCTTTCTAGCATCGACCTGAAAGCCGATTGGTGTATGTTTTGTGAAGGATTTGTTGTTGCCATCTACAAAACAGACAGAAGTTCAAAAATCAGTATTTTCGATAATAATCCTTAAGAAATATAATTTACCCATGTTAAATTCATTTAACAATTAATTTCATTAAGGCTAGGATCTAATTGACATACCATCATTTCATCAGTTGATCTGCTAGAAATGACGTACTCAAAAGGTAAGTGACGAGCAGTAATTGTATTACAAGTACAATTCCTAGATTTATGGGACTTACAACAACACTTTAAAAGGGTGTTAAGTGTTTTGTAAACATGTTTTGTCCCATCTTATGCCACGGGTCAAGGTCTCACCGCTTAACTCGCTTTAAGTCGCCCAATTAAGAGCTTGTAAATAGTCTACCACCGTCTCACGATGAGTAGTAATTTACCTTGGAGTTACAATTCACCTACGTCTCACGTAGAGCAAAAAGCACTTGCAAGTGTTCTTAGCAAAGTGGGTGGCAAAGACTTAACTTTAAATGGGTAATGCATTTGATGTGAATCAAAAGTTTATGTATGAAGACTCATGCATAATCTTCATAACATAATGTTTAATAAAATCATTTTATAGTCTTAACAACACAAAGAGCTCGGTAGCTCCATTTGAACGCACAAAGAAGCGCAGGAGCAAAGGTTTGCGATAGACGCAATTAAAAACCCGCTCCTTTAGAAGGCTAGCGCACTCCGACTTATACCTCTCTTAGAGTTTGTTCAAATGGGTGAGCCGGTGTATCTTTTGATTGTAAGACACCAATTTTATTAAAACAAATCATATTTCATATTTATTAGTCAAGTTTATTCTTTTCTTAAAACAATTTTGCATCACCATTTACAATAATAGCAAAATAATAAACTTACTAACTATTAACAATTAATCATGCAACGATTTATGGTGGGCAACCTAAATCATGGTCACTATGGTTAATGTACATGTTAAAGATGGCTCCCCCTTCATAGAAGAGGACCACATACATCAAGTTGCCTTGATTGCGTAAGCCTTTAAACATACAATTATCAAATAAATACATATAAACATGCTGACTTGGAAATTTCCAGCAGCTTCACGACCAGTTTAGTCCTATTTGCAGTCCGAATCAGCCTTCGACCAGAACTACAAAGTTGTAGCCCTATGAGTCGTGCATCTACTGTCCAAAGGAGAGCTCCTAACTCATTACGGTTGATTTTATATGAATTTTTTAGTGAACAGGTGTCAAACAGAAAAAATCACACGAAAAATTAACATAGTCACACAATTATCAAATAATTAACCCTAATTATTGGACCATTAAACTAAGCAATTTATATCATATATCTAAGTAATAATCATAAAGAATTTTGCATGAATTCCTTATGATTTTACTTCTATTTAACAACATTAAATTAAAAGATACATAAAACATGCAATTTATCACATAAACATGTCAATTCACATAATCAAAACTTGCATAGAGGGTTTTAATTAACCATTAACATTAAATAGGTTGAATTAATAATAAAAACAAAACCCTAATTTTATTTTTATTAAAAAATCGATTTTAATTAAATAAATAAACAAGAAACAATTTTTAATATTTTAATTAATTAAATCGAAACCAACCCTAAACCCCCCTTCAAGTTTTGAACTTTGTAACTAATATATCACATAGTAGGCTCGTGATACCACTGTTAGGATTCAAAACTATTATCAAGAACAATTACACGAGTACGCAACGGAAAGAATCATATGCAATATAATTAATTAACAAAGTAAAAGAATGTGTACCTTTTAGCTTAGCTTCTAATAAAATAATAATGATAATTATTATTGTTAGGGTTTAAAGTAAAACCCCTCTACGATCGCACACTTGACACCCCTATGTATGTATGCTAGTACCCGATCACGAACTCACAACCCCTTGTGTTTTCCCCCTAAAAGTCGAACCAAACAAAGAACCCGAAAACCCTTTTTCTTCTTGTAGTCGATCGAACAAAGAGAGGAGTTTTTACAAATCTAATTGTCTTTAATGTATGTGAAAAACCCTTAACCCCTATTTATAGGGATTAATTGTTAGGGTTTTAAACTTGGTAAACAAGTTTGAGAGGGATTAGGAAACCTCCTAAATTTCGGCCCCCCTTTTTTAGTGTAATTAGGAAACTTCTTAATTTACACTTTAATCCTTCTTTTATTAATAAACATTTATTTAACATTTAACTTATGTTTATTAATCATTTCGTGATCATATTAATTAATATATTACATTAACATATTAATTAATTACATAGAGTATACGTGTCATTTTGTGTGACCCCGTAGGCTTAAATATTTTCTGGACATGCGTTTATTTAACGTGATCATATTCCAACAGCATTGACCAAACTAAGTTCTTCTGTTCAACCCGGAATAAGCTGAGTCCTAACCTTAAAATATCCCAACTCCTAACCTACCCGTTTCTTGAAATTTGATGAGAACAAATATGGAGTCCGAACTAAGTTTTGAGCGAGCCGCTGCAGGACTGACGAGCTTGTTTCACTAGGTCGTTGTTATAATAATAAGTCATCGGTGACGAAACAAATCGGGTCAATCTGGATCGTTGCATCCGCGAGAAACCGAGGAAGATACATCCAAAGGTTCGTCGTGGCACGTTGTTTTGAGCCTCATTCCTTGCAGATGATGTATGAACAAAGTTAGTACTAAAACAACTACTGTCCGCTTACGCTACGTTGGGACGGGGATCTCCGCGACCCATCATGATGATCTGATGAACGACACCCACAAGCGTGCTACTATCCACTAGTACTGTTGGTCGATCCTCTTTTTTGTTTTAACGGATAAGTAGTAGTGTGCTAGTACTACCTCGAGTACTCGCTTTTTAAATCTGTAGACTTAATGGACATTACCTCGGCTCGCTTGGGACTTTATGATAAGTACATGTATCAAAGGTCGGGCCGGTTCGAGGATGAACACAATATCGGAGATCCACGGGTGGCCAAGCAGCTCTTCCCCACTGCTGATGGATACTATCGTATAAAGGACTTGTACTTTGATAAGTTTTGGAGACGACGAGATAACTGGATAAAGGGTGAAGTTGATGACCAATCTGATGACACCTTATTTTCCTTTGTCCAAATTAAAGACAATGTCTTTGCTCTTTGCAATTTGGGCAACAAAGCTTTCTGTGGTGCATACACCGAGTCTGAATCTATCAACTGTTTATGTGCATATTATCCTACTTTGTCGAAACAGACAAGGCTGATCGTTGAGGAGGTTGACTTTTCGCAAGGAGTGCATTCAACGATTGTCGATTACCGGGAAGATGACTCAAGAGTTTATGATCAGCTAATAGAGTTTATGACAGCAATAGCGTGCTACTAACCTCCGTTGGATCCTCCTCTTTTGTTGTCACGGATTCGTAATAGTGTGCTTGTCTTACCTTCTCGAGTCGCTTTTCAAATCTGAAGACCTAAATGGGAATTACCTCGGCCACGTTTTGCAAGGTCCGAACTTGTATTCAGCAGTTCCAGCCCGGATTGGATATCGGGGAATCAACAGTGTGGCCAAGGAGTCTCCCAACTGCTTGATGCGAAAACTAAAGGACTTGTCCAACACAAGTGTCTGGATACGAATAGACAACTGGATAAAGGCTAACCGCGGACTCTGATAACCGGTTCTACAGATTCCTTATTTTTCTTTGTCCAAATCAGACAATGTTTTTGGTCTATCGTAACTGCGGCAACAACGGTTTTCTGCGGGTCATTACACCGAGGCCATTTCCGTGAACTGTTTATGCGCGAATCATGCTACTTTGTCAAAAGAGACCATGGCTGATCCTTAGGAGGTTGTACTTTGCAAGAGAGATCAAGATGTGAACCGGTGTCTGACTCGAATTTACGACGAGCAATCGAGAATTGACCATGCTTTTGGAACCAGCAAACTTGCCAACACCAAACCACAATGACCCTCCAATTTTCTACAACTGATCCAGGACCCACCAGCTGGAGAGTAACAGCAATTCATCTAAATTTGGTGCGAAATTGTCGTTCGAAATCCTATCGTGCCAGAAATTCTGAAAGAGGACCCGAGCTGTCAGTGGAAAGTGACTCTACCCAGAGTGGGGAGCGTCCGGAACAACAAGCCATGAAAGATCATCGAGCTACCACTGTTTACGGTTTCCCCAGTTTAAGAGATGTCAAGGTGCGTTTGGCACGAGAGGTACAATGCGACGTTCCCTTCTCTTACACTCAGCGTGATTTCTGCCGTCGGGTGAATGGGTTGAAACTAGAAAGGATGACGACCTTTTCAAAGGCATCAACTCCTTATGACTTTCATTTTAGATCAGAGGAAATAGATCAAATGATCAGCTGGTTGCTGCCGATGCAAATTGAAAACTATATACTCTTAATATATTATATATAATATAAGTTTTAGAGTTGTATAATATATATATTAATATATATATATATATAGGTTCTAGTAAAATAAAACAAGTATTAAAGTAAAACAAATAATACAATAGGTTTCTCTTCACTAAAAATCACCGGGCATCATGAAAATCATGGTGCATCAATTGCTTCTTGAATCTTTGTGCATCAATAATCCAAGGGTCAAGATCTTGTCTTTTTTATTTAATACTTGTTTTACACTACCAACCCTGATAATATTTAATATATATATATACACATATATATACATGAACCTGCAGCCCTTGAATGTGTGTACGTACGTTTGTTGCTGTAACACGTACGAAAATGTTACTGTAATATTTATCTTCTTTGTTTTTAATCAAGGTTGCAATCTTGAATGTGATGTACGTAACATTTGTTGTTTTGAATTTTATTAAAATGTTAATATATATATAATATATATATATAGACTTTCTTTATTTTGAAAATATTTTTTTTTCCAAGAACCATGAAAACTCTCAAATTATATATTGGATCACATGTTTTTTTTGTTCATTCACATGTGAAATGATATAAAAAAGTATGTTGTAGAAGAAACTTTTTTAAAAACCTTCAAAATAGCCTTTTGTGAACTTGTGAATGAATATGTTCACGTTTTCGTTAACATGTAAACAAACAACTATATATAAGGTTTTGAAAAAACTAAGTGTCTAACTATCCCCCGTTTTTTAAATTTCAGAAAGAAAATCGAAACTAAAGACTTCATACTAACACAGACACTTGGAGATAAATGAGAATTTTCCCCAAATGAAGTGCATTATTTGCCACTCCAATTGCAAAACAAGGTTTCTGGAGCAAAAAATTCAACAAAACTACAAAAGTAGTATACTAGCATTGTCCAACTCATATCAATTATGTCGTTTCAGTCCATGTTGTTCATACCTCGTTTGTGTATCCGGTAAATACAAGCCGGTTTAATTTCAGATGTATCTCAGTGGGTGTTCGATTCATTGTGTTTCTGGTTGTTGAGAAAGGAGGTAGTTTAATAACCACAGTAACAGCACATGTAATAGAACAATTCGTGAAAATACATGTAATGAACAATAGAATGTTGGGAACGAAAAAGGCACACAAATGCAAAAGATATTTTGAAATTAGTAAGCAGCGTGTACTGTATGTTAGTGATCTTTGCAGTCAAAGCTCCGAGATGGATCTAGTTTTGTAATTTGTTGATTACTAGATTTGTATATTTGTATTTTGCGACAAAAACCGACACTAACAGGGTATATTAATTTGGGCTTATTACTTTAAGGTATTGTACTTTTTCATTTTTACTTTTGTAAGGGACATTCTAAATTTTCCTATAATGTGGGGTGTATCGTGGAAAACACCGTTTATAGAAGGACCAGTTTTACCATATGGTGGTTTTAATGCCACGTAACCTGGTTTTTGACTTTTTTGTTTGACCCGTCGATTCCCCCCCTATAAATATCCCCATTTCCCCAATTTAACCCTAATTTTCCAGAAGAAACAATTAATCCCCAAAATCCCTAATCGATCCATCATACTAATTCCATGTCGTCATCTTCTTCCATCCGATCAAATTACGGTGGTGGGCATCTTGGTGTATGTGAATGTGGGTACAAACTGTATTCTCGTACCTCGTGGACAGCGAAGAACCCAGGAAGAAGGTTCATTTCTTGTCCAAATAAGGTAAGTTTAATTACAAAATTAACGTTATTATATGTTTAATATTGTACTAATTATATTATTTGGATTTATTTTGTACTTGTATTTGAGAAAGGATTCAAAAAAGAAATGTGGAGTTTATAGATTCTTAGATCGAGAACTACCAAGTGATTACTATAAGCAGTTGTTATACGAGCTCCATGAGAATATGGAAACACTTAAAGTGAAGGAAAATGTGGCTGATTTTGAAGAAGATGGAGAGTCCAGCATGAATGTGGTGCAACTGGTTGAAGACCTGAAGATGAAAAATTGTCACATAAAATTATATGAAAAGATATGTTGTTTTTTACTAGTAGTCATTATGTGTTTATGTATTTGCATTGGAGTATATGTGTTGTAGAATTGTTTGAAGGAATGACCAGCAGATGTTAGATCGTTTGAATGAATGAAAAATTAGCTATTTACATGGATTGTTTCATTTTTTAATTTCTTGCATTGTTTAATATTGTAATATCTTTGGAAAAAACATGTCAATTATGTATGCAGAAACGAATATAAGCCACAACTTACCATACATTCATAAACATAGTTACAAAATTGGCCACTAAGCCTTTGGTGTTTTACCAAATATCAATACAGTACTGAATGGTATTCGACCATTCTACAACCTAGTTAGTAGAAGCATAAGTAGCAGTTATAGTTACATACCATACATACATCCCTTGTACATGTAGCAGTTATAGTTACTTAATTGTCATACACATATAAAGTTTTCAAGGGACATCAAAAGAAGTGATTGTTTGTTACACAATACTGGAGGAATCATTCAAGAGAAACTGCACAATCAAGTGTGCTTCCAGGACCCTCAATCTGTGTTGCAAGTTTCTTCTTTAAAATTCTTTCACTGGGTGGCCTAACTCTCACTGGACTTGGCTGGCTCCTGACTAGTTTGTTTGCACCACCTACCTTTCTGATGACACATTCACTTGCCACACTTGCTTGAGACTTCTTTGCAGATGGTTTTCCTTGACTTGCAGTATTGGCTTGACTTGCTTCGGATTTCTTTGCAGTAGGATTTGGTTGACTTGCAGCTTTGGCATGTGGTTGCTAGTCTTGCAATCTTTGGTTGATTGGCATCACTTGCAATCTTTGTGCTCAGACTTGTATTTCCATCATTCACAGCCTTGTTCTGCACATCATATCCCATCATTCTCCTGACTGCCTCCACAGCTCTCTTCTTTCCATCTTCAGCTGCCTTTTCCCTAAGTTCCTCCAAAGCTTTCTTTTTCTTTGCCAACTCTTCAGTTGCACTTGGAATTGGTACATCTTTAGGCCACACTGGGACAGGAATGCCATCAGGACCACCTATAAAGGTTTCATTAGTCAGAGGGTCAATACAAACACCTGCCCCCTACCATAGTGGCACTTTGTGAGGACCTATATAGGGTTACTTTATTAGTTAGTAATTAATGCAAAAACTACCAAATAATAAAATGTAAGATGTACCTCTTGTTTTGGCCTTCCCAAATCCCATGCTAGTTACACCTAAAGCAGCACTTGCTTTGGTCAAAACACTATGTGAGCCCATCACCACATTATCTTCATATCTCCTTGAAGGACCAACACTTGTTGCCTTGTGTGGACTTTTGTCACTTAAGATTCTGCATTTAGTCCACCTTGGTTTAAATCTTGGTGGGGTTCTTGCATCAGTTTGGCTTTCTTGAGTTTAAATTGGTGTTAAGTGAGCTTTTTCATTCACTTGTGAGTTGTGCTGCATGGTTCCCATTTGTGGTGTAGGTGTCATTGGTGTCTTATCACCCCTGTTCTCACCACCACTCAAGTTTACAGTTGCTTCACATCCTTCTTGGCCACCAACACTAACCCTTGCTCTACCTCTAGAATTCCCTCTCACCTCCACACTTGCCTGCACTACAGATTGCCCATTCAGAGATACACTTGCTTGCCCTCTAGATGGTCCAGCACCTCCACCTTCATCTGCATTCTGTCCTACATTTTGTTGTTTCCTAGGTCTCCCACCTTTGTTTTTCACCTTGTCTGGTTGTTCCAAAACTTCCTTCAAGCATTTTCCCTTGTTGTGTCCCTTCTCACCACAGTTGGAGCAAGTCATTACCAAGCCTTGTCTTGAAATTCTTTGAACATTGCTACTTGCCCTTGTCTTGTAACTGATAGGACCCTCATGTGCTGCCCTCCTTCTTTTTTTCTTAGGTCTGCCAGACATTCTCCTAGCCAATGGTGGAAGTGGCTTATCATGCTTATTTTCAGGCCAAGTAGTCATTCCACCAACAGGCATGATATGGCAGCTGTATACTTGCAAATATTTTCCTTTCCTAAACCACCCAGGGACAAACTCTTCAGGGTTTCTTCCTGTCTTCAAAATTACTGTACAACCATGTGGACATGGTATGCCACTTAGTTCCCACATTCTGCAGCTACACTTCCTTTCAGCCAAATTCACTTTAAATGACTCATTCAAGTGCCTAACTTCCCAATGATTCCCATCAGCATAAAAAGGCTTCCAGAACCTATTTTACATGTGAAGTAATACTTTGCATAAGATAATCATGTTATTAGTAAAAAACAATTACTAAATGAGAATTCATTAAAATAATTTGACTAACCTTTGTTGATCTTTCACCCACTCCAACCTGTTTTGAATAGAGGGGCATATATCACCCTTCCATCTGAGACATATTTCCCTCATGACAGATTGTCTTTCCATAATGATGGCTCTAATAGCTTCAAACATGGTAATGATAGGCTTATTCCTAACAGTTAAAATTACAGAATTGAAACATTCACTAAAACCATTCTCCACACTCTCACACCCTCTATGCAACTTAAAGAATGCCCTAGACCAACTTTTAGGATTCCTATCCATAAGGTATTGGTATGCTAGGGGGTCTGACAGCCTAATATCCCTCGTAACCTTCTCAAATAGAGCTGGGTAGCTAGCTTTGGATGTTACCCAGAACATTGACCTGAAATGCAGACCACTAAATCTCTTCCTAAAGTTTTCATAGATGTGTCTTGCACATTGCCTATGCTCAGCATATGGCAACATGTCTTTAACAGCTTCAATTAAGCCCTGCAAAAAACAATATAAAATTTTGAAATTTAACAATGTGGCCAAGTATATTAAAATTATTTTGCAACAAAAACAAACAAGTGGTGTACCTTGTGTTGATCAGATATGATTGTTATGCCTACACCACATTCAATGTCAAGATCCCCTGATAACAGCTCTAAAAACCATGTCCAGTTGTCCCTATTCTCTACATTGACCACAACCCATGCAATGGGGTATATGTGGTTGTTTCCATCCCTCCCAATGGCAGTTAGGAGTTCACCTGTATTAGGGCTCTTAAGAAAACAACCATCAAGAGCTATAACCTTCCTGCAACCCTTCTTCCATCCATCTTTTAAACCCTTCAAACAAATGTACATCTTTTGAAAGTAAAGTTTACCATCTGGATTGCTAGTACAGTTAAGTGTGACAGTAGAACCAGGATTGGATGACAACAACTCATCCCCATATGATCTCAACATACCATAATGTTCTTCAATTGACTTTTCAAATTGATTCAAAGCATAATTCTTGGCTGCCCTACACTGATTTGCAGTTACAATGCACTTGTACTTCTTCATAACAAGGTCTGCAATTTCTACTAACTTAATATGTGGATTTGCCCTAATCTTGTTCCCAAACTGATTCCCTATCCACCTATAACTGACAAGTGACCCAAATCTAAAGTTTCTGGTGCAAGTATGCTCATCCACCATTGACACAACTTGAAAAGATGCTTCATCTTTCAATCTCTTCCCATAGCACCTCCATGGACACTTGGCCTCCTCTCCTTTCTGAGTAGCAGGGTACATAATCATCTTTCTTTGTTTACCAAGTATAGGCTCTTTCAACCTTGGTGGTCTCTGACCACATCTAGCAATTACCTTCTTCTGAGTACTTTTCTCATACCAGATTGAGAAACCATTTGCCAGCCCATAATAGGTCATACACTCCCTAAAAGCATGGTGGTCTACATACTTTTCACCAACTTTAGGTTTCTTGAGTCTCCATGGGGTGTCTCTGTTATGGATAGGCCACTTTTCTACATTCTCAACCTTCTCAAAGGGGTCTTGAAGTTCACTATCATCATCACCCTTAAGTTTCTGCAACAAATATTGTATAAACTCATCATGCTCAGCTGCCATATCAAACTCAACATTCTGGTTCCTACCAGGAGGAACTAATGTAGGCTGTTTGACAGTTTTAGGTTTCTTTTTTGCTTCAATCTTTCTAAGTCTAACCTCCCTTAACTCATCCTCACCCTCAGAAAGATAATCAATTGAAGGAGCATCACTTTCACTGTCACTAGAACATTCAACCGACTGATGAAGGAGCATCACTTTCACTGTCACTAGAACATTCAACCTCAGCCTCATAATCACTATCAGATTCAGTATCCTCCACCACTTGTTCTTGTACCACCTTTTGCTTTCCCTTATCATTATCTTGAAACAACTTCCTAACAAGGTTACTGGGTGTAAATTCAGGAGGATTTTGCTCATTTGTATCAATATCCTCTAACCCTGCATTCTGACCATCAGCACCACCATCTGCATCTACCATACAAACATCCTCCTGTTGATCACCATCTGATTCATCTACAGCAATAGGATCCTCTACAGCTTCTTCATCTTGATCATCATTACCATTTCCCCTAGCATTTCTAGCAACCCTATTTCTACCCACATTCCTATGTGCAGCCACTTCATCTAATTCACCAGGGGCATTTGGGGTTCTTAATGCCAGGTTATCCTCTATGGCCTCATCATGACTTTGCAAATGGTTCAAGTAAATGTCAATTTTTCCATAACAATAAGCCAGATCATACAAACAGTTGAGATCATAATCATCTGTTATTTTAACCAACCCATCAGTAATATCATTCCCTGGTATGAGATAATACACACCCACAACAATGGACAAAGTGTTTCTTTCTAGATATTCAACTAACTCATCATACGATTCAAATTGAGATACATAAACACCCAACACTTGTCCGTCAACATACCTTAAAGGTCCAAAATAGAACACACCATCATAGTGAATATCGAAGTCAAAATTACCCACAGCCATGAGTAACCTAGAAAAAAAAATTATTTACATCAAATCAACTGTACTCACGCACTTCAAGACATATTCCCATGCAAAAAGCTACTATTAATTTTAACAAAATTTTTTTTTTATTAAAACCCTAATTTCTAGAAACCAGATTATTACTGACAAGAAATTTAAATCCATACAGTTTTTTATACATGTTTGATATCAAAAGTTTAAAATCTGTTTATTTAATCAATGGATCTTTTCAACCCAAAAACCCTAGGTTTTTATTCGTGAGATGGTGAAACAAACATACCTTAAGCTGCTCAAGATCGAAATACGCAGTTACCAAAGATCATAAGACATAGCAGATGAAGACATATACTTATTAATTTTAGGGTTTGTTAGATCCGATGATGATCGAGAGAGATGGAAAGTGAAGTAATGGAAGGAAGTGGGGGACCAGATGAAGTGTGTGTTTTTTTCTAAGTATAAAAAAAAATTAGATGGGAACTGATATATATATGTCGATATTATATTATATGTATATACTTTATATATATATATATATTGACATATGTCAGAGTGATGGGCATACACACACAAAACCACTTCTACAAAACCGGGAGGCTGTTTTGGTCCTTCAATATGTGAAATTTTCCACGATACACCCCACATTATAGGAAAATTTAGAATGCCCCTTACAAAAGTAAAAATGGACAAGTACGATACCTTTTAAAGTAATAAGCCCTATTATTTAAATTATGTGGTATTTAATGTTACAAATTAGGTTAAATATGTCTATTTAGAAAAACCTAGATTTTAGGCCCGTGTCTAATACACGGGGCTTACGGCGTTATCAATATTGAATGTTAATTTATTATATTTAAAAATTTAATATACTATTTTGAGTAATAAAAAATTGATCTATATTTCAACACTTTGAGTTTTATATTGTTCATCGAAGTTGTTTACTGTGACATGCTTAGCGATATTTGAATATTACAAAATATAATATGTCCATCAAAGTTGTAAATTGTGACATACTTAGCGATATTTGAACATTAAAAAATCATAATTATATTTTTATATGCTTTATTTTTCTTATATGCGTCATGACAATTATTAAAAAACTTCAATAAAAAATAATAGTACAATTACTCTTAAAATCTTAATATATTTACATTAAATTTTATTTATTTTTAATTAATTAATTTTATATTTATATGATAAAACATATTATTGGATATATATTAGTTATTATTCTATTGGATATATATCAGTTATTATTCTATTGGATAAATATTAGCTATTATTCTATCGGATATATATTAGCTATTATTATTTTTTATTCTATTAAAATTATTGGGTAAAAAGTGTAAATTTGTGATGGAAAACAAAAAAGTGTAAATTAAAGTCAAAATTGAAAACAAAAGTCAACTTTAAGAAATCAAGAGTTGTGATTGGTCGATAAGTTATTAGAGCAACTGTGCTTTAGTATAATAAAAGAAAAAAATGTTATAAATTTAATTGAAATCTAAAGGTTAATTACTAGATTAATACATGACACAATTTAAATGGCCTCGAAACATAAACAGCCTGAAAACTGGGCCATAAAGGAAGTCCAACAAACTCGAATATATGCAGAAAAAGTCTAATAAGTGATAAAATAACAAGTTAACAACGGTTTGTAAAATTCTAACATAATATAACTATATTTGAATAAATGTATTTACATCTAAGTACTAACTAATCAACTCGGGTTTAATTCAGATTTGATAAAAGTTGTATGCACAAAAATAGATATAGAGACTCCAACACTTGCTAAAAAATCAAAAACACAATCTCGGAGTAAAAGTAAGAGCATTTGGCAACACAAGTCTTGTGTAAAAATACTGAATCTGATTTCACGCTGGTTTAACAACCAACATCCCATAAGTAGTAATCAAAACACACATTTAATAGCAATGTAACGAAGTAGCCCTGGAACAAAAAAGCTGTCTTAAAACAACCTTAAGTGCCCACCAAATCAGATCAAAATGGAAGATACTTCATCTTTGAATTAAATTTAGAATCATTAAAACAGTCGTGGATTCTTATAAGGATCATGTTATCGCCGACATATATAATATCTGAAAGATTTTGTACCAGAACTGATGGTTTCACTTAAATAACTTAGTTGCAGATCAAGGATATATGGATTTGTAGGTTTGGACAATCCGGTTACCACCTTTTTATCCGGTCCAGATATAATCCTCGGCGAGCTCCCAGTCCTCATCAGGGGCTGAAACCAAGCATTTAATGCTTCTGCTTTATCAATACAAACACACATATATTGTAAACCTACAGTCTACAGGCAACGATTTGATAGACTTAAAAATAGGAGCTGTTTTATCTGACATTTTTGGTACAAGATTTAGATTCCTTGAATTCAATTCAAGTCTTAAAAAGAGCTGTTCAATTCAATGTCGTAAATAATCAAAATTTGGTCAAAAATGTATAATTAAATTCGTGGCCCTGCATCTTTACGGTTTCCATTATATTGATACATGTTAGAATTAGAAGATTACGGGATCAGAACAAAATCATCACTTCCCAAAAATAAAGGAGTCTCGATTTGGCAACAAGCAAGAGAACTTAGGTAACAAGGCAATTTCTTAATTTATTGTTTCCATATTTACTTATTAGTAATTCTATATAAATAGATGAATCAAAAGTTATAATAGATATCAAAAATCAATAAGAAATCC
>CM067172.1:5843751-5856710 GCA_034093135.1 Erigeron breviscapus | reverse complement strand
TATATGAAATCAATAATTACCATTAAAGACACACATAAATCACCAATCAATTCAAGATAAATTATAAAGAAGAAATACGCTAAGATCTCGATATAACGTTAAATGAAATCAACATTGAATTAATAAAATCGTGCAATCTTTACATATTGTCTCACTCCATCAAGATGGATAACTAAATTGAGCAATAGCAATATTGTTTATTAGATGAAGAAGTACGGCAAAGTTTAGATGCCAACAAGTGCTGCGGTGTTCAACGTACGTCAGACGAAATGCAAGATGCTACCCTTCTCGTCGTTGCCAACACCACCCCAGATTGTGGAGGGATCGTTCATTTGACAAAGTATTGGTTTTGATGCGAAAGATGATCGAATTCGATAAGCCGAGCAAATGATTACGCACTCAAGGAAGTGCATTTAGAGGATATGCTTACGAAGGGGAGAATTTGATCTCTTGCATGGGAAATGGAGATGAAGCAGATGTGAAAGGGCGAAGATGCGTAAATAAAATAATGTATGGTATATATGTACATTATTACTAAACCCTTTATAGAGAATGAGGGTATGAATTATGATGACCGACCTTTGACGCGATTCAAGGGTGCTGTTCACATTGCCATGATGCAAGAATTAAACATTTGGACTGGGCGTGAGAAAATGAAAAGACCTTGAGATGCCTATTGCGCCACTAGAGGTACAGAGTCTGTCTTAGTGTTGTTCTTGGAGAACACCTTCCTACAACATCAACAACACGACATCATATTTCAGTAAAGGACCTGCAATGAATGCTCGCAGGACGGCCGCTGATGCCGTTACGAAGGATAACACAAAAGCAAGATAAGAATGGTAAACAAAATAGACGGACATCAAGATTCACAAAGAAGACAATCATTAATCCGACTATTGTACGGCATGGATGATCAGTCTTCGTTCATCTTTATTCAATCAAACATGCGCAGATATTCGAATTCGTGCATCAATCGCACATATTCGGTGCACAGAGTTATACTAGTACAATTCAACCATCGATCCACTTTTGAATGGGGGGAACGATGATTCTCTTTTTTTTCAAAATCACGTTTGGGTGTTTGAGGAAAGGGTCAATGTTATGGTTTTGAGGCAAGATTCCACAACAAGGACGCATTACAGAATGTTCTCGAAATGAAGATGATTCTAGTGGGAATTACACTTGATGATCCCAACCCAACTAACTAGACCTGCGTTTGATTATTGCATTAGCAAACTTTGTATGGAGCTGCACAAACGCTCGTTTTGGCACCCGGATTGGGCAATTCCTTCTCCGGAATTAACACGTTAAAACAAACATTTTGAGCCTGAGCGTCTGTTTCAATCTTTTACAGCTCGGTAATGCACCAGAGAAAGAACAGACGGCCTCTAACGTCAAGATGGAACAGAGGCACAAAAAGCCATATTCACCCGGCTAACACGCTTTCTTGCTTATCTTTGGCAACATCTCTTATCTGGCTACATTCACTAGTTGCCCAATCGGTTCACTTTGACTTATGTTCCATCACACCGTCACAGTCTCACACTAGCCTTCGATTGCACTTGGCTATGGTATCCACAGGAGCATGGATGCAAACAAAGATGTCAAGGCAACCGCAAACGAGTGGGATTGGGAGCTCGAAGGATCAGTTTGGGGAATGGAAAGCATAGCAAAAGAAGACAAAATTCAATTCAGAATGAAAGAAAAAGGTTTAAATACACTATCTTTCACTTGGCTCAGATATAGTCGATGCACAAACGGAAATGACAGAAAGTGTCGAGTATGGAGCGATACTTCTTTCGATTTTCATGCAAGACAGCCACTATGGCTTTCAATACGGCATCATAGAATTCGAGACAAAATTGGATGGAAGAAGCATGATCTTGCTGGGATTCTCAGTGCGGGAGCGACACGGATGCTGGCGAAGACGAAAGAACAGTTCATCTACAAATGAGGTAAAGGGAGAGACAATTTGACTTCTGTGCTCTTTTACCATCGGAAAAATGCCTGATTTTGTGCTATGAAAATCTGCCTGCTCTATTCCCGTGTCCATGCAAGCATGGCGATCCTCCTCAACCTATCATGTGCGACACCACTCTCTGGTGATTCCTGCCAGTGGGTCCGAGCTATATTTCGAGCGATAGCTTCTGGATCCGGGAAGAGTGGAAACGAGTATGATATATGTTTTTAAGCCGCAAAACGTGTTGTCTCGATGCGAAGAGGCTTCTCTCGCGGCGATGTATCTGAAATTACTGGACGAAGATGAGATGAAGGAATTGAAAAGAAGGCAAAGATAGCAATGAGACGATGCCAAGATCAAAATCACCGGCGAATCTGAGGTTGAGCAATTCTAGCTGACAAAGAAGTCACCAACATTCTTCTGGAAAAGATTAAAAGTCTCGATGAAAGGCCAAACGTTCATACGTCATGCGATGATGAGCCGATGAAGCGGAATAAACATTATTGTTGGATGAGTGCTATCTTATCTATTATTATTATCTAAGAGTCTTCAATAGGCTATCCATGGTATATATCCAACGATCTTTGCCCTTTATACGGGGACAATCATATGCCCCCAATTGTAGTGTTTTGCAAAGTGCACTTTGGACACAGTCTGAGATCAAAAAAAATATCATTCTACGCAAGGCAGGAGAGAACGAGAAGCAAAAACGATTGATATTGCACAAGGAGAAGATGAAGATTTGAAGCGGATATCCGAGGGGCCCCAAGGGAGAACATTTACACCAACGGAGCCACCCATGAATACGGATTCTGACGGGGGGGGGAACTGCGGATTGGTCAGCCAGAAGATGATTTTGCGAGAGCATAGTATTCCTCAGCAGGCGCGGTCGTCACGAAGCGTGCACATTTGGCGAGAGGGCAAGCGATGAGCTGGGAGGTGTGACACCGCTCATAGCAACCATTAATGTCTTTTCCTTTTTGGCCCAATTCTGGGCCTACTGGCCGGTCTACTAAACAACGTTTCTTTCTATTCCGTGACGATACGATTCGAGTCGGAGAAATTTAGCTTCGCTTGCGCTAGCCAGATCACTCATCTTCCGCTCGGGAACGCAAAGCAAACCAAGCTCCTCAGCAATGTACATCGTGGTGGTGTGATGGCCCTACAGGTGTTGCAGCAGCACTCAGTCCAAATTGTCTTATCGATTACAAACGAAAGCAGATGTATAAAACTTCTAAGTTCTTGGCATGTGTAATGCAGGCAATTAGGAAAAAAGATTGGGAAGAAAGAAAAGGCTTAAAGGATTCGACATCATTCTCCGAAAGCATAATAGTCCTACATCGTGCATTTACAGACTCCACACGCTGAGGCAAGCCACTCTATTGAATCCTCTCACGGCTGGACGGCTTTGAACCAATGCGTGTTGGCGTAGAATTTTACGATGTCGATCGATTGACAGAAAAGCAAAGATCGTACAGCCCAAGTTTTCTTTTGCCGGGCAGTGTTTTGAATTTACCATTCAAACAGTACAAAATCAAAAGGACTTCAGCTTGGTATCATACTTACGAATCGTCAAAATAATAATGACACACCTTGGCCTAGCCCATAGAACCCTTAAGATCGTTACCGACTTCAGTTGATAGGCAGGAATGGAAAGTGATATTGCGCGTTACAGCTCCTTCAGATGGCATCACCACGATAAATTACTTATGGTGCTAACGTCAATTCTGTATCCGATCTGACTCCTGCGCAATACCAGGAGAGGGTACAATGCACCATATCCCTCACCGACATTCACGAACTCACTCAATCCACCTACCGTACTTCACTTCGCAGAGCACACTCAATGCAAATAATTTTAGACTAATGCAATCGTCATCACTTCGGAAAAACCACCCACACAATCGCTTTCGTATTTGCTATCATCATTAACGGTAGCTTATTCTTTGACTCCCTCCCTCTCCCCTCAGACGCCGTGATGAACGATTATAGTAATGAAGCGCTCAGACTGCCATCCCACCAACGAAATACAATGTGCAAATGCCAGACGTTACCATATATAGATCACGAAAGATCTTGCGAGCCTACTTTCTATTCATTGTCCTTCACCTATGGGTTCAAGCCTGACAAACATTCAGCTGAGGGCCGGACAATTTCACTTTGAGTCAAATTTGGGGATGGAAGATAGCTCTCTGTTAGGGCAAGTGTCTTGGAAGATGTCAATTGGGGCACAAGGCAGCTCGCATGTCAATTCTCAAACATTCCGATCTCGTTACATGGGTAATAGTCTGATTTGTAAGCTAAATACCACATCTGTATCATATATCAATTTATCATCCAATCATAATTCATTATAATTACAATTGATTCATAGTGATACAAAAAAATCATCATCGCCATCGAATCAACCCATTCTTTGATTGTTCCGACATGCTGCTTCCTTCTTTTGCTTTTCCCTCTGCAATTAATTTCAACATACTTCTTTGTCGTCCGCTGTATAAATTTATTCTCTGTTCCACGCATCTCGGACTGCATTCATATACATTATGATCGACTACCGTCATAACGTATCCAGCTTGTTTCATATGCTTCATTGATCCTTAGAAACAGACCGATCCTCTCCACTACGTGGAATCGTTGCCTTCTTGTACAAACTTCGCCATATCTGAGCCTCTCACCCGGTATAATGCTCCGCCAATTCCTTGCACTGTAAGGTCTCATTACTTGTCTATCTCTTCGCATTTTGTTGTTGGTAACTGGGGACCAATCTTCTTTCGCGAAGAAGATTGAATCCGTTTAAGCTCGCATTACATCTCCTTCGTTTTTGTATGTATTTGTGGTCCGTAGGAGACGTGAGGTTTGTTTCCTCGAGCATGTCGTCAACTGTTTTTTGCTTCAAGCATGGCCTTTTTTCCTTTCTTCTACTTTCCTGACCTATGATGCGGCTCTTTCGCTGGATCTTCCTCCGAATGTTCTCGATCATTTTCTATAATCTTTTTCCTTTCGTCTCCTCCTTTTCTCTCTCGAATTTCATCCTGGGATCACTAGTCGTACGTTCCTCGCTCGAATGCGACGAAGATCTATTGTCGTGAACTGTGATCGCGCTCTGACTCTTCCTCCGCGCCTTTTGCACTCCCCCTCGTCGTCTCGCATCTGAATAATCATCCTTATGCCTCGAATAAGATTATCGTCCTTTTCGATTGTCGGAAGAATCTTTATTCTGAAGCTGACTTCTTCGACTTTTTTGTTCCTCTTGCCTCGCTCCCTTTCACGAATAAGGAGAATGTGGATGGGAGGCCAATTGCAGAGTGGAAGCATTTCTTTGATCTTGTCGATTTGCAAGAAATGTCACCTGGATTTTACCCTTTCTTGAGATTGACCGCGATCCACTCCAAGACCTGGAGGTGGGCCCCGTTCGATTTCTCTAGGAATTGTCATTTCTCTCGAAATATCTTTGGCGATTTCAAATGATCTTCTCCATTATCATTTCAAAGTTGAGTTAAAATGCTTCATATGATGGAGAATTACGCCTTCTTCCACCCTCTCTATCATTCTGTCTTGAACCACTAGCACGATTTCCCCCTTGAATGCATACAAGCGCTGTTTCAAAATATTTTTCTCGTTCATCATTTCCTTGTCGGATGATTCTGATGCGGAACAAGTCTTGATCTGCTAGGATGTACGGATCTTGTGCCATCCTATCAACAAAATCAAACCTAAACATTTGAGATAGGCTAAAATCAAGATTTTGTTGTACGAATAAACATTTAAAAGATAAAAATACAAAAATTCGCGTGGAGGCTTTTCTGGGCGGTGAAACGCTTCTCTAGGCTGAGCTTTTTTGGCGGGAGAAATAGAATATGACTTGTATTCGTGCGCCTCGCAGGACAAACAGAAAAGAGCTGTCGCAACACAATACGACGGACACCTTCATCTGTGTCACTGCTTACCATATCGCTTCCTTATCATTCCCTGCTACCGATAGACGTAATCTTTCAACATGCTACCGCCTGTACAGCTGCACTACCGCCAACAGTCAAAACATCTAGGATCAAAAGCCACTTAAAGGGATTCTTGTGTGGTGGAAAAGGTGGTGTTGGTAAAACGACAACATCATGCATCTGGGCCGTTCAAATGTCAAAAGTACGTGAACGCGTCTTATTGATCAGTACAGATCCTGCACATAACATTAGTGGATGCTTCGACAAAAAGTTGGTAAAGAAGCAACAAAAGATGAATGGATTTGATAATTAAGTGCCATGGAAATTATTCCGAAAGTAGCTTACAAGAAATGATGTGAACAATCTGATGCACAAGGAGGGGAAATGCAATGTCTTCTATGATGCAAGATTTAGCTTGTGCCTATTCCGGGTAGATGAAGCTATGGGATTCGCAGTTATGAAGTGTCAAGAGTATGCAGTAGAGCGTCATATGTTCGATACAGCACCTACAGGTCATCCTTACGTTTTGAGCTTTACTACTGTTTTGGAAAAGCATTGCCTAGTTTTCGACTTATGAAGAAGTTTTGCACCTATGTTGAATCACATGACAATTATGATGGGAGGTCAAAATAATCAAGAATATATGTTTGCAAATTCGAATCAACTTCGAGAAGTTTATTAATGAAGTCATACTCACTTCAAAGATCCCGAAAAGACAACATTTTTCGTTTGTATCGCAAGTTTTTGTCTCCTCTATGAAACCGAAAGATTGATTCAAGAATTAACACAATATTATATTGATCAATGTCAGTCTATCAATCATCTAACTGTTTCCCCAAAAAGGTGAGTATTAGCTTGACAGACTCTTTGATTAGTCCTTCACTGAACTGAAAATTTTAATCACCCTTTCTTCTAGACGTCACATTGCGAACATTGTCGTGTTGCGAAAAGCAATGCAAACAAGTATGTTGGGAGTAAAATGATGGAATTATACTCAGAAGATTGTCCATATCGTCAGATGTCTTCCTTTACTTACAGAAGGTGCGGTGAGTGGAGGAAATTATCACACACTTTTTCTCGATTCTTGGTGAGCCAGACTCCCCGCCGAGCGATAAAACGGGTGAGATGATTGCATGTACGTCTTTCTCATTATGACGAATGTACACGTTCTAATTCATTCCCACCGAAAAACTCATGAGCATTATTGAAACCTACACGGTGTGTATGTAGGATCGATGATTCTAATCTTTCGGCATTTACCCCTGTTTGATGTAGAACTATGTACTTCGCGTCTACATTTTTGCTTATCAATTCGCATCCTCCCCTCCAACACCATCACTTTCTTTTTGACTCAGCAACTTTTTAACGATCGAAGCGATGTGGCTAAGGAAGGCCTATTGCCCTGCTGCAATCTGTGTCAGTATGCTTTATTCGGTCCAAACTTACTGCGCAGCAGCGTGGCCAGAACAATTACAAAATTTTTTGAGATTTGCCTCAATTACCGTCTTAATCAGCGTACGACTTCCGTTTTTATCGACTTTATTAACGCCTCCTATCAGATCCTCCACCAAGCGATACAACTTCGTAATGTATTCATCAGGGCACTCATTCTTAATCGAGGTCTTTTAGCACGACTCAATTTCGCACCTGGTGATGAAGTACATTCAACGAGCTCTGTCGAAGGTAAAATTCGTACCCGCGTATAAGACATGGAAACCGAAAGATATGAGCCTTCATGTCAGCACATAATGCAGGAGATGGCTTCAGTGTGCCAAAGACAAGCAAAGCTTATGGATTGGGACGAAATCGAAGTGGATGGCATCCTGACGTTTGAAGATCGTTAAACTTTTTGCTCCTTATGGCAAAGATGGCGAGCAAGGACGATTTTACGAAGAATGGATCCGACAAGGATTGGATCGTTGATGGAATGGAAAATGGAACCTTTTCTGCAATCTTTTGGTTGGGTTGAAGATGGTAATAAACGTGGGCACATCGTTGCCACTTATGATAATTCAACATCCGTGTTTCTTTGAAAGAACAAGTGCCGCCCTTTTTTTTTTTTTTTGGATGATGGTGCAAACCGCAAAACGTGACCAAGGAAAATGACAACCTATTCTTTTCTTGTTGTTGTGCACACGTGATGGACTTGGCATACAGTTTGTGATTGCTTTAATGACGTTTGCACTAACAAACTTGTTCATCCTCTTGTTTGACAAAGCTTTGCATTAAGAATCATTCTTTTATCCTGCTACAACGGATTTGTTCAACAATATTTTCATATGCATATCCTGATTCACATATAAAAAGCTTTTTGGATTACGGGACATAGTCTTGGTGGTGCTTTGTGGCGCTTGATATCGAATGACTTTGGCTATCCAACGGTAGCATTCGAGGCGCCCGCCAGAACGAATGGCATGGCATGCGTTTACAACGTTCCCACACCGGTCAAAAAGGTAATAGGATGCTGTTAACCGATCACAGCCTGTCCTAAATAACCGCAGATGCAATAGCAATGGGAGATTGTGTTGGCTCAACTCACTTTGTGCATTTCAGGCTTCGCAATGGAAACACGTTTTCATAACCGGTAAACGATTTTATACGATCCAGTTGGAAAGTTAGGTGGGGTCAAGTATTAAGCCACTATCGAATCAACATTTTTATAGAAGATTCTATTGGATGAAGATTGGGATAACAAAGTATCAAAAGCAAATGCAAAGCTTCAACAATCTCAACAAAACTTCAAAATCCAGCAAATGGCATCTGCCTGGCAATCGGAGGCGATGGAAGATGAGCGAGAAACCTGAAAAGCTGGATCCGTTCCTCGATTGCCGCGAGGAAAATGATTGGTTGATGGCTGACCTGGAAGTTTACCAAAGATTGACCATTTTTACTTACGTACCTTTTCTCTAGAATCTACTGTATATTATTTCTCCACTGACCCTTGCATGCTACAATTTTCAAAATTCAAATATCGTTTTCAATGCCGTTCAATAAATAAAAAGAGGCTTTGACTATTACAACCCATCCGATGATTTGATAAAGAAAGAAAGATAGGGTGAATCGTACCTTCAAAGCAAATTGTTTGGTGCTACAAAGGAAGGAATACAGTGACACTTGAGGAGCCAATGGGTTGAATTTGATCCTTATGATTCATTCTTCTTCTTTATCGTTTTACTCGTGTTCATCTGAACGAATATTGAGAGAGTCAATAGGTATAGCAGTAACTCGTGATGGCATTCGATCGCTCGTTCGAGGTGTGATGCTGATTTGGCGATCTTCTTCATTGACTTCTGCTAATTCCATCTTCAATCCTCTTTCTCTGTCATCGCTTGGCACGCTTGAAAACTCCACCATGCTCAACAATGTCCTGTCCGCATGTACGGATCCTCTTCCTTGCACAATTCTTCAGAATTTTCTGCTTGTTGACAGACTGCCTCTCGACGCTCAGCCAATGTTGAAACTCATCAGTCTTTATGACTGGTACGTGTTTCGAGAGTTTCCTAATTGAGGCAAAGAATCCATCCCGTGGCGACCAAGTCTATGGCCTGTACGAGGGTCAAAAGCGTGCATACAGTGAGTTTCTCTGCTTCAACATTCTTCGACATAACATCACGATGTTGTTCGTATGAACGCACAAAAATTCTGCTTAAATATCTTCTACTAATACTTCCAAAGTGTCGAAGACCTTGTGGTAGGGATTTGTCCTTCTGGGAAACTGCCTGTGCGAAATTGAGGCAAAGCGTTGTGCCTCCAGGGTGTGAATGATATAGTCAAGTGCACAACATTGCTTCTCTCTTCCCATGCGATAGCAACAGATACATCGCAATCGTCCGCATTCATGCATCACATGATGAGGTTTTCGTTTATCGATCGCATTCACGTTGAAGCGATGTAAGCCAAGGCGTAGTGAAATCCGACACAATCCTTCGTAATTGTTCGTATACATACCCTACGTCTGTATCAACGGCATGTGGTTCTTTCTTCTGTTCTTCCCCTCCCATGAATGTCTCGACACCATTTGTACTGGAATTTTTCTCGATCCTCTCTCCATTCATGGAACCGATTTCCTTCTCCTTCCCCTTTTCCAGCCGAATAATGCATCTGATGAAGAAACCGTAGCCTGTTGCAGACTAACAATACGCTCGACATCATGTGGATCTTGACGAATGAGCAGCGCTAGATACTCTTGCGTGAAAGGCGAATCAATTTGCTGCAACGCAGGTGCTTGCTCTATGACCGTTTGTATTTTCCTCCAATTTTTTGCCGCTCGACACGTTGAGATTCACTCGTTCCTTTCGTTTGTCTTAAGAGCACCAATAGCTTTCGGAATCCAGAGCATTCACATTGTCATATTTGGCGATGATGGATTTTGCTCACCTCTGACCTGATCAACCAATGCTGGTTCTGGCCTCCTTTGGATGTCAACGGATGCGAGCCAAGAAGGTATTCGGGCGCGTTGATACCAATGGAGTGAAGCGCTTTTAATGGTTTATTTGTAACGGATCCGAAAAGCGGATCCAGCGGGTAGGAAGGAAGAAGGTTGTTTATGCCTGGGATTGGGAATCGACGGAGTTTAAGAAGAGAAGAAGACGGAGAGAATTGCGGAGATCGAGAAAAGGATTGCGTTTTTTATCCTTTTGCTGCGATAGGCTACCTCATCATCGCGTTTTGAAGGAGGAAGAGGAATTTAAAAAAGTAATGAAAATGACCGTGAAACCGAAATTTCGATTACGCGAATAGGAACTCGGATCCACACGCAGATAAAAGGAGAGGGTTTTCTGTGGAGTGAAAAAAGACAAGTCCTGGATTTGTCCAATTCGTCAATGTGCTCGTTGTGGCACGGTAAAATTATGAGCTCATTATCGTCACTGTCGTTCCGAAAAAGTGATTGTAGCAGTGAGAAGACTCGATGCTTTTGACTTGATTGTCGGTGATGATGGTATGATGGGAAACGTTGTTTGGTCCGAATCTAGTCTATGTAGCATTGACAATCAATCCCCTTTCGCAAGTCTGATCATTTTTAAATAGCGGCACCTCCTCACTCTAATTTGCATCTTTTCGCTGTTAATGATGCACTCTGCCTAGGGTCTCCTGTTGTCTAGTCTTGTAGATATTCATATTACATACAAATAGCGGAGAGGCGCACGAATACTACTAAACATAGAATAGAATATTCCTGGACGCACAGGGTGAAGGTTTGTAGCGAACTTGTAATAGACTAGTCTATGCACTTTGCATCATACGTCCACTTTACCCAGAAATTGATAACAATTAAATCACTTGTATTCTGCACGTGTATTGCAATGCAGATTCAATATAGGAATATAAACATTTACACTTCTGGAAAAAGCGTTATATAGATCAGTTCAAGTTAAACTTTTTGTGCTCATTAGATTAACTTGTTCAGCTACCTTTAAAATTTTTAATTTTTAGAATCCTGATGATTATGTCATCAGAAAACAGAAACGAATTGTTGTCACGCTAATTATTAGCACGTATTGAAAAAACTCAACACCCTGTTCATCTAGAGATAGGAATAGGAGTGATGCTACGCACAAACTTGAATTAATTCGCTACTATCACGTGAGGAAAAAGAGAAATTCTCGGCACAATGGCTGTCCGCAAAAATCGATTTCCAACTTTCACGCAAATGCAATAAGGAAGGGTGCATGGTAAGCCGGGCGTTGCTGCAAAATGTACTTTTTGCTTGTCGCTTATATGCCTTGCACTTGCGTTCAGCCAATTCCTTTTCACGCGCAGTGTACACCTCTCTTGTGTGCGATATGTAGAATCTTCTCTATTTTCCGGTTAGTGGAGAAATGAGAATGGGGGCAAGCCAGTCAGTGCTTATTTTCCTGGCTTACGCAGCTCTGTTAAGTGCCCTACGACCGGTATACGGTGACCCCACATATCCCGCATACCGTAAGGGGAAACGTATAATTCCTCCTTCTCTTCGTCGATATTTTTGCCTAATACCATCACCCACAAAATTTATTTCGTGAGGGTACAGGAGCATAGAATATTATATTACAAAATGGTTCAAAAAGGAAAGCAAGCCATCTTGGGCAACCATGACGATATGGTGAGTATTTTTTGAAAAAATCGGAATATATGCAATGAAGGCATATTGCTGAGCTGAGTAAATGCTCTTTTCCATAAACCTTTTTAACAGTTGTCATTGTCCCTGCTTGCGTACACCCATCACAACAGGCTAAAAAAAGGTGGGTTTGGCAGAAGCATGCCCGAAGTTTGTTGCTGCCGTCTCCAAAGGGTGATCTCGAAGAAATCAAGATGATCCTAAATTGATCGAAGCGGTTGCGTGTCCGGTAATGTTTTTTGCCAACAGGGTGGTGGTTGCAACAGTTGCACGTATGGCTGGACACCACTTTACTCTGGCATCCCCAACACTGCTGATGTTAAACACTCTGAACCGTCAATGCTCTTCTTGGTTTAGCATCTGTTAACCAATCGCGATTGGAAAATCTCTTCGGTCAAATGATATCGGTACTTATCGGTGCAGGTGTGGAAAGTATGACTCAAAATTACGGAGCAGGTGTGTATGCCAGAAAGAAACGTTTCTCTGATGCTGTCTTATGGAAATGAAGAAAGCAGCTGATTGTTTAGCACCAATGGGTATTACTTAGAAAAGTTGCGAAGAATACGGTGTTACACGTGCAAAACAAGAGCATGCGCTGCCTCAATCTACCAACGTGCCTTTCAAGACAATCTGAAGGCAAATTCAAGAGTGAAATCGTTACGTGAAAAACAAGACCTGACGGAAACGATGGCGCACCGTTGCAAAGTATGACGGTTATCCGTGATGGCTGTTGTTACAGCTGAATCATGTCTAAATTGAAGCATGCATTCAAGAAAGACGGTACTACACACGCTGGTAACGCATTTCTCAAGTAGTGATGGTGCTGCTGCCGGTAATTCTGACTCGTCGTAGCGTTGCTAAGAAATTAGGCTGCCAAAAGGGTAAAGTCGTCACAGCTGCCCCGTTGTTGGTGTTCCACCAAAAGTTATGGGTATCGGCTCCAGCCTACGCCATCCCC
>CM067172.1:5785016-5842751 GCA_034093135.1 Erigeron breviscapus | reverse complement strand
AATAACTTTTGATTATTGAATTTGAAATAAGATAGATCAAAAGACAGTTTTCATTCATTCAAAAGTTATTTACAAAAAACTACTCGAAAGCAGTTCTACAACCATGATTGATCATTCCAGATCAATCTCTCCCCTCCTAAATACATTGTTATTCTACATTTCACATCCCCTATCGATTCATCTTTTCTAACCAACAAAAGAGTTTAAAATGGGCTCTGGCCTTTGCATTATATCCTTCATCGCCCACAAAAAACTTCTTATTCAGAGATACTAGGCTTTAGCTTTTTGGCGACCCTTAGGTAAATCAAATCCACCTTCGCCATTTGAAGTTCTTCTTTGGTTTTAGCCAACTCTGTTTCTAACTCCTTTATCCTTGACGCCTGAGCTTTTCTTGACTCTAAGAGCCATTGAATATACTGATTCTGGCTTTTCAGTTCCTCATCCTTGATCCTTGCAACTTCCATATGTGCGTATCGCATCTGGGAAAAACACTGTAGAAAAAGATAAATTTAGTTTTCGAAAAATACGAATAAAACCAAAATGATTTATCTTACGTGAAGAAGTCTTTTCTCTGATTTATTAACACCCCAATCGACTCTTGGAGGATCTTGGATTTGAAGATGAGATTGGCCACTTGTAACTTCGGACATTGTGGTATTGTGAGAGTTTATGGAAACTGAAAATATAATGAGTACCTTTTTGAGCATGAAAATTATTTGTGATTTTGAAATGAGAAAACTTTTGGCTTATATAGAAGGGTGAAAAGATGGAAATAAACCGTCGAGTAGTTACCTATCAAATCAAGACTCTTGGTTATCCAACTTACACGCGTCTTATCTTTAAGGCAGTTTCAAAATTTACTAATTGACTCCGGTCAAAGCTTTCTCTAGAAGATTCAAAGTTATTTCAACAAAATAGATTTTATTAAAATAACTTTGGGGACAATTGTTATGGGTGAAATTTCAGGTGTCAATATCCTGAAGGTCCAAGATCTTGACGTCCCAGGATCTTGACTTAGTAGAATATTCTGATTACATATTAATACTTTGCTAACGATATGTTTCAAGTATTATTGTTATTTCCACGTGAGATAAATATGCAGGTTATGGAATATTCGATATAAAGCTAAGAAGAATACCTCTAACGGTAAAAAGAGAATTCACACATGGGATAAAACTTATACACGCAAAGAAGACTTGGTCTGCCAAGATATTCGGAGTTCAAGTCAATTTCTACACGAGGAGAAAGACTATAACGGTCACTTGACTGAGCAAGATCCTCCACAACGTTCAACTATGGAAGACCCGGAAGATCCCTACAACTTCGGATAGTTAGTTAGATCTTAGGTCTATAAAACGAATGAGGATGATCGATCTAGGCATCCTAATCTCATTATTTTCTGCTCACTATACACTTGTATTCACACACACTACTCTCGTTATTTTCATTATCACTTAGATACATCGATCAACCGAATTCCACCATTTGTAAACATTTAACAATCATTAATAAGAGAACAAAGGCAGGGACGATTGCTTCCTCCTGGGGTTTTTATGCCGGCAATCCTCAAAGGATTAAGGGCTTTTCCTCGTCAACAAATCTCGGTGTTCTTGTTCTCTTCTCTTTACTTTAATCGCATTACTTACTAGTTATTTACTTTGATCAGTATTATTTACTTTAATTTTACTTACTTCGATATTGATAATCTTGATATTTATTGTTTAGTCGACATAATCGTTCTTTAAACCTTTTTCATTAAACGCATCTTTGAATCTCAAACCTATTTTACAAGCCCTTAACCTCACGAACGAAAGTTTGGTTACATTATTAATCTAAGTCTTTATCGTAAATTATCTTAGGTAATTTTTGACCAAATGCCACGACTGCATGTCCTTGCACTCTTTGAAGATCGTACACATCATTCTGAATGATCTCCAAAGATGGTTGGTCTCTTGACTGGGTCAAGACATTACCAAACTTTGCTCCTCATCTGGAGAGAGACCAGCCTGTGCAACCTCCTTTTCCTTCTCATTCTTTTTCAAATCCTCCACTTCAGTGACCAGTTTATCAATAGAAGTTGTATGGGAGGATAGTTGGGTGTTCAGAGCATTGACAGCACCTCTCAACTGGTTGATCTCAAGAGTAAGTGGGGCCAGATCAACCTGAGGAGGGGGTATCTTGGCGATCTCAGACATCACCTTTTTAACTAATTCTTCTTCTCTGGCAACCAAAGTATCCTCAATCTTCTGGCCAACTGAAGTGGCCATTTGTTGCCCAAGCTCAACCACATTAAGGCCAGGTTTATTCAAAATTTCCTTAACCTGCCTCTCTATCTCCTTCAGATCCACCTCTGATGATCGAACAGTTGTGCCAAGTAGGGTGGAGATAGATGTGGAGACCTTAGTCTGAGTGAGGTCAAAAGCTTCCTTTAAAGATGTTGAGAGAGTGTTACAACTTTTGACCAACTCATTGAGCTTCCTGAACACCAAGTCTTCATTACTGCAAACTTGTTTATCCCCAGATCAACAACCTTTGAATTTGTGATAGTATCCTTGTTGTATCTGGAGAAAGACTTGGTGTTTTTGTCAATTGCCTTCTGAACATCCTCCACCCTTTGAATAAGGTTTTAGATGTCGGCTTGGAAAGAGACAAATTAACTGTCCAGTGACGGAGGAGAAGGTGTCACTGGACCGGCAACAAGGCCTACTGGAGCAACTGGAGGAGGCACATTAAAAGAAGCCTCACCAGTTGACTGTCCAACAGCAAATGAAATAGAACCTGCAATTGGGAAAGTAGAAGGACGTACAGAGAGATCAATGTGTTGATCATGCTGAGAATGCTCAGGTGTGATCAACGGCGGCGGTGGTGGCATATGTCTATTGCTAGACATAAAAAGTTGTGATATTTGAGATGGTGGTGGTGGTATATCTGAGAATGGGAGTACAGATGATGAAACTGAAATTGGTGGGTCTGGGAGTGAACCAGGAGATGAAGGGTGTTGAACTTGTACAGAAATATCAACAATCTCCTGGTCAGAAGCAGTTCCTTCAGAGTCCGAAGACTCTATCTGGAATTCATCAACATCCATGCCCAGATTCATGAATGATAGTGATGGCTGAACTAGTTGTTCACACTCCTGATGATCACTTGTGCATGTTCATTATGCGTTTTCTAACTATCTTGTATAGTTACTTGTATGAGTACTAGTGTGTGACGAGGTTATGCTATGAGCAAACCTAAATTACGTTCATGTGTTGTATAAGGGCTTATTGTAAGTTTTACTTGCCTTTATCTTGTTCATATTGTGGATGATTGATGATGGTTCCTTGTGATCCATTACTATGAACTCACCAACCTAGTGTTGACCTTGTTTAGTACACTTTTCAGGTAATCATGTGAATCCAAGACGTGATGGTTGATTGATGCTTGTGCTAGGACTTGGGCTTGGACTTACATGGATCCAAGATTCATTTGCCCCATATTATGCATTTTGTACTTGATTGTTGATGTTGGATTCACCGAATCCCTTTCTATTCATATAGTTCATGTTCTACGATAATTCCATGCTAATGCTATATCTTTTCCGTAATATTCCTTGCCTAGCTTGGGGTGTTACAGCCATAGACGGTATACGATCACGGTTTTTGGGTCGGCCAGGTAGCCTTTTGTCCATGACTGGTGGCAGAACTGTTTGTAAGTCATCTGGTATCTCCCATTCAGAAGGATGTGGTATGGGATAGACAATCTCGGCATAAGTCTGTCGATATACTTCTGAAGTGTAGCAGTCCATAGCGTATACAGTTGAATCATCTTGGTTTAGATGAAGAGCAACTTTTATAACATGGCCACATGGAAAACCAGAAATTTGCCATTTCCCACAAGTACACGTCTTTGCATCAAGATCGACAAGTCCATTCAGCTTATGATCTATAACTTGAAACAATGTGTTTGAACATGGTTCAACTCTCCATGATGTTGTTATGCCTGAGATTTTCACCTCCAAGATCTTCAGGTTCCAAGATCTTCAGGTTCCAAGATCTTCGTGGTCCAAGATCTTGGGGCTCTAAGATATCTGACCGTTATTACTTTGACTTAGTAGTACAGAACAGGTAAAACGGAAGACTTGCCCCAAAGTCAGAATTTATGGTTGAAAACGTGTGAAAATGGCTCCATAACGTCCATTTACCAAGTAATCAAGTCAAAGAGAAAAATCTGCTCAAGATCCCTGATTTCCAGCTCAAGATCCCAGATTTCCAGCTCAAGATCCCAGATTTTTAGGATAGTTAGTTAATATTTTCTCTATAAAAGGGGCAAGTGATTGCTAGGCTAAAACACTTCGTCTTATCTCTGAAAAAACACTTCTTTCTCTCTATTTTCTTCTGTAAACACATTACACTAAACACTTTTCATCATTGTAACACTTAGATCAATCACTTGGGCTCTCGAATTGTAATTAACTTCGATTTATAATAATAAAAGTAGCACGGAGGGACGATTGCTTCCTCTCGGGGTTTTTATGCCGGCAATCCAGAAGGATTAAGGGCTTTTCCTCGTCAACAAATCACGGTGTTATTACTCCTTTTATGCATTTTACTTTATATATATTTTATATAGCGTTTTTCTTACGATTATCGCTCATATCTTTACATTTTGCTTACTTTTAGATCAACTTTTACAAAGTAATCTTTTTATTTACGTTCAAGTACTTTAATTAGTCATATTTTATGCTTTTATACTGTTTCTTAACGAATTCTTAAGTATTATCACGTTTTAACGTTTTTTATTCAAGATCTTGGCACTTTATATGTTCATTTATTAGATTTTACAAGTAGATCTTTACTTTTACGGTCCTATCTTGATAAAAACAGTCATTTTAGCTTTATTTTACGTGATTATTCAATATTTAGCAAATAGTTACATTTTCGCAATTATTTCAACACCTCAGTATACTGAACTTTCAAGATCTTTAAGCACACAACCTCACGAACGAAAGTTTGGTTACATAATTGATCTAAGTCTTCAACGTAGATTATCTTAGGTAATTTTTGACCAAAACAATTTGGCGCCCACCGTGGGGCAAGTGGTGCTTTTCTCAAATTTTTTCTTTAAATTCGCGATTACATTATCTTACAAAACTTATTGCGAAAATGTCATTTCAATCCAGATCTTCTTCTTCTTTTTTATCATCTTCAATTTCAGGGACAGATGGCTCTCCTCTTCATATCCAATCATCTCAGAAGGAAGATGCTGATTCGGCCAAGATATTGACATCCGGGATAACTACGTTGGATCCCATTGTTTATTCTAACCGAGATCTTGTTTCTATGATTTTTCAATTTAACGAACAGGTACAAATGATGATAGAAATGCAAAGATCAAGGACCAGAAAGCCATTTGGAGCAACAACTACATCTTTGCATCCCGAGATCTTGGACTCTGATGTCATGGAATCTTCAAGCAAATATCAAGGAGACATTCTAACCAGGCAGCCGCCATTTTTGATGCATCATCCGACTGAGGCTGTCAAGATCTTACCAAATCGGGAACTGGACGTCACTCAGGATCTTGAAGCTCCGGATCTTAAAGCTCAGGATCTTGAAGCTCCGGATCTTAAAGCTCAGGATCTTAAAGCTCCGGATCTTAAAGCTCAGGATCTTAAAGCTCATGATGTTGACGCTAAGGATTTTGACGTAACTCTGGAATCTTCATACCAGAACCCAGGTCATAATATTTTTAACCCTTATTACTTTCTGGACACTAACAATCTGCAGGATCATGGAATCAGTTCTGAAGAAGTTCCACCAAGAAGCTATATCTCCAGATTTGCTCCTCCGATATGTGATATGGAGATCCCCAAATGTATCCAGCTTCTCAAATTGAAGCTATACGATGGTACTAAAGGTCCTAAAGAGCATGTAGCCCGATTTAGAGAAAAGATGGAAAAATTTCCTATTTCTACGCATTTGAAGGAAGGATACTTGTGCAAAGGTTTCGAATCTACTCTTACGGGTTCCGCGTTGGAATGGCTGCTAAGTTTTCCTCCCTACTCAATTACTTCATTCTCTCATATGATTAACTTGTTTTACAATCATTTTTATAGAAATTTAATTAAAAACCTTTATAAGATTACCCAGGGTTCTAATGAATCTCTTGGAAGTTATCTTAACAGGTTTCTCCAAAAGTCTTTTCCTATCCTAGATCTTGAGATCACTTCGGCGGTACACGCTTTCCATATGGGTTTGTGTAGTGATTCTCCACTCTATGATGATCTTTTAGAAAATCCATGTAGGAGCTTGTTGGAGGCAAGGATCCGAGGTTCAAGATATGCAGATGAGGAGGATAGGATGAGGATAAAGTTGCAATCTGCTTATGATCATCCCAACCGAAAATTGAAAACCTCATCTTCCAAATCTTTTAGGGCTAAACCCTATTCAAGATCTGACAATCACAGAGTCGATGACGTGGATAAAGATAAGGATAATGAGGAATATCCTAGGATAATTGACTATCATTTTCTGTTGACATTTCAGGTCTAATTTTTGCAATGTATGAACTTGGGAACAAAGTGAGATGGCCAAAGGCGAAAAATAAAAATCCTAAACGGAGCGGAAAACTCGATTGGTGCGCTTTTCACAAGGATTTCAGCCACATGACTAAAGATTGTCTTGCTTTAAGGAAAGAAGTAAGCATTCTCGTGAGCAAGGGATACCTCAATGAGATCCTGAGTAGAAATGAGGCGTGATCTCTACGTGAATAACATCAAATGTCAAGTAAGAATTTATCATATGCGGAAACCAGGTATTCTCTTCTTAAATATATTACTTTATCATTACTTATATCTTTTACAAAACATAAGAAATATTTGAAATGCTTGCTACATATATAAAGGATAATATCTTATAAAATACATAGCAACTAGAAATCTCCATTAGGATGACTGCATGTTGTGATTTAGAATATGATCCTAGAGCGGTGATAGAATCCCATATATTAGTAAACTTGTGACTAATTTTAGTAGTAATCTCTAACATAAAATAAATTTAGAAATCCTACTAATAGAAGTAGAAAAATAAAAAGGAACAAGATTAGATGTCATGCTAAAATTTTCACAGGGGACATAATACCCCAATTTATTAGATGTTATTAAGCGAACTTAATATGAGGAATTGTTATGGGTGAAATTCTGAGCACCAATATCCTGAAGTACCAAGATTCTTACATGCTAAGATCTTGACATTGATAATATTAGTTTTAGCAACATACTTGGTAAAGATGATGAACCTTGAAGACTTAGTTATTAATTTGGAATATGAATTTCAAAAATCTTAAAATGTATGATTAATTTTTATCTATTTTGAAATTGCCTTAGTTATTAAAGGTATCAAATTATCATTACCTTTAGTAAAGAAACTTGTGAAAATTTTCAATCTTTTACTTCAACTTCAAGATACTGGGGACAACCCAGGATCCTTAGGATCTTGGATCTTATATTCATGCAATCATATTTATATCGGAACTTTATATTCAATTAAAGATAGTATACCTATTATTTTAATCTATTTCAATTTTATAGAATTTCATTTCTTTCTATCACAATACTGACTTGAGCGTCGGAGTGGCGTTAGCCAACAGGCTAACGTCAGTTTCTCTTTGTCAAAGTCCAATTTTGCAGGTTAAACTTGAAGAGTGATCACTACCAACAAAGAGATTATAGCAATGTGGAACAAGGTCTTCACCTTTTGGCTTTCACGCCAACTTTTGTCTAAGGTTTTCACCTTATCGCCCTGGTCGCACGATATTAGTTTCTGGCTGAAGGGTTAAATTCCAAGGTATTAGAAATTAATCTGTTGGTTGTCGATGTGACCATCGATTTCAATTTGCCCCTAGTCGCACGTTGTTAATTTCATGGTTGAAGGGTTAAATTCCAAGGTCGTGAAATTAATTCTACCGAATCTCGATGTTACCATCGATCTCCCGAATTGGCTAACCACGCCACCCAATACTCATTCACATGAATTGGCTAACCGCCACCCATTAATATTCAAGGACTGGGGACACCCTCCAGATCTTGGATACCAACATCCCAAATGCAATGATTCGTTGAAATTAAGAGTCTCCCCTCTTAATTTTGGCTCCCTCATTGTAATCCTGGACGCAGGATATATACATATATATTACTTTAATGCAGGGTTTGCAGATACTCTCAACGAACTTATGAATATTGATAGCTATAAAGCCAATAATGACCTCCTAAGCGATCGTCAAGACAAACAGGGGACACCAATAACGAATTGGAAAACAATCTTCTATGCACGGTCACTTCTATCCCTTATACTTTTGATTATCATTTTGAACTTTGATTTGACATTGTTAAAGATGTTTTCTGGAAAATTCTAACTCCGTTTAAGGAACTAAACGCGAGTCAGAATTTCGGGGACAATTGTTATGTGTAAAGTCCCTCACACAATGGTTTAACCCACGAGTGTAAAATAACAAGACAAGTATGAACTAGAATCGGACTAGTATTACTTCAATATAAATATGCAAGAATATAAACAAAGTAATAAATGACTTAAGCAATATTTAAACAAGTAAATAAATGGTGAACACAAATGTAGTTTTCAAGTGTATTTTCTTTATTGATGTATAAACAAAATACAAGATCGTTGCGGAACCTAGATATTACACGTATGTAAGTATCTAAACAATCTTTGAATTACAAGTGATCTATACTTGCTAAATAAACTTCTTTGATCGATATACTTAGAGTTGTGAAGTATAACTGTTTAGATCGAGAGTATTTAAGCAAGTTCACCAATTTGCTAAAAAGTAATTTTCTCAAAGAAATGACTTTGTATTTATAGGCAACAAAATTCACCAGTGAATTTTGTGTCGTACAAATATGGTTGGATGCATTTAATGAACCAACAAGAACATTAAATGCATTGGATAAAGTTACAAGGATAAAGTCACATCAATATGACTTTATTCTTTTATCCAACCACCTTAACACACGTATATTCTTTGGTAAAGAACAAGTGGGTTGTTCTTTGGAAAGTGTGTAAAGGCTTAAAGTCAAATCCTCGATATCAGTGTTCAGACTTGTAAGGTCTAGAACACTGACAATCCTCCAGTGTACAGATCTGGTAAGACTTCTAGTGGACTCCGCCATTTGTCAGTCTTCTTTATTCTGACTTCAGTCTTTGACTTCAGTGAGAACGTCTTCAGTAGAGTTGATCTGGACTGGGGTGAAGTCCAGTGAGCTAATCTGGAGAATACTCCAGATTTCCTATACAAGTATTTGCTCACTGGTCTTCCATTATTTTTGAACAAATCTTCAGAGGGACTCCAGATTCCAAGTCTGGAGCGAGTCCAGTAAATCTGGACCTAACAAATTCCCCCTATTTGTTTAGAAATAATGCAAGTGTTTTCAGGCTTATAGATATACAAATTTGTATGCCTGGAAAACACTTAGTCGATTTAAGTCTAAAAAATCTAAGTTACTGGAAACACTTTATAGATCATGAGTGTTTTCAGTTTTATCTTTTAAGTTCTAACTTAGACTAAATCTGATCATTTACTTATATGAAATTAAAAATTGCAACTAATATTACTATCATCAACTGGAAAATAGTTACAACTTTTATCAAACGATTAATTACAATAAGTACATGATTAAAAGATTCAGGCCCTTCTTTTTGATGACTGCCCTGGTGCATCTTCAGTAGCCTTCCTCTTTGGTGATGGAGATGATGGAACAGACACTGGTAGTCTCAAACCCAACACAGCTTCCATTTGTTGTATTCTTCTCCAGACCTTCTCAATTCTTTTCATAAAGGCCCTTACATCAGGAGATAAATCAGTTTTACCTTTAAAAGTCAATCCTATCTCCTTCAGTTCAGTCCATCCAAAAGCTTGGACTGATGTATCTTTCCTTTCATCTGTAAAGTTACCCTCTCTGGTCAACTTTATATTGAATCTGGTCATCCCTTGATGATTTTCAGCCAACTTGATTTCAGCATCAACAATCCTTCTGGCATTAGCCCTAAAATTTATCATTTGTTCATAAGATGCCTTCTGCTTCGCCATCTGGACCATATATTCAGTTTCCTTGGATACACCACTCTGTTGTCCTTCAGTGGACTGGAGTTGTTGGCGATTAATTCTCAGAGAGGTATCCAGGGGAATGAAGGTGCTCACATCAGCATCCTTTATTGCCTTGAGTTGTTTGGCAGTAAGCTTTGGCAGACCAGTCAATCTTTTTCTGTACTCTACCTCCAGAGCACCAGCGTTTTTCCTTATCTTTCTCTGGAGGCTCACCAGTTCCTCCCTTCTCTGCCTTATCAATTCTGGAATGGTGACACCATAAATTAATGAATCATATACCTGTTCTTCTTCAGCGTAGAACGAGCGTATATGAACATCATCCAATGCATCTAGACATTGATGAACTCTGGGATCATCCTTCATCCTCTTGAATACTTCAATGTTAATGCCTAACCTTCCAGCATTGTATGAATCCAGAGTCCCATGATTAGCCATATCCCTATGATGGGCCAGCAGTTCATCTCTTTGATTCTTCTTGAAGATTTCAATCATGATGCATTGTTGTTCTAACTTCTTGGCAGTTTCATCATCAGCATCTTCAGTTTGCTCTTCTTCTTCACCAGATACCACTTTTTCTTTTCCTTTAACTGCCTTCAGAGTTGATGGAATATCTGGGAAGGACTCAAATTGGGGCTCACTGGCTTCAGTGCCAGTAGCTTCTTCAGTTAGCCCGGCTTCAGTGCCATATGCTCTTTGTGCCAAGTCTTTTATTGTCATTTGGTCATCAGGGTCACCAGACGACCTTTCCCCCTTGGAAGGATCTCTAGTCCTGGACTTGAAATCATTCCATAATTCTTCTACCATATGTCTGTCCAGAGAACCAAAAGTTCTTCCTTGTTCTGGCATGGAATCAGTCATACCTTTCTTGAGTGCCAGCACTTCTTTCTTCATATTTTCAATTGCTTCTGGCAAGTGCTTTGGCAACTCAGTCTCTATCATCTGAACAACTTCAGGCAACAAGCTATCTTGAACGGTTCTTAGAACAGAAGCAGAGATATCATCAGTGATTGTTTTCAGCATATCACCCCTAAATTTTCTAACAATTTCATCACTAAGGGTGCTGACAATATCATTTTGATCTAATGTTGGCCTGCTCTCCAGTGAACCAACCCTTGTAACCAGCTTCTCAACCTCTTCTTTTAGACCTGCCAGTGGCTGAACAACCTTACTTTCCACTGCAGTCTGAACAGAACTAACAACCCTTGTTTCCAAACCCTGGACTGCCACTTTGATGTTTTCAGAATTTCGATTGGTGGCCAGTACCAGCTCATCCAGTTTCTCAAAAACTAACTTCTCATTCCCAGCAAACAAGTTCATTTCTGATGCTAAATTATTTGACAATAAGGATTTGAAATCAGAAATAACCTGGGAAGAGCTCTGGAGTGATCTCTCTAGGTCCGCCACCTTACTAAGAAGGCCTTGGACCTCGGCAGAAGATGAAGTGGAGAGACCACTGGGTGGTTCCAGATGAGAGGTCATTCTCTCCATTACTGGTACTTGTGCCCAGACCTCTTCAGTTTCAATAGTTTCAGCATTTATAACTGTAGAGTCTGGCACACCTTGTTTAGAAGGGTTGACTGGGGTTTCGATAGGTGGTGGTTGAGATTGTGAAGTTTGAATGAATGGGGTGAAGTATGGAGTTGATTGTGGAATTGAAGGTGGTGGAGGTGGTGGTGGTGGTGGCATGCTTGATTCTGGTGGGGGTGGAGGCATTTCTGTTTTTGGAGGGGTAATATTTGTTTCTGGTGGAGGTGGTGGCATTTCTGGTAGACTTTCAACTTGCACATTATCTTTACCCAGAAAATTCATATCTACATCAAGATTTTGACCTTCAGAAATGGGAGAATCAGCCCCATCCCAAAACATATCACCAGTAACATCACCAGTCGATGTACCAGCCTGATCACCAGCCTGAACATTCAAATCAATCTGAGCCTCTTGCTCATCAGTCTGGACAACCTGTTCAACCTGCTCAACAACCTGTTCATCAAACTGAGCCATATTTTCCATCTGCTCATCAAACTGCCCAACAACTTCTACATTCTCAACCTGTTCAATATTTTCAACATTCTCCTCTTCAAAAATGGGAGACCCATCCAGATCCATTACATCACCAGCCTGTCTTGCTGGGTTTACCTGGACTCCACCTCTCATCAGGCGCCTACTAGATCTAGGTCGTCTGGTGAGATCAACATTTTCTGGTTGCACACCTTCTTCTGGAGCAACTTGCCTTATTGGTTGTACCATCTCTACAACCTGAACATCTTGGTCACCAGGATGTTCTTCAACAACTTGAAGTCTACCTGGTGTAACATCCCAAAACTTAATCGTTCATGTTGACTAACGTCGTTAGGTCAAATTATAAGTCCGTGATACGTTTGTGTGGAAATATGTGTTTATATGTTTATGTGCCCTATATGTGAGATTTAATTATCTTTAATGAGTGACAATAAAGTAGATTTAATGATGTGTAAAAGGCCTTTGTAGTGTGCAAAAGTGCTTTAGTGTGTTATATGTATCCCCAATAAGCGTTTTTAAGCGAAATAAAGTCGATATGAAGTCCAGGGACCAATTTTGCCAATGTTGGAAAGTTAAAAACGGGTTAAGAAAGGGATTAGCCTAATCTAGGTTAATTTGGCAGCCTCAAAACTTAATTAGAAACATTCATCAGCCTCTCTAATTCTCTTTTGATTTCTAAAGCAAGATCTCCAAGTTTTGGTTGAATTGATTGAGTATTTTGTGTTACTTTCAATTGGCTATCAAAGCAATCAGGTAATCAATGGGTTGTTATTTGTATTTTCAGATCTAAAGATGTTTTATATTGATTCAAATCTGATTTTAAAAGGGTTTTGCAAATAATTAGAGTTTAAAAGATGTTTTGGTTAATTGATGTTCGTAATGGTGTTTAACGGGTTTATAATTGATCTTGATGATCAAAAGATGTTTAAATATGTCAAAAACGTGTTTTGGAAGAAGCCATAGTCGATCGATTTCTGGAAAAATGAAGAACATAGTCGTTTTTTGAATTCTGGACGAAGTTAGGGTTTTCTGAGCTTAAGTTCGTTCCTGGTGATTCCAAACGAACTTCAAATTCGTTTTCTGGAATCTATGTTCGTATGATCAAACGAAGATGAACTTCGTTTGAGGTCTAAATTCGTTTTAAGTTGAAGCCTAAGTTCGTTTGAACATTGCTAAGTTCGTTCAGTGAGTCTAAGTTCGTTTGGCATGAAATGGAAGTCTAAGTTCGTTTATGTGTTAAATTCGTTTTCTGGAATCTATGTTCGTATGATCAAACGAAGATGAACTTCGTTTGAGGTCTAAATTCGTTTTTGGAAACTTAAATTCGTAAGGTGTAATGCTGGTTCGAATTTGGTCAGCCTTTAAGTAGTGCTAAGATTTATTTTAATGTCCCAAATGACTTATACTTCATATGTTAATGAACGATAGGTGTCGGGGGATTACTATTAAGCACTGCTAGCTTTGTTTGCGCGCACATACTACTAACAGGTAAGATACACTACTTTTGTCACGCTGAGGGTGCAACGAAAATGGTTCGTAAACTATAACCTCCATAACAGTAATGTATAACTCATAGGTGGTTGGGTTGATATGGGAGGTACTCGGGGATTAATGATGACGATGTTTATGCCTAAAATGCTTCCCCGTACATGTGGTTACGATATGAAATGTTATGATGAACGGTGGTTAATGATATGTTTACGATATGATATGTTATGATGAACGGTGGTTAATGATATGTTTACGATATGATATGTTATGATGAACGGTGGTTAATGATATGTTGTAATGTTGTTATGTGCATGTATATGTGGCTTGTTCATCTAGAACACTAGACCTTTTTAGGTTGCCATGACACGTGCACGTTTTAAGGGCCCTAACGTGAAAAGATGATAGTATGGATTAGTTTAGGTTAAAGGTGGAAATCTAAACTAAATATGATAAATGCTCGAGCTAATTAGATGTTAAGTGTTATGCATAACCTGTGCCTTACGGTGGTAATAGGTACATCGTGCCTTACGGTGGTAATAGGTACATCGTGCCTTACGGTGGTAATAGGTACATCGTGCCTTACGGTGGTAATAGGTACATCGTGCCTTACGGTGGTAATAGGTACATCGTGCCTTACGGTGGTAATAGGTACATCGTGCCTTACGGTGGTAATAGGTACATCGTGCCTTACGGTGGTAATAGGTACATCGTGCCTTACGGTGGTAATAGGTACATCGTGCCTTACGGTGGTAATAGGTACATCGTGCCTTACGGTGGTAATAGGTACATCGTGCCTTACGGTGGTAATAGGTACATCGTGCCTTACGGTGGTAATAGGTACATCGTGCCTTACGGTGGTAATAGGTACATCGTGCCTTACGGTGGTAATAGGTACATCGTGCCTTACGGTGGTAATAGGTACATCGTGCCTTACGGTGGTAATAGGTACATCGTGCCTTACGGTGGTAATAGGTACATCGTGCCTTACGGTGGTAATAGGTACATCGTGCCTTACGGTGGTAATAGGTACATCGTGCCTTACGGTGGTAATAGGTACATCGTGCCTTACGGTGGTATGAATGCCTAATTAAAATGACGTAATGCTTTAAAGTGACGATTTAAATGGATGAAATGTTTTGCTTAAACCTGGTGTTATCTTACTTAGCTTTATAGCTAACACTTGTTTCTTTTAATGTGTTGACACCCCTCAGGTTAGGCAGTGAGATGACGTGTGAAGCTTTGGCGAGAGATGGGTAGATGATCAAGCTGGCTTTAGTTTACCCAATAGCTTCGCATAGACCTTATGTTATTGATTTCCTTTATGGAACTTTTGTAATGACTATGTTATGATTGCTTTATGTTGGGCAATCTTATGGATTTCTTTTATTACAGATTTGATGCTATTAGTAACACCACCAATGTTTTCTCAACTGTTTTCCTTAGTTGAGTATTTTCCTAAATCGTTTCCGCATGATTTAACGCCGTTAGGCGAAATTTTTGGAAATCCATATTTTTACGAAACGGGTGTTACAATTTGGTATCAGAGAAGTAGTTTAAGTGAACCAAGGCCTATTGACCATAGGATTTGGACTTAAACTTAGGATATGCATGCTAGGTACTCGTAGGATGCCTTAGCTAGTGATGACATGTGATGTAGGATGGGTTGGGATGAGTGCGAGTGTGATAAAGATGAAATTTGTGGGTCATCTATTCAGAACTGATGCAGATCAAGTCGCCTGCTATGTCGATGGTCTACCTCCAAGTTATCGAGGTATTTGTAGGCAGCATAAGACTCTAACTGAAGCAATCAAAGAATCTAAAAAGCTTGATGATGATTTTGCTGCGGATAAGAAAGTGTTGTGTGCTAGCAGGATGCTGAAAGAAGGTGCTCGGGACTGGTGGAAGAGCATTACCATTTCGATGACTCCAGCTATGGTATCTGCTATTACGTGGGCTAACTTCAGACAGAAATTTATTGAAGAGTATATTGGAGTTCATGAGCAGAGAAAATGGAAAAAGAGTTTCGTGCCCTGAAGGCTGAAGTGGGAAAAATTAATGATTATGCTCGTTCCTTTATGGAAAAGATGAAATTTGTGGGTCATCTATTCAGAACTGATGCAGATCAAGTCGCCTGCTATGTCGATGGTTTACCTCCAAGTTATCGAGGTATTTGTAGGCAGCATAAGACTCTAACTGAAGCAATCAAAGAATCTAAAAAGCTTGATGATGATTTTGCTGCGGATAAGAAAGTTGAAAAGAAAGAGGATGAGAAGAAGTCTGGCAATAAGAGGAGGTTTGGTGGATCAAATCGTTTTGGAAAGAGATTTAAGGGATCTTCATCGTCCTCTGACAAGGGAAGGGCAGACAAGGATGGAAAATGGTGCCCAGGCTGCAAATCTATCCATTCTGGTCAGTGTTCTACAAAGACCCGCAGGTGCAATAGGTGTGGAACTCAGGGTCATACCATTGATCAATGCACTGACAAGGCAAGATGTTATAAATGTGGAGACACCAGGCACCGTATTGCAGACTGCCCGCAGATGAAGAAAGATGAGGGAAAGAAGGCAGAAGCTTCCCAGGCCAAAGCCCGTGCTTTTCAGATGACGGCTGAGGAGGCAAAAGACGATGATCAGGTAGTTACTGCTACCCTTATTGTTAACTCCAAACCTGCTAATGTGTTATTTGATTCTGGTGCGAACAAATCTTTTGTGTCTACTCTGTTTGCTCCTAAGTTAGACATGACTACTAGTTCTTTACGGTGCCCTATAGAAGTAGAAGTGGCTAATGGTGCAACGTCTGTTATTCGGGAAGGTTACTCTGATTGTCCTTTAGAAATAGAGGGTCGTTTGTTTACTGCTAACCTGTTACCCGCTACCATTCCTAGTTTTGATGTTGTTCTCGGTATGGACTGGATGTCGAAAAATGATGCTGTCGTCTTATGTGCAAAGAAAATAGTTCGTATCGCTACCCCTGACGGAAAAGGTGTTTGTGTCTATGGTGACAAGAAGCCGGGAAATGTTAAGGTGATCTCGATGATGAAAGCACTTCGTTGTATACGGCAAACTAAGTCACATTTTCTAGCTTATGTCATCGATTCTCGTATCGCGAAGCCTACAGTCTCTGATGTCGAAGTTGTTTCCGAGTTTCCTGATGTTTTCCCTGAAGATCTTCCAGGTCTTCCTCCGGATCGTGAGGTTGAATTTTCTATTGACCTTATTCCTGGTGCTACTCCTGTAGCCAAAGCTCCGTATCGATTAGCTCCGACAGAGATGAAGGAGCTGATGACTCAAATTCAGGAACTTTTAGATAAAGGTTTCATTCGTCCGAGTTCCTCTCCATGGGGTGCTCCTATCCTTTTCGTAAAGAAGAAAGACGGATCCATGCGCATGTGTATCGATTATCGCGAGCTGAATAAAAGAACGGTGAAGAATAAGTATCCACTCCCTCGCATTGATGATTTGTTCGATCAACTTCAAGGTGCTTCCTATTTTTCGAAGATCGACTTACGATCTGGTTATCATCAATTGAAGGTTGAAGAAGAAAGTGTAGCCAAAACAGCGTTCCGAACTCGTTATGGTCATTACGAGTTCCTTGTCATGCCATTCGGTTTGACAAATGCTCCAGCGAAGTTTATGGATTTGATGAACCGTGTCTGTCGACCATTCTTGGATCATTTCGTTATCGTTTTCATCGACGACATTCTTGTGTATTCAAAGTCGGAAGAGGAACATAGAGAGCATTTGAGAGCTGTCCTTCAAGTCCTCAGAGAGAAAAAGCTATATGCTAAATTCTCCAAATGCGAGTTCTGGCTAAAGGAAGTTCATTTCCTCGGCCATGTCGTCTCCTCGGATGGTATAAAAGTGGATCCTGCAAAGATAGAAGCGGTGTCAAAGTGGGAGCAGCCTAAGTCTCCTACAGAAATAAAGAGTTTTCTCGGTTTGGCTGGTTATTATCGACGTTTCATTCAGGATTTCTCGCGCATTGCCAAACCAATGACTGAATTAACGAAGAAAGGTGTGAAATTTGTATGGACTGATGCTCAAGAGAAAGCCTTCACAACGTTGAAAAAGAAGTTGTGTGAAGCTCCAGTCTTAGCCTTACCCGAAGGAACAGATGATTTAGTGGTTTATAGTGACGCATCCATCACGGGGTTAGGGTGTGTACTAATGCAACGAGACAAAGTTATCGCTTACGCCTCTCGACAGCTGAAGCCTCATGAGCGGAACTATCCTACTCATGACCTTGAGCTGGCTGCGGTTGTTTTTGCTCTGAAGTTGTGGCGACATTATCTGTATGGTACAAAGTGTACCCTTTATACGGATCATAAGAGCTTACAGTACGTGTTTACTCAGAAGGACATGAATGTTAGACAACGACGGTGGATGGAGTTATTAAAGGATTATGATTGTGAGATTAAATATCACCCAGGCAAAGCTAATGTGGTTGCTGATGCCTTAAGCCGCAAAGGATATGCGAAGAGTAGATTATGTGCGATGATTACAAAGATTGAGTCGAATTTACTGGAACCTATTCGATTAGCTCAAATCGAAGCGTTAAAGAATGATAATGTGAAAGCGGAGTCTATTGGGAAAAAGAAGAAGAACAGACTCCAAATGGAAGAAAATAGTCGTGGCCTTCGAACTTACAAAGGTAGAATATGGGTTCCTCTCTATGGAGGCAATCGTGAGTTAGTAATGGATGAAGCTCACAAAACTAAGTATTCTGTACACCCTGGTGCCACAAAGATGCATGCAGATTTGAAGCCTATTTATTGGTGGCCCAGTATTAAGAACGATGTAATGATGTACGTACAGAAATGTTTGACGTGTGCGAAGGTGAAAGCTGAACATCAAAAGCCTTACGGGAAGTTTCAGCAACTCGAGATCCCTGAGTGGAAATGGGATCGAATTACGATGGATTTTATAACCAAGCTTCCAAGAACGCCTCGTGGTCATGATATGATATGGGTTATTGTCGATCTATTAACGAAGAGTGCTCACTTTCTCCCAGTTCGTGAGACTGCTCCTATGGAGAACTTCGCTACGTTGTATATTGATGAAGTGGTTACTAAACATGGTGTTCCGATATCGATTGTGTCCGATCGTGATGCTCGATTCGTTTCCAACTTTTGGAAGAGTTTTCAACGGGAAGTTGGTACTCAAGTTCGTCTGAGCACAGCCTATCACCCGCAGACCGATGGGCAAAGTGAAAGGACTATTCAAACGCTCGAAGATATGCTCAGAGCTTGTGTAATGGATTATGGTGGTTCGTGGGATAAACACCTACCTCTTATTGAGTTTGCGTATAACAATAGTTATCATGCGAGCATTGGAATGCCACCTTTTGAGATGTTATATGGTAGAAAGTGTCGGACTCCTAGTTGTTGGTTGGAGCCCGGGGAAAAGCAACTTGCTGGACCCGAATTAGTACAACTTACGGCCGATAAAGTTAACATAGCAAAGAAAGCCTTACGTGTTGCTCGCGAAAGGCAAAAGTCATATGCTGATAAGAAAAGGAGGCCGTTCGATTTTAAAGAAGGCGAAATGGTTTTACTCAAGGTGTCGCCTTGGAAAGGTGTATTACGATTTGGCAAACGAGGAAAGTTAAGCCCTAGATTCATTGGACCTTTTAAGATCATTAAGAAGGTTAATGAACAGGCATTTCAACTGGAATTACCTCCAGAACTTCATGGAATTCACAACACATTTCATGTGTGTTATCTACGTAAATGCCATGCAAATGAAGCGGATGTCATTCCACTCGAGGACGTAAGTATTGATCCAAACAAGCAGATTGTTGATGAACCTGTTGCTATAATGGGAAGGAAACAAAAGAAGTTACGACGAAAGACTATCGATCTAGTTCTCATAAAGTGGAAACACAATCACGGCGAAAGTATGACTTGGGAGACCGAGTCCGTAATGCGGGAGACCTATCCCCACCTTTTTGATGCTGAAGTGATTCCGGGGACGGAATCCTCTTAAGGGGGAGGTAATTGTAACATCCCAAAACTTAATCGTTCATGTTGACTAACGTCGTTAGGTCAAATTATAAGTCCGTGATACGTTTGTGTGGAAATATGTGTTTATATGTTTATGTGCCCTATATGTGAGATTTAATTATCTTTAATGAGTGACAATAAAGTAGATTTAATGATGTGTAAAAGGCCTTTGTAGTGTGCGAAAGTGCTTTAGTGTGTTATATGTATCCCCAATAAGCGTTTTTAAGCGAAATAAAGTCGATATGAAGTCCAGGGACCAATTTTGCCAATGTTGGAAAGTTAAAAACGGGTTAAGAAAGGGATTAGCCTAATCTAGGTTAATTTGGCAGCCTCAAAACTTAATTAGAAACATTCATCAGCCTCTCTAATTCTCTTTTGATTTCTAAAGCAAGATCTCCAAGTTTTGGTTGAATTGATTGAGTATTTTGTGTTACTTTCAATTGGCTATCAAAGCAATCAGGTAATCAATGGGTTGTTATTTGTATTTTCAGATCTAAAGATGTTTTATATTGATTCAAATCTGATTTTAAAAGGGTTTTGCAAATAATTAGAGTTTAAAAGATGTTTTGGTTAATGATATGTTTACGATATGAAATGTTATGATGAACGGTGGTTAATGATATGTTTACGATATGAAATGTTATGATGAACGGTGGTTAATGATATGTTTACGATATGAAATGTTATGATGAACGGTGGTTAATGATATGTTTACGATATGAAATGTTATGATGAACGGTGGTTAATGATATGTTTACGATATGAAATGTTATGATGAACGGTGGTTAATGATATGTTTACGATATGAAATGTTATGATGAACGGTGGTTAATGATATGTTTACGATATGAAATGTTATGATGAACGGTGGTTAATGATATGTTTACGATATGAAATGTTATGATGAACGGTGGTTAATGATATGTTTACGATATGAAATGTTATGATGAACGGTGGTTAATGATATGTTTACGATATGAAATGTTATGATGAACGGTGGTTAATGATATGTTTACGATATGAAATGTTATGATGAACGGTGGTTAATGATATGTTTACGATATGAAATGTTATGATGAACGGTGGTTAATGATATGTTTACGATATGAAATGTTATGATGAACGGTGGTTAATGATATGTTTACGATATGAAATGTTATGATGAACGGTGGTTAATGATATGTTTACGATATGAAATGTTATGATGAACGGTGGTTAATGATATGTTTACGATATGAAATGTTATGATGAACGGTGGTTAATGATATGTTTACGATATGAAATGTTATGATGAACGGTGGTTAATGATATGTTTACGATATGAAATGTTATGATGAACGGTGGTTAATGATATGTTTACGATATGAAATGTTATGATGAACGGTGGTTAATGATATGTTTACGATATGAAATGTTATGATGAACGGTGGTTAATGATATGTTTACGATATGAAATGTTATGATGAACGGTGGTTAATGATATGTTTACGATATGAAATGTTATGATGAACGGTGGTTAATGATATGTTTACGATATGAAATGTTATGATGAACGGTGGTTAATGATATGTTTACGATATGAAATGTTATGATGAACGGTGGTTAATGATATGTTTACGATATGAAATGTTATGATGAACGGTGGTTAATGATATGTTTACGATATGAAATGTTATGATGAACGGTGGTTAATGATATGTTTACGATATGAAATGTTATGATGAACGGTGGTTAATGATATGTTTACGATATGAAATGTTATGATGAACGGTGGTTAATGATATGTTTACGATATGAAATGTTATGATGAACGGTGGTTAATGATATGTTTACGATATGAAATGTTATGATGAACGGTGGTTAATGATATGTTTACGATATGAAATGTTATGATGAACGGTGGTTAATGATATGTTTACGATATGATATGTTATGATGAACGGTGGTTAATGATATGTTTACGATATGATATGTTATGATGAACGGTGGTTAATGATATGTTTACGATATGATATGTTATGATGAACGGTGGTTAATGATATGTTTACGATATGAAATGTTATGATGAACGGTGGTTAATGATATGTTTACGATATGAAATGTTATGATGAACGGTGGTTAATGATATGTTTACGATATGAAATGTTATGATGAACGGTGGTTAATGATATGTTTACGATATGAAATGTTATGATGAACGGTGGTTGGGTTGATATGGGAGGTACTCGGGGATTAATGATGACGATGTTTATGCCTAAAATGCTTCCCCGTACATGTGGTTACGATATGAAATGTTATGATGAACGGTGGTTAATGATATGTTTACGATATGAAATGTTATGATGAACGGTGGTTAATGATATGTTTACGATATGAAATGTTATGATGAACGGTGGTTAATGATATGTTTACGATATGATATGTTATGATGAACGGTGGTTAATGATATGTTGTAATGTTGTTATGTGCATGTATATGTGGCTTGTTCATCTAGAACACTAGACCTTTTTAGGTTGCCATGACACGTGCACGTTTTAAGGGCCCTAACGTGAAAAGATGATAGTATGGATTAGTTTAGGTTAAAGGTGGAAATCTAAACTAAATATGATAAATGCTCGAGCTAATTAGATGTTAAGTGTTATGCATAACCTGTGCCTTACGGTGGTAATAGGTACATCGTGCCTTACGGTGGTAATAGGTACATCGTGCCTTACGGTGGTAATAGGTACGTATAAATGGTGCCTGACGGTGGTAATAGGTACATCGTGCCTTACGGTGGTAATAGGTACATCGTGCCTTACGGTGGTAATAGGTACATCGTGCCTTACGGTGGTAATAGGTACATCGTGCCTTACGGTGGTAATAGGTACATCGTGCCTTACGGTGGTAATAGGTACATCGTGCCTTACGGTGGTAATAGGTACATCGTGCCTTACGGTGGTAATAGGTACATCGTGCCTTACGGTGGTAATAGGTACATCGTGCCTTACGGTGGTAATAGGTACATCGTGCCTTACGGTGGTAATAGGTACATCGTGCCTTACGGTGGTAATAGGTACATCGTGCCTTACGGTGGTAATAGGTACATCGTGCCTTACGGTGGTAATAGGTACATCGTGCCTTACGGTGGTAATAGGTACATCGTGCCTTACGGTGGTAATAGGTACATCGTGCCTTACGGTGGTAATAGGTACATCGTGCCTTACGGTGGTAATAGGTACATCGTGCCTTACGGTGGTATGAATGCCTAATTAAAATGACGTAATGCTTTAAAGTGACGATTTAAATGGATGAAATGTTTTGCTTAAACCTGGTGTCATCTTACTTAGCTTTATAGCTAACACTTGTTTCTTTTAATGTGTTGACACCCCTCAGGTTAGGCAGTGAGATGACGTGTGAAGCTTTGGCGAGAGATGGGTAGATGATCAAGCTGGCTTTAGTTTACCCAATAGCTTCGCATAGACCCTATGTTATTGATTTCCTTTATGGAACTTTTGTAATGACTATGTTATGATTGCTTTATGTTGGGCAATCTTATGGATTTCTTTTATTACAGATTTGATGCTATTAGTAACACCACCAATGTTTACTCAACTGTTTTCCTTAGTTGAGTATTTTCCTAAATCGTTTCCGCATGATTTAACGTCGTTAGGCGAAATTTTTGGAAATCCATATTTTTACGAAACGGGTGTTACACCTGGTGCCTCTGCTTGTTCCCTTTGAAAAGTTAACATGGCTGGAGGAATATCTACCTCACCAGCCCTTGATTGAAGGTTGGTTAGATCCCTCATAAACTCACTCACAGAAAAGTGAGTAGTATCATAATCATACTGATCTCCTAGGGCACTTCTAAACATAAGGGAAAGAAAACGAATGAATGGAACATGGGGTTTTCTCCCTTTTGCTTTCAATCGATCCACCAAATCATTAAACAAGATCTGAGCAAAATCTACTCTTATTCCGAACCACAAACAATAGGCAATCTGGAGCTGGGTTTGATTTATCTGATCAAGACCCCCAGAACTACCTCCCAGACATTCAACCAGATGTGTGAAGAAAAATCTCCACGAATCTGTCAACCTGCTCATATAAATTGTGCCTTTTCTCAACAACTGGCCATGGTCATCCAGAATTTCTGTGTGCCCCATCAACCTGCATACTTCCCTGTAATTTATGCCAGAGGGAAGTTCGACGGGCAACTCATTCTGGTCAAGATAATTCAACTGTAAAACTGACCTGAGTAAACTCACCGAGAAACTTAAAGATCTGGTACCTCCCCTAAGAGTATAAGAAATTGATGAGGTTTCTTCATTATAAAATGCGGAGTACCAGAATTCACATAAATAATCATGGTACATTCTCCCTGGATTTAGGGTTAATGCACCATACAGAGGGCATGAGAGAAAGAAAGTATTCAATCTCCCAATGATAGATTGAGTAGGATGAGCACTGGAAAGTTTGGCCATCCAGTTATTCATATTGATTCGAATAGCTTTGGCCTCAAGAGTGATGTGTCTAGGTTTAGTAACATTATCAACCGGAGCATATTCGGCAGATAAAAGATTTCTAGGTGCCATTTATGATTGATAGATGAAGATGAAATTGAATAAATTTAGGGTTTATGATGAAGAAATTAATGAATTTGCAGTTAATATGAGAGATTTAATGATTGGAAAAGAATGAAGGAATGAAGAATTGAATGAAGGAATTTTAAGATTTGGGAGTAAATGTTCGAAGTAAATGTAAAGTGAAAGTGAAAATGGGTATATATAGGAGAGATAATGTGGAACTCAAACGGGTTAATTTGAAATTATCAAATATCATTTTGATCGGGTTTTGAGATCCGCATTAAGTACATCACATCACACATTAATGTGTGATGGTTCACCGCCCACAAAAACTAACAACTTGTTCTTTTTGTCTTCCCAAGGTAAAAATACCATCATTTCGTTTGAAAAATTACATGCCACGTAGGATTTATAAGATAAATATCTTTGAAAAAGTTTGCTTACGTGGCACGCACAATGACCAAGTATTAAAAAATATTGTGACTCAATTCAGTCCATCTGGAGGTTGACTAGACACTCCAGTATCACTGGTGGATTAGTCCAGTGAAGCATGTACTGATGGTACACTGGAGGGACACTCCAGTAAAGTACCAGTGAAAACCATTTTGAAAGAGACTGGTAACTTCAAACATGCACGTCAACTAATACAGACAAATGAGAGGGACACATTTACAAGAAGACAAAGGTCTCCTCAAACATGCACTTCAACCTGTCCAATTACCAGTGAGAGGGACACATTTACAAAGCACCAGTAATATTTTCTGGAGAAAATGTCCAGTAAGAAAATTTTGTCCAGTGAGAAAATAAATTAATAAATTCCCCCTGAACTTTAAACATTTTTAAGAACAAAAATATATCTTTCAAAGTCTTCCCCCTGGAATGTTGATCCAGAAATCTATTAATGCAAAGATAGTACACAATGGCGTTCGATATCTAAGCATTCATAAATTTAAAAATCTTTAAACCAAAGATCCTTGATAGTACACAAAGGCGTTCAATACCAAGGTTCCAGATTTAAGGGTTTAACATTCCCAACTCACCAACAAGATATTCAAAAGTTTTGACATCCAGTGGTTTCGTAAAAATGTCAGCGAGTTGTTTGTCAGTGGGGATAAAATGGAGTTCAATGTTTCCTTTCACAATATTATCACGAATGAAGTGATACCTGAGATCAATGTGCTTGGTTTTGGAGTGCATGACTGGATTGTTTGAGATAGCAATGGCACTGGTATTATCACAAAAGATTGGAGTCTTTGAATACTTAATTCCATAATCAAGCAACTGGTTCTTCATCCAGAGTATCTGAGCACAACAACTGGCTGCAAACACGTATTCAGCTTCAGCAGTGGACAATGAAACTGAAGTTTGCTTTTTACTGGTCCAACTGACCAGTTTGCCACCAAGGAAATGACATCCACCAGTAGTGGATTTCCTGCCTATCTTACAACCTGCATGATCTGAATCTGAATAACCCATTAGATCCATGCCTGAGCCTTTGGGATACCAAAGACCCAAACTGGGGACACCCTTAAGGTACTTCAGTATGCGCTTTACAGCAAGCATATGAGATTCCTTTGGATTAGACTGATATCTGGCACATAAACATGTTGAAAACATTATATCTGGTCTACTGGCAGTTAAATACATCAGTGAACCAACCATGCCTCTATTGACAGTGGTGTTTACTGGTTTACCATCTGGATCAGAGTCCAGTGTCAGTGGTGCAGAAATTGGAGTTGGTTTAGATGGTGAGGAGTTCATATCATATTTCTTTAAAAGATCTCTAACATATTTTTCCTAATTAATAAAGATGCCATCTTTGTTTTGTTTAATCTGGAGTCCAAGAAAATATGTTAATTTACCCATCAAACTCATTTCATATTCAGTGGACATTATTTTTGAAAATTTCTTGCACATGTTTTCATCAGTAGACCCAAAAATAATATCATCAACATAAATTTGTACCATTAACAGATTACCTCGTTCATGAAGAATAAATAAGGTATTGTCAATTGCACCTCGTTTAAAACCATTTTTCAATAAATGTTTAGTCAGAGTGTCATACCAGGCACGTGGGGCTTGTCTGAGGCCATACATCGCTTTGTCCAGACGATATACCCAATGTGGATGCTTTTCATCAACGAAACCTGGTGGTTGTCTGACATAAACTTCTTCTTCAAGCTTTCATTGATATAACTTTCATACCTGATAACTTTAATACCAATTTCACACACATTTACATACGATTCTCTCTCAAAACACACACAAACACCTTTTCACACACTAACTCCATTGTTGCACAAATCAAGCTTAAATTTCTACTTAATAACCATTATCATAATTTCATACCTGATAACTTTAATACCAATTTCACACACATTTACATACGATTCTCTCTCAAAACACACACAAACACCTTTTCACACACTAACTCCATTGTTGCACAAATCAAGCTTAAATTTCTACTTAATAACCTTATCATAACTTTCATACCTGATAACTTTAATACCAATTCACACACATTTCATACGATTCTCTCTCAAAACACACACAAACACCTTTTCACACACTAACTCCATTGTTGCACAAATCAAGCTTAAATTTCTACTTAAGTAACCATTTCATAACTTTCATACCTGATAACTTTAATACCAATTTCACACACATTTACATACGATTCTCTCTCAAAACACACACAAACACCTTTTCACACACTAACTCCATTGTTGCACAAATCAAGCTTAAATTTCTACTTAATCAACTTGATCATAACTTTCATACCTGATAACTTTAATACCAATTTCACACACATTTACATACGATTCTCTCTCAAAACACACACAAACACCTTTTCACACACTAACTCCATTGTTGCACAAATCAAGCTTAAATTTCTACTTAAAACCATTTCATAACTTTCATACCTGATAACTTTAATACCAATTTCACACACATTTACATACGATTCTCTCTCAAAACACACACAAACACCACACACACTAACTCCATTTTGCACAAATCAAGCTTAAATTTCTACTTAATAATTGTATAATTAGACTATAAATAGCCCTCTCATACCTTAGAGATCATAACTTTTGTGTAACCATTTCATAACTTTCATACCTGATAACTTTAATACCAATTTCACACACATTTACATACGATTCTCTCTCAAAACACACACAAACACCAAGAACACACACTATCCAAACCGCCATTGATGAATTGAATTCAGTGATAGAAATCGTGTTATAACAAGTGGTATCAGAGAAAAATCAGTTAATCTGAACGATCCATAGCTCGATTTGTTGCAATTCTCATCCAATTTTCGAATTTTTATCCGAAACTGTTTTAGTTCATCAACTGTGGGATTTTTCTACAGTTGATTTTACCTCGTTATTTGTTCACCAATAGATTCGTGGTAGTTAAAAACATAATCCTGTCAAGTTTCAAGTTCCAATTCGATCTAAATCTCGAGTTTGAATTTTTGCTTTTTAGCGCGAAATTTGGGATTCGAATCTGTTGTGTTTTGTGTTGAATTTTGTTAATCGGTGTGTTGCTAAGGTGAAAACAAACAGTTTGCAAGTGATTTCAAGTTCTAACTCCTAGTAAATCAAAAGTTATTGAAGCTTTTTGAAGTTGTTAATGGAGTTCATGTTCAAAACTGTTCTGATGAAGAAGATGATGACCCTAGGACGATCTTACACTAGGACGATCTTGCCAAGATCGTCCTAGCCTTTATTTCTTTATTTCTCATTTCTTGTACTTAGTGACTTGTAGGACGATCTCCTCAAGATCGTCTTGACAAGTGTGGTTGTGAAGTGTTTGTTGTGGCTAATTAATCCTTACGGATTGGTTTGGTCAATTCAAACACTTAGAAATCTAAAATGGTGTTAAAATGTAAATGTTTTAGAGGTGGAAGGGGCATTAGTGAAACTTAGATTTATGATATAAATAGCCCCCTTCCACACATTATTTTGTAAGCCTTTAACATAATTCCATAGTTACTTCTCTCTAAACTTATACTTTCTCTCTCTAAACTCATCTTCAACCTCCATTTCACACACAAACACACTTTTCACACACTAACTCCATTTTTGCACAAATCGAGCTTAAATTTCTTCTTAACAGGAGTACTGACCAGGATTGTTACTGACAATAATATCAGTGCAAGAATTCAGTTGAGTCTCCTCTGAAGTTGCTTCAGGGGAGGTTCTTCATAAACTACTTCAACATCTTCATCTGATTCATTTAAATCACGATTTGCATCATGAAATTCTTCATATGAAGGCATTTCTTGTAGTATAGGTTCAGTTTGAATTTCTTCATTTGAACACAATTCTGGTATGCTCTCAACTGACACTGATACTGGGGGAGCAGTACGAACATCTGATCCAATATTAATTTCAGAGGGTAGTTTGAAAATAATAGAAGGATAGAATGGAGTACTACTGGATTGTTTCTTCTTCTGAATAGGTTCCAGATCAGGATGACTGGAAACTTTATCTTCTGAATCTTCTTTATTGTAGTTGATAAGATCAGATTCACAGAAGACAATTGGAGTTACTGGGGGAGTGTCAAGGGTTGGTTTGTTGATTGCAGCATTTGATTCATCGAAAGTAACATGTATGGATTCTTGTACTTTCTCCAGTCTCTTGTTATAAACTCTGAAGGCTTTGCGAATGGCTGAATATCCTACGAAATATCCTTCATCAGCTTTGGCATCAAATTTGCCTAACTGAGTGGAGTCGTTCAGGATGTAAACTGGACATCCAAAAATGTGAAAATAACCAATATTTGGTTTTCTATTTCTCAATATTTCATAAGAAGTCTTCTTGTGTCGCTTCACGTACACTGATCGATTCTGGGTGTGGCAAGCAGTTGCAATTGCTTCAGCCCAGAAACTGGTAGGAAGACCAGATTCAGCTAGCATACTCCTGACAGCTTCTATCAACGTTCGATTTTTCCTTTCTACCACTCCATTCTGCTCTGGAGTGCGTGCTGATGAGAAGTTCTGGGAGATGCCAGTGTCAGTACAGAATTTCTCCAGAGTTGCATTCTGGAATTCTGTTCCATTGTCGCTTCTTAACTGACACACTTTTCGCTTATGCTTCAGTTCAATCTGCTTGATAAGAGAGATGATTTCAGCAGCAGCTTCATTTTTAGACCTGAGAAAGACCACCCAACAATATCTGGAGAATTCATCTACGATCACCAGGTGTATCTTTTACCAGCACGAGTCTGAACATTCACTGGACCAAAGAGGTCCATATGAAGCATGTGAAGTGGTTCAGTAATGCTGAAATTCTGTCTGGTCTTGAAACTAGCACGTTTCTGCTTTCCCATCTCACATCCTGGACATGGCCTTTCCTTTTTGAAAGAAACTGAAGGTATCCCATCTGCAAGTTGTTTTCTGGACAACTTATTAATATTCTTGAAATTTAAATGGGATAACCTTTTGTGCCATAACCAGTTTTTGTCTTCATCAGCTTTGGCATCAAATTTGCCTAACTGAGTGGAGTCGTTCAGGATGTAAACTGGACATCCAAAAATGTGAAAATAACCAATATTTGGTTTTCTATTTCTCAATATTTCATAAGAAGTCTTCTTGTGTCGCTTCACGTACACTGATCGATTCTGGGTGTGGCAAGCAGTTGCAATTGCTTCAGCCCAGAAACTGGTAGGAAGACCAGATTCAGCTAGCATACTCCTGACAGCTTCTATCAATGTTCGATTTTTCCTTTCCACCACTCCATTCTGCTCTGGAGTGCGTGCTGATGAGAAGTTCTGGGAGATGCCAGTGTCAGTACAGAATTTCTCCAGAGTTGCATTCTGGAATTCTGTTCCATTGTCGCTTCTTAACTGACACACTTTTCGCTTATGCTTCAGTTCAATCTGCTTGATAAGAGAGATGATTTCAGCAGCAGCTTCATTTTTAGACCTGAGAAAGACCACCCAACAATATCTGGAGAATTCATCTACGATCACCAGGTGTATCTTTTACCAGCACGAGTCTGAACATTCACTGGACCAAAGAGGTCCATATGAAGCATGTGAAGTGGTTCAGTAATGCTGAAATTCTGTCTGGTCTTGAAACTGGCACATTTCTGCTTTCCCATCTCACATCCTGGACATGGCCTTTCCTTTTTGAAAGAAACTGAAGGTATCCCATCTGCAAGTTGTTTTCTGGACAACTTATTAATATTCTTGAAATTTAAATGGGATAACCTTTTGTGCCATAACCAGTTTGTGTCTTCATCAGCTTGAGTGTAAAAACATTGCTCTGAAGAAGAGCTTTCCATATCCATCACATACACGTTCCCTTTTCTGGGAGCAATCAACACTACCTTCCAGTCCTTGTTGAATACAATGCCATGAACAATATTGAATAGAACTTGATAGCCATCATCACACAGTTGGCTTACACTGATCAGGTTATATTTCAAACCATTTACATATGCAACACGTCTGAATTTGACTTGTCCATTGTTCAGAACACCATACCCCTCAGTCTTTCCACAACCATCATTTCCAAAAGTAATGGAGGGTCCATCAGAAATGATGAATTCCTCCAGCAGGGTCTTACATCCGGTCATCGTCCTGCCAGCTGCACTGTCAAGATACCAGGTATGCTTCTTTTGATCGCCCTGCACATCCACCAGATATATCAGTTAGATTTGGGAACCCATCGACTGATGGGTTCACTGGATCCTCCCTTATGGATCCCTGGGGGTATCTGGTTGAGTTCACTTTCTTCAACAGTAGTTTTTTGTTGAAAACACTACTGGAGTTGATAGTTTAGAAACCTTTTTCTTTTTCTCAACTGGAGAAATAAATTTGTCTTTCTTTGCAAAAGGTTTAGTATTTTGTCTAGGGCCAGATGAAGTACCCTCAATAAAGTTTAATCTTGCATTAAAACTTTGAAATTGACGAGTCAGTGTTTGAATCTGGCTCTCTAACCTGGACAAACATTTTCATCAGATGATACCTGAGCCTTTCCAGTTGTAGGCTTAGGTAGGGGATTGTTCTGAGGCAAAGGTCTATTCTGCTTAACCTTTTTAACTGGAGCAGTCATCTGGACAGCTCCAGTCTTAACCTCTGGGCAAAGAACTGGGACAGTATTGGCCTTGGGAGTTACAGGCTCATCATAAACAGTGGTGGGCCTGAGTCCCTCTGGTAATCGATCGATTACTGGTATTAATGATGCTACATGAGTATTTCCATCTAAATATGCACGTTTTTGAGTAGGAAATTGATTTACTCCAGCATCATATGGCTTTTTGGTTTCAAGCCATGATTTAATCACCAGTTTTTCTTTTTCTAAAATGATCTCAAGATCTTGTTTTTCTTGGATCAATTGTTCAGTTACCAGAACCTGGGCTTGAAATGCCAGTTCAATATCTTGAAGTTCTTTTAATTTTGATTTTAAAGCAGCCATTTCAGAGGAATCTGTTTCTAGACCATTTAGACTGTCAAATCTAACAGTTTCCACAAAAATTAAATCAGAATTTAGAGCTTCAGCGATGTCCAATTTAAGTTCAGGATTAGTTTCAAGATCATACTCACTAACCTTTTTAATAACAATGTCGACCCAACGACCAGATGTGACATCATCCTTCACCAGATGCTCTTGATCTGCCAGAGCCATAAAACAACAATCTCTTTCCTCTTCTTCATCGACTGATGAATCATCAGAAGGAACCCATGCTTCTTCAGTAGTTGCTATCATGCATTTGTTATTGTCTTCCATCTGTTTAGACAAGAGAGCAATCTGAGCCTTAAGCTTTTTGTATTTCAACTTATAGTTATCATCAGGCTTGTTATAAGAAGCAGTTGGACCAGACTGAGAGACAAACTGACTGGACCTGCACTCTTTCATGAAATGACCTTTTCTGCCACACTTAAAGCATGTCAGATTGGTCTTGTCAGTGGAAGAACTGGGTGCATGTTGTCCAGTGGGCCTATTTGCTCTGGCCTTAAAACGGTTAAACGTTTTGGCCATCATTGCAACCAGGTCATCACTGTCAGTTTCATCACAGTCTGGAGAGATATCATTACAGACTCCAGAATCCATTAGTTCAGACATCATCTTCTTCATAGAAAATACATTCTCAGAAGATATTAATGCCATACAAGGTGGTGCAGTATTAGTGACCACTGTGGAACTACTGGAAGCATGATTAAAAGAATCTTTTTCTGCCTCAATCCTCTGGGCTTGATTTTCTTCAGTGAATCTGAAGGCTCCATACAATGTTGACAAAGTATGGAATGCAAGGTTTTACCTTGCCTCAAGACCAGAATCATGTGAGACCATTTTGTTGGAAGAATATCACAAAATTTCTCCAAAAGTATATCCTTGTCTTTTTCTACCCCTAGTCCTCTTAACTGGTTTATGATGCTCATAAATCTGGTGTAAGTACCAGTAAGGGACTCATTGGGGAGAGCAAAAAATGACTCATACTTTTTGTTTAAGGAGACTTTTTTGGTAACAACAGTATCATCACCTCCCTCATGCTGGTTCACTAGTTCATCCCACATGCTTTTGGCACTGGGATATAGAACTAGTGTGGGAATAAGAGTTTCTGGAACAGCTCCGAGGATCATATTTTTAAGAAGTGTATCAAGATTTACTAATCTTTTCTCCTCTTCGGACCAGTGTTCCTCTCTCTTTTCCCTCCCACTTCTTGATCCTGTAGGGTCAAGAAGTGCATTGATAGGAAGTCTTGGCACATAGGGTCCTTCGTTTAAGATTTTCATCATATTCCTTTCAATACCAGTAACATGCAATATTATCCTAGCTTTCCACGTACTAAATTCATCACTGCTCCCATTGAATTTAGGAACAGGATTATTCGAGTAATGCACATGCACATGTGGAGAAGCAGGAGGAGGAGGAGGTGGTGGATTGTTATTTCCAGTGGGTGGTTCATTAAAATTAGTTTCATGAGTTTCTTGTTGATTTTCTGGGATTGCCATCGCGAAACAGATCTAGGTAAGTATATTAACCTTCTGCTCTGATACCAATTGTAAAGTCCCTCACTATGCCTGAGATTTTCACCTCCAAGATCTTCGGTCCAAGATCTTCGTGGTCCAAGATCTTCGTGGTCCAAGATCTTGGGGCTCTAAGATATCTGACCGTTATTACTTTGACTTAGTAGTACAGGAACAGGTAAAACGGAAGACTTGCCCCTAAAGTCGGAATTTATGGTTGAAAACGTGTGAAAATGGCTCCATAACGTCCATTTACCAAGTAATCAAGTCAAAGAGAAAAATCTGCTCAAGATCCCAGATTTTTAGGATAGTTAGTTAGATATTTTCTCTATAAAAGGGGCAAGTGATTGCTAGGCTAAAACACTTCGACTTATCTCTGAAAAAACACTTCTTTCTCTCTATTTCCTTCTGTAAACACATTACACTAAACACTTTTCATCATTGTAACACTTAGATCAATCACTTGGGCTCTCGAATTGTAATTAACTTCGATTTATAATAATAAAAGTAGCACGGAGGGACGATTGCTTCCTCCCGAGGTTTTTATGCCGGCAATCCAGAAGGATTAAGGGCTTTTCCTCGTCAACAAATCACGGTGTTATTACTCCTTTTATGCATTTTACTTTATATATATTTTATATAGCGTTTTTCTTACGATTATCGCTCATATCTTGCATTTTGCTTACTTTAGATCAACTTTTACAAAGTAATCTTTTTATTTACGTTCAAGTACTTTAATTAGTCATATTTTATGCTTTTATACTGTTTCTTAACGAAATTTTAACTATTATCACGTTTTAACGTTTTTTATTCAAGATCTTGGCACTTTATATGTTCATTTATTAGATTTTACAAGTAGATCTTTACTTTTACGGTCCTATCTTGATAAAAACAGTCATTTTAGCTTTATTTTACGTGATTATTCAATATTTAGCAAATAAGTTACATTTTCGCAATTATTTCAACACCTCAGTATACTGAACTTTCAAGATCTTTAAGCACACAACCTCACGAACGAAAGTTTGGTTACATAATTGATCTAAGTCTTCAACGTAGATTATCTTAGGTAATTTTTGACCAAAACAATGTTGACTTCACAACACGTTTTGCAATCTTTTTTTCGGTCCATGGTGTAACACGATGTTCCAATGTTTCTGTACATTTAAAGAAGTAATTTAGTTACAATATATCATCATTTATAAACAGTAGTAATAATAAGCGAGATTGTTAAACAAATAATACCTGCAACGTTTCTTTTCCTATAATACCACTCTTGAAGAGATGCACGGAAAAACTCCATTAACATAGTATAAACCCACTATCAGGCTCTAAACTCAACTTCTTTGCAACACGTAACACTAATCCTTTATAAGTTAACTTTTTAAATGACAATTTTAATGAAACATTCAATACCAACAAGGAGTTAGCCTAGTGGTAAGGAAAACTCTTGATGACCTTAAGGTCTCAAGTTTGATCCCCGCTTGGCACAAAAAATAATTCCTTTAAGGTACCCGTTACCAATAAAACCTAGACCCACATGTGAAGTTTAAATACGCGGGTTCGATCCTTCGGGGTGTCCAGATCATGTGGGGATTAGGATGGAGGTATTGTACCGGCATCATATGGACTCATACGGGGTGAGTCGATGGGTATCCAATTATGGTACCGGGGCTAGGGTTCCCTCCATTACTTTTTTTTTTCATAGGTAATGGTAAATACTGTAAATAACCATTCACATTCTCCCATGATCATCCAAAACACAAATCTACCCAAACAGTCACGACATTTGATGGTTCCATTATGTAAGAAACACTAAATAACGAATTAATTACTTGTACAAAACTAAGTAAATAAAAAGCATACCTTTAATTTGGAATTGAGAGAGAAATTGAGAAGAGAAATTTTGGAATATATCTGATAATTATGTTATTAGAACAGATACAATGAACATGATATACTGGTTAACTTTTGTACTTGTATGTTCAGAAAATCTTGCAAAAAATCTTATCTTTTTATGGATAAAATCGCAAGAAATCTTATCTTTTTAAGGACAAAATCGCAAGAAATCTTATCCTTAAAAAAAAAAGTAAAAGTCAAACTTAATGCGAGTTGCGAGTTGCGATTTTGCCATTTCTTGTTGCGATTTGGCATTTCTTGTTGCGATTTGGCATTTCTTGTTGCGATTTGGCATTTCTTGTTGCGATTTTGGCTTTTTTGTTGCGATTTTGTTGGCTATTTTGTGATAATCTGAAAAAACTTGGCTATTTTGGTACGATCGCAACGAAAATTGGCTATTGTCGCGATTTTCTCTTACAATTGTTATGGGTGAAATTTCAAGTACCAATATCCTGAAGGTCCAAGATCTTGACATACCAGGATCTTGACATAGTTGAATATTCTGATTACTTGTTAATATTTTGCTAACGTTATGTTTCAAATATTATTATCATTTCCACATGAGTTAAGCATGCAGATTCCAGAATATTCGATACAAGGCTATGAAGAATATCTCTAACGGTGCAAAAAGGAAATTCACACATGGGATTACTCATCAACACGCAAAGAAGACTCAGTCTGCCAAGATAATCGGACTTCAGGTTGATTTCAGCACGAGGAGAAGAGCTTCAACGGTTCACAAGACTGGTCAAGATACGCTCCAACGTTCAATCAACGAAGACCTGGAAGATCCCTACAATCTCGCATAGTTAGTTAGATCTAGGTCTATATAAACGAAGGAGGCTGATCGATTTAGGCATCATATCTTATTTTTACTCACTACGTACTATTCACTTGTATTTACACACACTGCTCTTGTTTATTTATCACTTAGATACATCGATCAACCGAATTCCGCCATTTGTAAACATTTAACAATCATTAATAAGAGAACAAAGGCAGGGACGATTGCTTCCTCCCGGGGTTTTATGCCGGCAATCCTTAAAGGATTAAGGGCTTTTCCTCGATAACAAATCTCGGTGTTCTTGCTCCTTACTTTTTACTTTAATCGCATTATTCATTAGATCTTACTTTGATTAGCTATATTTACTATTATTTCCTTTATTTCGATACTTATAATTCTGATTATCATCGCTTTAGATCTTTATTTCTTGTTTAGTCGACATAATCGTTTATCAAATCTTTTTATTAAACGCATCTTTGAATCTCAACATATTTTACAAGCCCTTAACCTCACGAACGAAAGTTTGGTTACATTATTAATCTAAGTCTTCATCGTAGATTATCTTAGGTAATTTTTGACCAAAACAATTTGGCGCCCACCGTGGGGCAAAAGCTGCTTTCGATCGATTAAAAATTCTTTAATTTTTATCAAAACCAATTTTCCGAAATTAATTCCGATAATGTCGACTCAACCAACTAACTCTTCACAAAATACTCCTGCTGTTTCTTCTTCTATGATGCCTCCTCCTCCAGGAAATAATTCGTATCGAAGAAACAAGAATAATGCTGTTCGAATTCCGAATCAAAGCAAAGACAAAGGACCAGCTGATCAGAGTAACGAATTCAACATCACCGGCGACGTACCAGCGGGAAATCCGTCTCAAACGAATGCTGGATCTGGACAAGCGGGACGATCAAGCTTTTACAATGATAAAGGCTATCCAGACCCATTCAATATTGGATCTAAAGAAGCTGCTCAAAATCTTGATCATGAAGAAGTTCCTAATTTGTTTGCTATTTTGCAGAAACTTACCGATACTGTTGCAGCTAATCAAGAATTTAATCAGACTCAATTTAGGATTTTGGAGTCCAGGATTACAGAAAATGGACCTCCAATTACCCCAAGAAATTTATTTTCAACTCCAGGAGCATCTGCAGCCCCTGGATCTACGCCGCTTAACACGCCATTCCCAACTGCAACTCAAAATTTTGGGAGCAATATTCCTCAAAATACTCATGCTGCTGGGACATCTGCCACTATGGGCGCAGGTTTACATAATTCTAATAATTTTACTGGATCATTTGCTTTTACTAACCCATTGCAGGGACAAGGATCAAACGAATACATCGCAAGAGAATTTCAGAAGCTTAAGGATATGATCTTCAGTGTTCCTGGATTTTGTAATCCAATTCCAGAGGTCAACCCTGCATCCTATCTTATCAACAGATATGGTGACAGGATCGCGAATGTAGAAATCCCAAAGAAGTTTCAAGTTCCAAATATGAAGCCATATGATGGGACTACTGATCCTCAAGAACATATAGCATTATATCTGGAGAAAATGGAAACGGTGCCCATTCCATCCAACCTAAAGGAAGCTTGCTTATGTAGAAGCTTTGGATCTACACTTTCAGGATCAGCCTTAAAATGGCTGCAGAGTTTGCCTCCTTTATCTATTAACTCTTTTGCTGATTTAACTAATTTATTTTATAGTCAATTTTCATGCAGTAGAACTTTTGAAAAATTGACTGATGATCTTTATAAACTTAGTCAAAAACCTCATGAATCACTTAGAGATTTTATGACTAGATTTACAAAAGAATCTCTTAATATTCCTAAATTATATATGTTAACCGCTATTCAAGCTTTGCAGAGAGGTCTCCGTCAAGGATCAAAGTTCCAAGAAGATCTTATAATGACGCCATGCAGAAATCTGGATGAGGCAAAAGCAAGAGCTGCAAGATTCATAAGGCTTGAAGAAAATGAATTGATCGTCCAAATCAGAAAGCAGAAACTCCAGTATATAAGCCAAGAAATAAACCCTACACAAGACATGTCGATAATCAAGTCAATGCAATTGAAGAAGATGGGGTCGAATATCCTGCCCTGTCAACATACTGCTTCTCAGTAGGAACACCTGGTATTATAATGGCGCTACGAGATCTTGGAGATAAAGTGAGGTGGCATGTTAGAAATATAAATGTAGTAGTTGATTTGTGTACCTTATGTTAATTTGTACTTATATTGTAAACTTGTTAATATGGAAGGGGGCATAGTGTAAATAGCTCATATGTATATAAACCCCCTCCATTATGCAAATTGTAACCTTTCACCCACATTAATGCAAACTAATCTTTCCAGCCAAACACACTTTCTCTCTCTACTCTCTCTCTCCTCCAACCGCCATTGATACACACACTAACACACACATAAGCTCAAATTCTACTCTTTACATTTGGTATCAGAGCACAATCAGCGTATCTGAGCGATCCACAAGCTTATTACAAGCTTAATTTGTGCTTAATTTCAGAATTTGAGTTATTTTCTGAAAGGTTCATTTGCAGAGCTCACTGTTTCAGTGATTCCTGCAAATTAAGTGTGTTTTTGTTCGAATTTTGTTCACCGATCGATTTATAATCAGTATATCATCCTTCGTTATCGATTTCAGAAGCTAATTTCATCATTTGAGTTGTTTTTGCTCGAGCTCTACAAATCGCATGTTCGAGTGGGTTTGAATTCTAGTTGAAATTAGCATCTAATTTGTTCAAGGATTTGTGCGCATTGGTTTTCTGATCATTTTGATATAAAATACGAGTTTTAATTCGCAAAAATGAAGAAGATATCGAAGATTTACAGTCTTCTCTGCAAATAAGGGTTTGGCTGAACGAAGAAGATAACCAGTAACCGACTATTTTGTCGTGTAGTGATTACTCGTGTTTGCAGAGGTCGTTGGTTTGGTTTGATCTTACTTGTTCTATTTGCAGAGCTCTTTGCTCGGCAAATAGTTGTTTCCAGAATTTTTGGTTAAGTGTTGAGGTTACTTGTTCTATTTGCAGAGCTCTTTGCTCGGCAAATAGTTGTTTCCAGAATTTTTGGTTAAGTGTTGAGGTTACTTGTTCTATTTGCAGAGCTCTTTGCTCGGCAAATAGTTGTTTCCAGAATTTTTGGTTAAGTGTTGAGGTTACTTGTTCTATTTGCAGAGCTCTTTGCTCGGCAAATAGTTGTTTCCAGAATTTTTGGTTAAGTGTTGAGGTTACTTGTTCTATTTGCAGAGCTCTTTGCTCGGCAAATAGGTGGTTCAAGGATTTTTGGTTAAGGATTGAGGCTACTTGTTCTATTTGCAGAGCTTTTTGCTCGGCAAATAGTTGTTTTGAGAATTCTTGATTTGAGACTGGTGCTACTTGCATTATTTGCAGAGGTTTAAGCTCGGCAAACAAGTGTTTTTGGTTGGTGCGACTAAGTACAAGTTCTATTTGTACTATTTGCAGAGATATTTGCTCGGCAAATAGTTGAATTTGATTCTTCGACCAAGTGACTTTCTAAATTGTGCTGTTTGCAGAGGTTTAAGCTCGACATTCAGTTGTTTTTGATTGTTGATCAGAGTACTTGGGTTGCGACTTGGTCACTTACACTATTTGCAGAGGATTAAGCTCGGCACTTAGTTGTTTTTGAAATTCTCAAATCAAAATTTTTCAAGAAAATCAATTCAAAACCATTTTTCATCAATATTCTTCAAGTGGGTAGAAAAATCAAAATTTTAAAATTTTTAAATTCTTACTTGTTCTATTTGCAGAGGTTTAAGCTCTGCATTTAGTTGAAATTGAAAATTCTCAAATTTTTTCTAAGTCTTTTAATTGCTTGAAATGGCTTCAAGGGAAGCTTTAGCACTTGGTTCTGAAGGAAGACCACCTGTCTTGTTTAGAGGATCTTATCCTTAATGGAAGAAAAGGTTTCTGAACTGGATAGACAGGCAGAAGAATGGAAAACTGCTAAGGAAATCATACAAAGATGGTCCTGAAATTCCAAAGAACCCAGTTAATGGAGAAGCTTTACCTGAAGAGAGTTGGAATACAGATCAGAGAAATAGAGTTGAGGCTGATCAAAGTGCAATTGCCTATCTTTACCAAGCACTTCCTGATGACATCTACTGCAATGTGGATTCCTATGAAACAGGAAAAGACATATGGGATGAAGTGGAAAGCAGATGGAAGGATCTGATGTATCAAACACCATAAGGTTGTCGACTGTTCTGAACATGTATGAAACATTCAAACAACAAAAAGGTGAGCCATTGAATGAGGTATACATCAGATTCTGCAATGTCATCAATGAGCTGAGAAAGAATGATGTGAAGAGAACCAATATGGAACTGAACATCAAATTCATCAAAAATCTGGAAGAGGAATGGCAAGTGTATGGAACCCAACTCAACCAACAATCAGACTTTGGAAAACTCACCATTCACACCCTGTTTGAAAAGCTACAACTTAATGTTGAGGATGTTTAGAGAATTCAGAAGAAGAAAGAAGAGAGTGTACATTCAGATCCATTGGCCTTGATTGCTGAAAAGAAGACTTCAAGAATGTCAAGACACAGTTTTGTTGAAGTTCAAACTGATTCTGATTCGAGTGAGATGAGTGATTCTGATCTGGATGAGAAACAAAAAGAGATGTACAAAGAACTCGCTTATTTCACTAAGGCTTTCAAGAAGAAATTCTTCAAGAAGAAACCAACAAACAATCAGCTTAGGACTTCATCAGTCTCTTCATATGCTAAAAATGCGAATGCTCCTAAGTATGATCAGAAGAAAGATTTTGTTGGTGGTGAGAAGAAGTATGACAATCAGAAGAAGTTTGAGAAGAAGGTCATGGATAAGAGAACTGAAGACAGGAAATGCTACAACTGTGGTATCACTGGACATTTTGCCATAAACTGTACTAAACCTCGACAAAAGAACTCCGAGTACTATAAGTACAAACTTTTGCTGGCAAGACAAGAAGAAAGTGGAATTGCTCTTCTAGCTGAGGATGACAAATGGTTACATCTTTCTGATGAGGAGACAGACGAACTTGCAGCAAATGTGTGCTTTATGACGAAGATCAAGAAATCAAAGGAGTTGGATGATGCTGAGGAAAGCTCTTCTGAAGTCGAGGATGAGGTAATCTCTTTTCCCAAATCAGTGTTAAAACATTATATGGATATGTCTGATACAGCAAGGAAAGATTGCAGGGAGTTGAGTAAAAAGAATTTAAAATTAAAGAAAGATTTGGAAACAAAGAAAAAGATTTTCAAAGTAAATTTGATTTGCTTCAAAAGGAATTTGAGAATTTGAAATCTGAAAAAGCAGCAGTCACTTTTACTCCAAACTCCAAACTGCATCTTGAGAAACAAGAACTTGAGACCAAAGTTCTTGAACTGAGCAAGACTGTCAGACAACTTCAAGTTGAAAAGACAATGAGATGTTTCGAGCAAATGCTTTGGCTGAAGACATTGAGTCTTTGAATGTCAAAATGAAAGAATCTATCCCTGATGTGATGGAATTTGAAAACAAAATTTCTGACCTAAAATATGAATGTTGTATAAAAGATTCTCTTAAACAAAAACTTGATAAAGAAAATGATGAGCTTAAAGCTGAAATCAAATCTTATCAAGAAAAGTTGTATAAGATAAATCGTTCATATCAACAAATCTTTTTGAATAGGCCTAGAAATTCGAAATCTGAATTCACTTCAGGGTTGGGTTATGTCAATCCAAAATGTTTGCTCGAAGCACAAGAAGAAGTCCCATCTTTATACAACGAATCATATTTAAGATGCGGAATGACCGACCAATTTGTGAGACCGAATGATAGTGATTTTGAGTCTGATGATTTTCTAGAGAAGGGTGCTAAAGTCTATTTTAACTATGAGTTAATGGATGAGTCATATGATTTCTTCGCTCACTCTACACATAAAACAATCAAAGAAAATCATGAGGCTGTCATACCCGAAATTCTTGAGTGTTTTACTGAAAAACCTTTGGAAAATCCTATTCCTATTCCAAAACCTGAAAATTTGAGACCTTATGTCCCACAAATTGTTTTGGAAAAGGTAATTGATGATTTGAAAAAGTCTCTGGAAGAAAAGCAATCTTTAATAGACAATTTAAAGACTCAAAATCACTATGTCATTGACCCACCCAAGAATCATGTAAATGAATGTGATCACCCCGATTGTCCTGTTTGTGAAGTAATGGCCACTCCATCTACACCAAATCAATCTGTGTGTCAAAATGTGACAACTTCACAAACTGCATGCTCTGTGTGTGAGATTGTCAATGATTCTATGCAAACTGAGTGTGTAGTTGTCAATGCTTCTGTTCAAACTGATAGTGATCTAGATGAATTCGATGATGTTTTTGATGTTGATGATTATTTCTTCCCGACAGTTTCTGAGACTGAGACCTTTACCATGTTGTCTGAGGGAACTCAATCATGCTTGAATGAAATTGATGCTTTCAAACAAAAGTTTGAAAAAGAAAAAGAACAAAGGGTAAAAGTGCTAAAGGAACTTAATGATCTAAAAGTTGAATTTCAACTTCAGAAAATAGCACTTCAATCTTTTAAAGAGAAAGAAAAAGCATCAATTCCACTCAAGAAAAGTCCAAGTCCAATTAAGATAGGTGAATTAAGTGTGAATTTGGAATCTGAAGATATGTCAAATTATTTGGAAGAAAATCTTGATTTTGATCCTGAATTTGAAAAACATTTTGTTCAAAAGGAGGAAAAACTTGATTTTTATCTAAAGAAGATTACAAAGTCACACTCTTCACAACCTTCCCCATTCGATGAGTTCCGAAAACCAAAGACCAAACCATTACCCAAGACTGATTCAAAACCAAAGACCAAACCATCACCCAAGACTGATTCAAAACCAAAGACCAAACCATCACCCAAGTCTGAATCAAAACCAAACCAATCCATCACCAAAGCCAGACCATCACCAAAGACTGTTTCAAAACCGAAGACTAATCAATCACCTAAGACGGGTTCAAGTCCGAAACCACAGAAAGGTCCCAATGAAATACAAGGTCAAATCTGAATCTCAGTCACAAAAAGAAGTCAAAACAAGCAGTGGTCCGAAGAGTGTTAAGGATGAAGCTTTCTCATTAGGTAACAAACAACCTCCGCAGGTTAGGTATTCTAGTTTTCCTAGGTATTCTCAGAAGAATCCTAAGTGCACTTTACAGAGGGTTAGAGATACTTTTACTGGAATGACTAAATACAAAGACCAGTATGGTTGGTTGTCGCCTAATAACATAAAGAAAGTAAACAAGACCACAGAACCCATCAAGAAACCTGTTAAGAACAAAGTTAATAAATTGTTTGCTAACTCAAAATGTTCGTGTTTCAGGTGACGTGTGCTTAACTAGTAGCAGTAGATGGATCCCTAAGGATAGATATTTGAATGCTTCTAGTAAAGTCAAGCTTGATGGGAACAGCCAATGTCAAACAAGTGTGGATTGTCCGTAGATCAAATACATTAGATAATGCTAAATACATCTAGGACTAGTCCCGCTTGTATCAAAACTTGTGTATAAACTATTACATTTCTTGCTTGTAATTCGTATTTGTGTTTTGAACAATTATGTGTGATTGTTTGTTATTTGAATAAACTGTTTGTTTGTGTGTTATTTTGCTTGATGTTTTTTTTTAATGTGTACTTGCATGTTATCCCTCTAACCTGCAAGGACCCAATCTACATGGGTACCTAAACCATATTCCTTGTCCTTGCAGGAATTCCTCATTTGTGTATGGTATGTTGACTCGGGATGTTCACGTCATATGACTGGAAACAAGTTCATTCTTTCGAACTTTGTTGAAAAGTTTATGGGAACCGTCAGATTCGGAAATGATCATATTGCTCCTATTCTCGGTTATGGAGACATTGTTAAAAATGGTGTCACTATAAAGAGAGTTTCCTATGTTGAAGGACTAGGACACAATCTTTTCAGTGTTGGACAATTTTGTGACAATGATCTTCAAGTTTTATTTAGGAGATATGAATGCAAAGTGCAGACTGAAGATGGTGTGGATATTCTGACTGGAACAAGAGACAATAATTTGTTTACAATTGATCTCAACAACATCCCATCTAATTCTTCAGAAATATGTCTTCTTTCGAAAGCAACTGCACAAAACTCTTGGTTATGGCATCGCCGTCTTTCTCATCTTAACTTTCAAACGATTAATACACTAGTGGATAAACAACTTGTTGAAGGTCTTCCGGACTACAAGTATGAAAGTGAACATGTTTGTCCAGCTTGTGCAATTGGAAAGATGAAGAAAGCTTCACACAAACCGAAAAAGCATTTAAGTACTGAAGGTCCTTTACACCTTCATATGGATTTGTGTGGCCCAATGAAAGTTCAAAGTATCCATGGAAAGCGATACATTCTAGTGATTGTAGATGATTATTCTCGTTACACTTGGGTATTCTTTCTTCACGCAAAGAGTGATGCTCCGCAAGTGATTATTGATTTCATCAAGAAGACCCAAGTTAATCTCAAATCATCAGTTAGAATTGTTCGCTCAGACAATGGCACTGAATTCAAGAATTCAACAATTGATTCTTTCTTCAAGTCCATGGGTATTTCACACCAATTTTCCGCTGCCAGAACACCTCAACAGAATGGAGTAGTTGAACGTAGAAATCGAACTCTTGTTGAAGCAGCTAGAACAATGCTTGCCTATTCGAAGTTGCCACCGAATCTATGGGCTGAAGCTGTTGCTACTGCTTGTTTTACTCAAAATAGATCCATAATAAACAAGAGGTTTGATAAAACTCCGTATGAGGTGATCAACAAAAGAAAGCCCAATGTGAACTTCTTACACATTTTTGGATGTGTATGTTATGTTCTCAATGATCGAGACAATCTGGGCAAATTTGAACCAAAAGGCGATGAGGCATATTTCATCGGTTATTCAAGAGAATCGATTGCTTACCGTGTGTATAACCGAAGAACCAAGAGAATAGAAGAGAGTATGAATGTTAAATTTGATGAACTCTCGGAATGGTTCTTGAACAACACAGTTCAAGACCCGAACTTCAAAGTCCACAAGCTTCCGCACAAAGACTGCATCAAATGTCAAATCATCATTCTCTACTCCGACTTCACAAGATTTGGATATCTTGTTTGAAGAATTTTTCCAAGTTCCGAAGAAAGTTCCTGAAACTGATGTGAATTCAAATGAACCATCCAGTTCAAATTCAAAAGAGATGAATCCCAATGAGTCTACACCATCACAATCATCAGATGTTATTCATCATCTGATTCTCCTCCACCTACCGATATTTCAGAGTTGCATACTCAACCTCATTATCTCACAAGTGACAAATCCGTCAACCAATCCTCAAGATTATGATCAATATGACTTTGTTGAACCAATTGCTACATCTTTTGAACAATTGACAGAACAACATACTCCTGAATTTATTGATTCTGAAGAATCTGGTGATCCAATTGATCCAATTCCTCACACAACCAAATGGACTAGAGCCCGATTTCTCAAGTCATTGGTAATCCAACAACTGGAGTTCAGACAAGATCCGCATCCGCGAATGAATGTCTGTTTGTGAGTTTTCTGAGCATTGTTGAACCAAAGACAGTGAATGAAGCTCTAAGTTGTCCAGATTGGGTAAAAGCTATGCAGGAGGAACTGAATCAATTTGAATGACTTGAAGTGTGGAAATTGGTTCCCAATCCTTACAAGAACAAGGAGCCAATTAAAACCAAATGGATCTTCAAGAATAAAAAGGATGAAACTAGAGTTGTTGTACGCAACAAAGCACGATTGGTTGCAAAAGGATATTGCCAACAAGATGGAATTGACTACGATGAGACATTCGCACCAGTTGCACGAATTGAGGCTATTCGGATGTTTCTTGCCTATGCTGCCTACAAGAAATTCACAGTCTACCAGATGGATGTAAAAACTGCCTTCTTGAATGGGATTCTCAAAGAAGAAGTGTACGTTGAACAACCAGAAGGCTTTGTGAATTCTAAACATCCAGACTATGTTTACAGGTTAGACAAGGCTTTATATGGTCTGAAACAAGCGCCTCGTGCATGGTATGATGCTCTCTCTTCTTATCTTGTGAAATCTGGTTTTAGCAAAGGTTCAATTGACACTACCTTGTTCATAAAAGACAAGGGAGTGACATCATTCTAATCCAGATTTATGTTGATGACATAATTTTCGGGTCAACTAACCCTAAATACTGCAAGAATTTTTCAGCCTTAATGATCAAGAAATTTGAAATGAGCATGATGGGTGAATTAAACTTTTTCCTTGGTCTACAAGTAAAACAGTTGTCAAATGGTACTTTTATTTGTCAATCTAAGTACATTCTTGACATGTTGAAAAAGTTTGAAATGATGGATTGTCAAACAATTGGAACACCCATGGAAGCTCGAACAAAGATTAATGCTGACTTAAATGGAAAATCTTTTGATCAAAAGAAATATCGCAGTATGATAGGGTCACTCATGTATTTGACTGCAAGTCGCCCGGATATTATGTTCGCAACATGCATGTGTGCCAGGTACCAGGCCAATCCAAAGGAAAGTCATTTCCAGGCCGTCAAACGGATATTCCGATACCTGAAAGGCACTGTGAACCTTGGTCTCTGGTATCCTAGGGATACTGGGTTTCAATTGGTTGCATATTCGGATGCTGACCATGCAGGTTGTAAGCTTGATCGAAAGAGTACTTCTGGGAGTGTACAGTTTCTTGGGGATAGATTAGTCAGTTGGTCTTCGAAGAAACAAAATTGTGTATCCACATCTACTGCAGAAGCTGAATACGTTGCTGCAGCAAGCTGTTGTTCACAAGTTCTTTGGATGAAGACTCGGTTGACTGATTATGGATTTCAATTCAACAGAATTCCCATTTACTGTGACTCAAAGAGTGCTATTGCTATTTCTTGCAACCCGGTGCAGCACACAAAGACCAAGCATATAGATGTTCGGTACCATTTTCTTAAAGATCATGTCGAGAAAGGTAACATCGAACTCTATTTTGTCCCAACAGACTACCAACTTGCTGATCTTTTCACCAAACCTTTGGATGAAAACAGGTTTAACTTTCTGAAAACCAAGTTGGGAATGCTTGATTTACAAACTTAAATGCTTTCATGCCATGTATTCTATGTTCATTTTCTGTTTCAAACATTGATGTGTTTTACCTGTTATTACATGCAATGTTTGAGGGGGAGAAAAAGGGTAGAATGCATGATTTTAGGGGGAGTTTGTAAATTTAGTATAGTCTTATATGCTTAATTTGAGGGGGAGTGTGCAAATGCATGTGAATATTTGTTTGCTTATTTGTTAATTGTTTGTTTTATTTGTTTAAATTTTTTTTTTCTTTATTTGTATGTGTGTTTGTTTTAAAATTGAAAAACCAAATACAAAATTATAAATTCTAAAATGATAAAAAGATTTTTTTTTAATTTTGTTGTTACTGATTTTTTTATTTTATTTTGTTTGTTTTGTTAGTTTAAGCCCAAAACCAATTTGAGCCCAATTGAATTGTTTAGCCCATGACCAGTTGATATCCGGGTTGTCACGCGGGTCAGACCCAGACCCGCGACCCGAATTTGATTAAATAGAAAATGGGCGGTCCATTTAGTCACAATTCAAATTCAAATCAATTTTAACTTTAGTTTTTCTCTCAAAAACCCGATCATATTATACATCAATCAATCATAATTTTTCTTTTAAGTCATAATAATCAAAGGAAGTAAAAACAAGTGAACTCATTTCTGGTCTATATCATATCCATTCTTCGATCATATCAACAGTTTTGAGGTAATGATTCTTGTTTAATTTGTGCACTTCAACTGTTTGATTAAATGTCTCAAAGAACTGCCATGATTGTTATGCATTTTATGATGACTGATTGTGTATATGTGATGTTTTAGACGCATGATTAGGACTTATACTTGTTGTTTATATGATTATATGCCTAAATCTGCATGTGTTTAGATTTTTCTGGGTTTGTTTGATCAAGGGTTGGGTAATATAGATGAGTTTTGAAGAAAATGCCATTTGCAGAGCATTTTGCTCGGCAAATGCTGTTTGTTCTTGATACCTTCAAATCATCATAATTTCTGGTTAACTTGTTCTTAATTTTCTCAAACAAATTTTTGGAAAAAAGTGTCATTTGCAGAGCTTCTTGCTCGGCAAATGATTGTTTTTCAAACCAAAGTTTTTCCCAAGTCATAAAACAACTGTTTGCAGAGCTATTTGCTCGGCAAACAGTGCATTTTGTTCTAAATGGATCCAAGTCTTTAATTCAACTGTTTGCAGAGCTTTGAGCTAGGCAAACAGACCTTTTTGAATTCCAAAATTTTTACAAGTCTTAAAATAACTGTTTGCAGAGCTCTTTGCTCGGCAAACAGACCATTTTGCTTCAAAAAGTTTTCCAAGTCTAAAGACAACTGTTTGCAGAGCAATGTTGCTCGGCAAACAGTGCATTTTGTTCAAAACTTTGTCCAACTTTTGAAAACAACTGTTTGCAGAGCATTTTGCTCGGCAAACAGTACAAATTGGATTTTCAAACTTGTCAAGACTTGAACCATGCATTTGCAGAGCTTTGAGCTCGGCAAATGCATGTAAACTTTTCACCAAGTTTTCAAATCAACTGTTTGCAGAGCATTTTGCTCGGCAAACAGTACAAAGTGAAAATTTTTCACCAAGTTTTAAACCAACTGTTTGCAGAGCATTTTGCTCGGCAAACAGTACAATTTGAAATTTTCACATTGAAATTGTTCTTTATCAATTGACAACATTTTTGTTGTTCAATAAAAGAAAATTTCATACATTTCAAAGGAGTGAATCTGAACTGCTCATTTGCAGAGCTTTGAGCTCGGCATTTACGAGGTTCATCTCCCACACTCGATGACTTGGTGCCTGACTTGAGATTTTCTCGTGTTTGCAGAGAACTTTGCTCGGCAAACACTTCAAATCATTAAATTTTTATCAAAACCAATTTGGTCCCAACTGAATGTTTAAGCCCAATGACCAGTGATATCCGGGTTGACACGCGGGTCAACCCAGACCCGCGACCCGATTTGATTAAATAGAAAATGGGCGGTCCATTTAGTCACAATTCAAATTCAAATCAATTTTAACTTTAGTTTTTCTCTCAAAAACCCGATCATATTATACATCAATCAATCATAATTTTCTTTTAAGTCATAATAATCAAAGGAAGAAAAACAAGTGAACTCATTTCTGGTCTATATCATATCCATTCTTCGATCATATCAACAGTTTTGAGGTAATGATTCTTGTTTAATTTGTGCACTTCAACTGTTTGATTAAATGTCTCAAAGAACTGCCATGATTGTTATGCATTTTATGATGACTGATTGTGTATATGTGATGTTTTAGACGCATGATTAGGACTTATACTTGTTGATTATATGATTATATGCCTAAATCTGCATGTGTTTAGATTTTTCTGGGTTTGTTTGATGATGGGTTGGGTAAAATATGAGTTTTGAAGAAAAGTGCCATTTGCAGAGCATTTTGCTCGGCAAATGTTGTTTGTTCTTGATTACCTTCAAATCATCATAATTTCTGATTAACTTGTTCTTAATTTTCTCAAACAAATTTTTGGATTAAAAGTGTCATTTGCAGAGCTTTGACTCGGCAAATGCATGTAAACTTTTCACCAAGTTTTCAAATCAACTGTTTGCAGAGCATTTTGCTCGGCAAACAGTACATTTTCACCAAGTTTTAAATCAACTGTTTGCAGAGCATTTTGCTCGGCATCAAGGTTTTGTTCAAATGAATCAAGTTTTAATTCAACTGTTTGCAGAGCTTTGTGCTCGGCAAACAGGCCATTTTGAATTCCAAAATTTTTCAAGTCTTAAAAACAACTGTTTGCAGAGCTCTTTGCTCGGCAAACAGACCATTTTGCTTCAAAAAGTTTTCCAAGTCTAAAGACAACTGTTTGCAGAGCAATTTGCTCGGCAAACAGTGCATTTTGTTCAAAACTTTTCCAAGTCTTAGAACAACTGTTTGCAGAGCATTTTGCTCGGCAAACAGTACAAATTGGATTTCAAATTTAAACTTGAACCATGCATTTGCAGAGCTTTGAGCTCGGCAAATGCATGTAAACTTTTCACCAAGTTTTCAAATCAACTGTTTGCAGAGCATTTTGCTCGGCAAACAGTACAAAGTGAAAATTTTTCACCAAGTTTTAAACCTACTGTTTGCAGAGCATTTTGCTCGGCAAACAGTACAATTTGAAATTTTCACATTGAAATTGTTCTTTATCAATTGACAACATTTTTGTTGTTCAATAAAAGAAAATTTCATACATTTTAAAGGAGTGAATCTGAACTGCTCATTTGCAGAGCTTTGAGCTCGGCATTTACGAGGTTCATCTCCCACACTCGATGACTTGGTGCCTGACTTGAGATTTTCTCGTGTTTGCAGAGAACTTTGCTCGGCAAACACTTCAAATCATTAAATTTTTACCAAAACCAATTTTTTGGTCCTTGTCAATTTCTTGACAAATTTTCAAAATGTGCTATTTGCAGAGGTTTATGCTCTGCAAACAGTACAAATTAGAATTTTTTAAAATTTTTTTTTTTCTTCTTTTTTTTTTCTTTTCTTTTTTTTTTTTTTCTTCTTTTCTTTCCATTAATTTTATTCTATGTTTCTTTTATTATTATTTGTGTTGTGTTTTTAAAATGTATAAATGTATATGTGTATTGTGTTTGTATATATAGTATTTCATAAGTGTTTGGGGTGAGAGGCAAGGTATCGAACGCCTTTGTGTACTACCTTGTTTTCTTATCTTTTAATACTTATGTGATTCTATATATTGTCATGTTTTGTATATATATTTGGGTGAGATGCAAGGTATCGAACGCCTTTGTGTACTACTTTGTTCTCTCATTTTTAATATATATGCAAAACATTGTCTGTGTAATAAATGTGTTTCTTAAATGTTGGTATTTTGTTATTTTTCTGTGTTTGAAATGTATTTTCTGGTCAATACTTTGGTCAGTTTGTCTTAACAGAAAAATAATAAATTACCAAGATGGCTATGTTCAACGAAGGAGATTCAATGAAAATGCAAGCCAATCAAGCACTACATATCCCATTTGCTTGCAAATTCCCGATCATTACAGAGATTCTAAGCTATCATCCATTGAATAATGCTTTGACTGGAGGTGCAATTGTTCCTGAGAAGTATGTCTTTGAGCTGTGGGAATCAATTGAATATGTACGAGGAAGTAAAAGGCATAACACAGCAGACTACTTCAAATTTTCACTAGAGTCAGAAGATGAAATCTTCAATTGTAGATTCACTCTGGATGAGTTTAGAACAATCATTGGATTTCCTATACATGAAGAATACGAAGAACTTCCATCAGTTGAAGAAATGTTAGCTGGAGTTCATTCGTTGGGTTATGAAGGAGAGTTGGCAACGATGAGAGATTTTAGAAGAATGAATGTAGCAACTCTCTGGCATACAATGTACAATATTCTAACCACCTGTTTGATGCCATCACAGAAAGGAATTGATCTCATGACGAAGGATTCCTTATCAATTTACTATGCAGTCACTCACAATGTGCAGTGTGACTTTGCGGAGATTATATGGAAAAAGATGATTCAAGTTGTCAAGGGAAAGGATAAACAAGATAGAAAATATATTCCCTTCATCAGATTCTTCACACTGGTTATCGAAGATGTTCTTGATAATGCAGAAGAAATTCCAAAATTGGAAAACAGCTTTAAGTGTGTAATTGCAATGTATAAATCCAACTTGAGAGGCACAGGAAGTGAAACTGCAAGACCTTTTCCGATTCCACCATTCCTGATTAATCTGGTTCCTGCTCAGAGTCCTCACCTTAGGGCTTATCTCGAGTGGTTAGTCTCAGCAATGGGGTCTGAAAACCGACAGACTCCTACCCAAGTTGTGCATAGGTCGCCTAGTGAGGGTCCTAGGTCTGATAAAAGAAAAAGAGGGGTTAGTGATGAGGGACTTCTGAGCAGAGGAAAAGAAAGTCAAAAAGAGTTGTGTTTGACCAAGATGTTGTAACACCTGAACCGATTACTTCACCTACTTCACAATCTTCACCGAATATTCAATCACAATCTACACCAACCGTTCACTTTTCGCAATCTTCACCTTCACAATCTACACCTATACCATCCGTTGTTTCACCGAATCCACCAACTCTAACACCACCTCGATTATCACCTGTACTTAATCCGTCACCACTTGCTTCAGCACCACCGAATGAACCAACTCCACCACCTGGTAGACGACTTAAAATGGCTGCTAGAAGTGTACTAAAGCAGGCCTCAAAGAAGAAGAAATCCAAAAGAAAACATAAGTCGTCTAAATCTGCAAAACAAAGACATGAATATACTTCAGCAGAGTTGGATGAACAAGTTGGTACCTCAGCGGAGTTTGATGTTGAACAAGCAACAAGAGTTATTGATGATGTGGTTTCTGAATTGCAATCTGAGAATGTTAGCACAGGAGATGTAGATGTGCAGGAGGTACAAGGAGGAAATGAGGGAGGAGTTGAAAATACCAGAGAGGTTGAGAGGTCCGGGTTAGGACAAGGGCATAAAGAAAACGTTGGCCCTCCGATAGTTGAAACCAATGTGTCTAGCCGGGATGTCAACCCTAGGGTAGAAGTCGAGAACTCCCCATTCTCGCTTGCACCGAACTCTCCTCGCCATTCTGACTCCTCACAACAGGAGTTAGTCTCACAAATGCACGGGGAACAGCCACGTTCACCACACTCTCCTCATTTGGAGGATGAGAGTGTTGAAAAATAGAGAGGACCAGCCCCACCTCTCGCCTTCAATTCATGCACAAGAGTCTAGATCTCCTAGGCACACGGATTCACAAGCCCAGTTGAGTACTGGTGCCGGAACAAGCGGAGAGGGACCCACTTTGTGTGACCTTCAAGGACAGCTTGGAAATCCTGCCTTAGCTAACATCACGCCAGCTTTAGCCGCAGGTAACAGTTCTCAAACCGAGACTGGGGAGCAGTATGAACGCCAAGGTGACACTGATGTTCCTCAGGATCAACCTGAGACTGTATTAACGGGCATTCTCAGTGACCCCGGTGTTGTTAGAGGTGTTACCCAACAACAAGTCCCGGACAGTGATTTATCACAGTCTAGGACACAATTTGATTCGGGTTGCAAAGCCCATGAATCTGAAACTGCTGGTGAGGGTATAACCCGAGGATCCGCAGGAAATCCTGCATCAGCATCGCTGAATTTAGGTCACACCACAAGTGTGCCAACAACCTCCGGGTTGGTTCCTCCACATCAAACACCAACACAAAGAACACCAACACCAACTCAAATTCCATCAACGTCAACAAATCTACCAACCAAAGATTCTGCATGTGAAGTTTTGTTAAATATCTTAAGATCGGAGGGTGATTTGTTGACTGTTACTGAAAGAGGAGTGTTGAATGCCTTGGAAGTTAGAGAAAGGGAACTTGCAACTGAAAGAAGAGTCAAGTTCAAACTCAAAAAGCAGAGTATGATGCTAAGCTAGCTGCATTTGAGTTAAGATTGTTGGCGTTAGAATCTTGCCGACCGGCCTCGGTTGCTTCTCGTCGGGATGATCCTGATTCTGATGATCACCCCGAGGGGGAGAACCAAGGAGAAGGTCAAACAAATATTGATAATACTTCGGCAAGAGTTGAAGGAAATGTTGAGGATGTGGTGATGCAAGAAAGTGCTGAGGGTGGAAATCAAGATGTAATTGAAGAGGATCAGGCAGAAATTGAAAGATTAGCTGCTGTTAGAGCTAGATCTGATCAAAGATGGAAAGAACTTAATGATGAAACTCAAAGAGAAGTTGACAAAATGGTTAGAGATTTCACGGAAAGGTTTAATGAAAGAAACAATGAAGATGACCCAGAGGAGATAGCAAGAGTTGCTGAAATTAAAAGAAAATTCAATGAAGTGTTTGGAGCTGATTCTGATGATGAAGAAGATGAAGAAAATGAAAATGTTGTGAAAATGAAGATGAAGGGTATGTGATTGAAAATGAGATAGTTGAATATGCTGAGGGAGAAGCAGACATTGAGGCTGCAAAAGACAATGTAACCTTGGATGAGCCAGAAATAGTTGAAACTCCAATAAACGTAGAAGCTGTTGAGGAACCTGTATTTGAAGACTTCCAGATCTTGATTATTTTGAAACAGGTTCTTCAAGCAGAAAGAAGTTGGAGAATCTTCTACTCATGGTTTCACAACTCCACAACATTACACTTTTGAAGACTTCAATAGTTTTGATGAATTGAGAAAGACTCCTGAAGCTGCATCTCAGAATTTCAAGAAATCAACTTATAAACAAGTGTTGAAAGAAGCAATCATATCCGAGGAAGTCCTTCCTGATTACTTTCCAACAGAATTGACTGAAGAACAAAGGAGGTTTATTAATCGGGGATACTTCTTGAGGGATAAAGAACAAATGGTTGCTCTGGGTGTTAAGCCAAAGGAGGCAGCAAAGAAGTCTAGATATTTGGAGGAAAGAGCTTATCCGATATTCTGTGGAGCTACCAAAGTCACCAAAACTAAGAGACCAGAGTTGGATTCAATGTACAAGTTTAAGGAAGCGAAGACAAGTTGAAGAATACAAAGAGCTTCTTAAACTCACCAAGCAATACAATCCCAAAGCTCCTTGAAGAACAAAGGAATCACAAGATTTTGGTGCTTATCAGAGTAATCTTGGTGAAAAGAAATACTATTTCAATTCCAAGTTTCCATGTCAAAAGAGATAATGGCAAGAGCTACAGATTTACTGAAACACAATTCAAGCTGCTGCCAGTTGATGACATTATCTTCCTCTACAATCATTTCTTGAATGCAATGCAGCGATACCGTGAAGATGTTATTGCCTTTGAAGCTGTTAAAAGATATATGTCAAGCTGCATTCAGTACGCTTCATTGGAAGATTTTCAAATAGGATTTGAAGTTGTGAAGAGGAAGATTAATGTGCCGTATCCAGATCAAAGTCTATATACCGCAGATATTGAACAGCTAAGTATTGGTCATATCATAGAAGAACCATCCTTCGGTGTTGTCTTTCTAAATAGTCGAAAGAAGAAGATTTTCATTCGCATGGATGAACTTGCTTCTTATTCTGATGGAACTTTGGAGTTTTGTAAGAATGTGTTGTTGTGCTTGAAAGAAGATGAGCAAGATGAAAAGAAAAGGGGAGTGTTTGATAAAGTAATCTCCAAGATCAATCAAAGACTTGAGTACCGAGACAGCATTCGAATGATGAGAGAAGCAAAGAATGTTCAGAAGTCGAAGTACGTTGTTCGTCGGAGATGAGGTTGTTGGATCAAATACGAGCCTAGTCATCTTCCAGGACCACAGAACATTCCTCCAATAAACTTTGAAGCAAATATGAATGTTCCAGACGACAGACCCGAAGGAGAAAATTAGTTCTGGCACCCAAATTAAGATAGACCGAATACAAGACTTGAAGAATGACAAAGACTGGATATTTTTCACAAATCACTACTAAGGGGGAGATTGTTAGAAATATATATGTAGTAGTTGATTTGTGTACCTTATGTTAATTTGTACTTATATTGTAAACTTGTTAATATGGAAGGGGGCATAGTGTAAATAGCTCATATGTATATAAACCCCCTCCATTATGCAAATTGTAACCTTTCACCCACATTAATGCAAACTAATCTTTCCAGCCAAACACACTTTCTCTCTCTACTCTCTCTCTCCTCCAACCGCCATTAACACACACTTACACACACACATAAGCTCAAATTCTACACTTTACAGGCCACAAAAGAAAAATGATTCTTATTTCAAAAAGAAGGATCCTAGCCAATGGTGTGCATATCATGAAGACTTTGGCCATCTTACTGAAGATTGCAAGATGTTGAGAAGGGAGATCTCCACTCTTCTGGCCAAAGGATATCTTAAAGAACTCCTTGGAAGAAAGAAAGCTAGAGATGTTGAGGGAATGGATTTCTCCAAGCCTAAGCCAACTCAAAAAGCAGATTCTCCACCTCCAGATGCAAGAGTAATTAACACTATTTCTGGCGGATCAGAAGTATGTGGGACAACATACTCAGCAGCCAAGAGATTTGCAAAACAAAGCAAGGCAGATAAAGGAGAAAAAGGCGTGAAGAAAGCTTCAATTTCAGATTCAGATATTGTCTCTTTTAATGACATAATGGAGCCTCATCATGACGGTTTGGTTGTCACTTTATTTATTGCTAACCATTATGTTCGCAGGATCTTGATAGATAATGGAAGCTCAGTGAATATAATCAAGCTGGAGACCCTGAGAAGAATGGATATTTCAGAAGACAATATTATTGGCAAGGCATCACCACTAATTGGATTCAGTGGCGAGACCAAATATACTGTTGGTGAAATTAAGCTACCGGTATATGTTGGAGGGGTTAATTCCATGCAAAAATTTTGTGTGGTCGACACTCTTCCAGGCTGCAACATAATTTTGGGAAGGCCCTGGATTCATGAAATGAAGGCAGTACCATCAACATATCACCAATGTGTTAAATTACCAACACCTTGGGAGTGGTCACTGTTAAAGGAGATCAACAAGAGGCTAGAGAATGCTACACATCCACCATGAAGTCAGCAGCAAAGTCAACTTCACAATAGCAATTACAGAAGAGGATCTTCGATGTTGATGAACCAGAGGAGCAAGATGTTAAAGAAGTTATTCTGGTCCCTGAAGATCCTAACATCAAAGTATTATTAGGCGCAAAGATCTCGAAAGATTTGGAGGTCAAACTTACTGATTTTCTAAAAGCTAGAATGAAGACTTTTGCTTGGAAGCAAGAAGATATGACTGGAATATCTAGAGATGTGATTACACACAAGCTTGGAATTGATAAAAGTTTCAAGCCAATCCAACAAAAAAGAAGAAAATTCGCTCCGGAAAGAAATGCAATTATCCAAGAAGACGTGGAGAGATTATTAAAGGCAAAAATGATTAGGGAAGTAAAATTTCCTGAATGGCTAGCAAACGTGGTGGTGGTGCAAAAGAAAAATGGAAAATGGAGAGTCTGCGTAGACTTCACAGATCTCAATAAAGCCTGCCCAAAAGATCCATTTCCGCTGCCACATATTGATGCAATGGTCGATGCAACTTCTGGACACGAGATGCTCACATTTATGGACGCTTCTTCTGGATTCCAGCAAATTCAAATGGAACCTGAAGATCAAGAAGCCACCGCCTTCATGACCCCGACAGGTATTTATTGTTATATTGCTATGCCTTTTGGTCTTAAAAATGCAGGTGCAACATATCAAAGGCTAGTCAACATGATGTTCAAAGACCAACTGGGGATACGATGGAAGTCTATATAGATGACATGGTGGTGAAATCGAAGAAAGCTGAAGATCACTTGAAAGATCTTGAAGTGGCCTTCAACATCCTGGACAAATATAATATGAAGCTGAATCCTGCAAAATGCAATTTTGGAGTTGGCGCTGGAAAATTTCTGGGATATATGGTCACTAAAAGAGGAATAGAAGCAAGCCCAGAATAGATCAAGGCTATCTTGAACTTGAAGTCTCCATCGAATGCTAAAGATGTTCAAAGATTAACTGGGAAGCATTTGTTAGGTCGGAAATCGACCAAGTATAATTTGTTCAGAAATAGCTTGAAGTTCAGTGAAAACATTTGTACAGAATTCTGAGCCATCTCAGAATTCCTTCACTGAAGCTTCACTTCAGTTCAGATCGAGACAAATCTGAAGCATTCATTCTGAAGTCAAAGACTAAAGTATGAAGAAGAGAATCATCTCAGAAGCGAGCAAAGAGTGA
>CM067172.1:5739018-5784016 GCA_034093135.1 Erigeron breviscapus | reverse complement strand
TTTTTTTATCGTTCCTGCCTATCTGTTCCGAATGCTTTATCTATCAGCCGCTGATATGTCGCTCCTGCATTTTTTAGGCCGAAAGGCATTTTCTTGTAGCAGAATATTCCTTCATTAGTGTAAAAAGTTGTTTTGTCTTCATCGGGTGGGAACATTTGGATTTGATGGTACCCCTTATAGGCATCTAGGAAGCACTTTAGCTTGAATCCGACTAGGGATTCGACTTTCCAGTCGATTTCTGGTAGAGGATAACAATCTTTGGGGCATGCTTTATTGATGTCTGTGAAATCCACGCACATTCTCCATCCACCGTCATGTTTTTTGACCATGACTGGGTTTGCCACCCAACTTTGATACTTCACTTCCCTGAGGATTCCTGCTTGTACCAAATCTGCCACTTGCTCTTTTGCTGCCTTGCTTCTGTCTGGAGCTAGGCTCCGTTTCTTCTGCTTTATTGGCTTACATGCGGCATTGCGTTTAGCTTGTGTTGAGTGTCCCATTAAATCTCTAACTGCCGTGGAACTCCCGTCATTTCTGCTGGAGTCCAGGCAAAAACATCTTTGTTTCGTTCCAACAGTTCTTTCAACTTTTTCTTTATCTCTTCCGGCAAACTCCTACCAAGACGTGTTCCGGATATTTATCATTGATAAAGATTTTTTCTTCTGGCCCCTCAACACTGCTCACTTGCTTACTTGCTTCATCTTTTGTTTCTTGTTTACTTGTTTCGGCCAGATTAACCTGGTGTGCCGTGGTGGCTTCCGACCGTATACAGATGACGCCGTAAGGTGTTGGTAGTTTTGCCATGGCATGCACCGGCAATGCTATGATGCCAAGTCGGCGCATTGCTGTCCGTCCCAGGATAATGTTGTATGGTGATTCTGCTTTTACAATCACGAAATTTAGTATTCTTCGATCTTATTTTCTGACCTTCTCCGATTGTAAATGGTAAACCAATCACCAAAGTGTTTCATGCCACTAAAGTGTTTCAAGTGATTATCTGGATCATCCTTTCCATCATACATTTCCATTCCTTTCGGGAGTCCCCCCTCTGGCAATGGGTAGTCTTCAATCCACTGGACAAAGGGACCGGGCTCTGTCTGGACGATCATATCTGCTTCCGGAGGTAGTCCGGTATTACTTGTTTGCTGGTTGGGTTGTTGACTGTTGAATTGCGGAGGTTGTGCCGGAGTGAACCCCGGCTGTGGAGTAAAGAATGGGCTATTTTGCGGTATAAAATATTGATGTTGCTGCGGAAAGCCATTTGGGAAATATTGCTGGTCGTATCCCATCGATGGTACCGGTGTGGGCTGCGGCATATACGCGTACCCGTAGCCGTTGTACGCTGGGTTGTATGTTTGGCCTTGTTGATTAATTTGCTGCGCCGCGAGCGGTGGTAGGTTAGTGGTCGGAGCTTGTGTTGTCGCTGTGTTACTGGTCGGAGGTGCTCTTTCGGTCACTGTTTCACTGAACCGTTCCCGGCCACCCGCTCCCCTCGCTGGGTTTTGTTGAGGTGGTGTTTCTGCCTCAATTTCTTCATCTACATCTTCACTCCAGTCGTCATAATCTAGCCGAGTTTGCACACTGCGCATATTCATGCGCCGTAGGCATTCTCTGAGTAGTGGCTCGATTGTTTCGGACTGTCTTTCATTGTTATTTCTCGAAAATCCCGGAGGTGACCGCTGGTTCTCCTCCGTCATTTGTTCGTCACAATCAGTTAGTAAAGTACGGATGGCGCCACTTGTTTAAGCATAAATTTACACGGGCCTAACTATGTTATGTTTATACTTAATTTCAGGGGTTTTAATCTTGTTTAGAACGTGATAGGATTTATCAGAGACTTGTTAGCGGTTCCCGGTTGGTGTGGAGGTATGATCAACTTTCACGCTATCAAGTATATGAATGGGTGTGTGTGTGTTTTTAACATGAATTGAGTGTGTTGATCTGAGGCAAAGGTCTACTATTTATAGGCACCAAGGAAGGGTGGTCCTTGGTGCATGACGCCTCTATGGCAGGAGACCGTTATTCGGTGCGTCGTCTAGCGTAACAAACTTTGTCTCTTTAGGTCAGACGTTCAGTACGTCTCTGCAGTGTACGAGCATGGACGTCACTGGTTCGAGGTACAATTGGCTTCGGATTAGTGAGTAATACCGAACCGTAATGATGTCCGTAGCAAGTGCCGGAGGGCATACGTCATCATTTTCCATGGCAGTAAAGAGATGGAACGTGTACCTTATAACAAAATTATCAGACATCTTACTAATGTGTTAAACTATGATAAAACAACATTATTCCATTGTATAAATTCTAAGAAAATGGTAAATAATTGTGATCCAAAACATGTACTTTATTGAAAGGACTAGTGAATGAAAATGTATAAACTTTCCCCGTCTTGCTATTGTATGTATCCAAACTCTAAAAACCTCGTATGTATTTAACTTTTGACTTTTCACGATTGATGTATCAACATGTTAGAACAAATAAACACTTGATGTGGGACCACCAGTTATGCTTAGGTGTGTTGTTAATTTAGCATGTAATAAAGTTTGTCGATTCTGGTATTGTCTGTATCCCTTTATTAGAAAACCGGTTACTTATTATTTAGAGCACTCCTGATGCTCTCTTCCACCACCAGTCACCACTGGTATTGTCTGTATCCCTTTATTAGAAAACCGGTTACTTATTATTTAGAGCACTCCTGATGCTCTCTTCCACCACCAGTCACCACCAGTCTTTGTCAGCTGCACATAGAAAACTCCCCCCCTCCCCCCCCTTTTTTTTTTTAACTCTAGCCACCACTAATTCTTTCCAACATCTCTAATGCCACCACTAGTCAGGTTCCACTTATTTTCTACTGAGTGAAGAAAGAAAAAAATAAGAAAAGAAAAGAGCTTTCTATTCTATGTTGTGGCCACCACCACAATAGCCTCCACCTTGAGTAACTCGTGGTGGCATTAGGAGTCCTCTTAGGTGAGTTGTGAAAAAAAATAAGAGTTAGCTAAATACACATACAAGACATCCCTAATCTGTTCAAGTTGTGGAAAAGGCGAAAAAGTGTAAGGTTAGTGATCTTTTTAATTTCTCTAATACTTCTTTTGGGAGACTGCAGAATTGGGCTAGAAGTTTCGGTGGGGATAGTGAAAAGAAGGAACGGGAGGCTCCTATTGCTCTCTCTTTTAGAAGAGATAAATGAAAATGGATGGGCGCTAGTGGTGAATTTTCAGTACAGGAAGTTAAAAATTTTCTCATGAGCGATAAAGACTTAAGTAATAGATATGTCATAAAATGGTCAAGATAGGTTCCGAGGAAATGCAATATTTCTATGCGGAGGGCTGTTATGGACAGGGCTCAAGCCATGCTTGTCTTAAAGGCGCATAACGGTTGTTTGGGGATATATTATGCGGGCTATACAAGGAAGAACCCGACTCTGTTGAGCACCTGTTAGGGGGCATGCGACATCGCCATGATGGTGTGGCATCATATTAGCGTTTGGGGTAAGGTCGCTCCTATATATGCATTTTCTATTAAGGATTTAGCCGAGACTCATAAGTCATAACCATGTCGGGTTAGGCAAGCAGGCCGAGAAGATTTTTAAAGGGATCGTTATGGTGGTTTGTTGGAGTATATGGAAGTCAAGGAATGAATACGAGTTTTCAAATATAGAGGTTAATGTCGGGAAGAATATGATGATGATCAAGGTATCGAGTTTTAGTCTTAGATGGTTGAACAAAGGATGATAAGATTAGTTGGAAAGATTGGTGTATATTTAATGTAACATGAGTATTGTATACGTTTTACTCTCGTGTTTTACAGGGGTGTTTGTAAATGAAATTTACCTTTAAAAAAACTAATTACCACATATGTTTTCAAAGTTGAATACACACGATGGCAAAACAATCAAAGTTTATTACCAGTTCATCAATGTAAAACTGGAGTTTGCTTAAAGTGTTACATCGCCACTTGGGCCATAGTCAAGGTCCGGTAAAGTGTTACATGGCGATTGGAAATTACTTTTACAGGTATGGTTATTAAAAATAATACTAGAATTTTAAATTCCTACCAAGATTTTAGGACAAAGAACGAGGAATTGAAAGTTGAATATCCAAATCCAAATAAATATAATATATAATATTAATATCTCGTATATATATAATACACACCTTCCTTGTAGAGATGATCGAGAGCCAAAATCGAGTAGCGATCACATATTCACATCAAAAGCAGTAAAGAAGTGTAAAGAAAAGAAAACCGACGTTTCTTCTTCACTCTTTACAGTTTCTTTTTATTAATAAATAATTTAATTAAATAAAATTTTAATATACTACAGTAAGGTCGGTTTGTGAATTACCGTGGCTAATAATATCAGATTGGATGCATGCAGTACAACTTTGCAATGCATAAAGTCATGATATATTAGTAAACTGCTTTAACAGTTTAAGCCCAGGATTGGCCCAATTGACTGTACGAGTGACATACTGACATATCTAATTATCTATATATCTAACTAGAAAGGTTAATCGCGCTTCGCTGCGGTATTCTAATGTTCAGCATTGTCAACAAACTATACCAATTAAACCAAAGTGTCAAACCAGAGTTGGTCAATTTCAATGGAAAATTAAAGTTCGAGATAGGCTAATGGATGAAAAGGTAGCGTAAAGTCTAACAACCTTCTATACAATCAATCAGTACAAAGTATTACCGATATAAAGTAGTTTCCCTAATGACTCAGTAAGTTTACACACTCAGTAGTCCGTATGGTAAGATTTGCTTTCCCATTCTTATTGTCAATGCTCTACATAACTAATATTGCTAGTCCAGTACTAAATGGATGATGTTGAATATACATTGTCAAAAGAAATTTCTAAAACACAGAATTCACAAAAAAATACATTTCACCAAGACCTTTAAGCGTAAAAAAACTACGAAAAAACAAAAATTGATATGAAGAAATAAACGGCTGCAGAATAAGAAGCCCGCTTTGCCATCCTATTATCCTATTGGAAAAGATCTGAAATGGGCTAGGCGTACAACCATGGTATTACGCCTAGCTAATTCGGTGATTTGTGATACCATTTCTAGTAGCACCCTGAACCAAATCAAGGTATCACATGACCACTTTTTATTTAAGGAATTGTTCCAAGTTAGTACTCCAGCTATCAAAAGGATCGATAACCAAGCATTGCTGCAAGGACACTTAAAATGTTGAGACTCTCTCTGCACTCGCAAATCAGCTTCTAGTAAGATTTCAAGATATACAAACAAAGAGGTTGTAATAAAATTCATAATCCAAGCACAAAAAATGAGTCAAGTCTTACTTACCAATAGGCAATTAGGGGCTCATAGCAATCAACCGATCAACCACCACTCCACACCAATGCAAGCAGGGGTATATGAAGAAAGAAACCCGTAAAAGAAGCAAATAGCCTAACAATATATACCGTATAGGTACTCAAAAGGTAAATTGACATATACACGTCGACATCATGAGTAACAAAAGTTGGGTATCTGTTACTGCAAAACAACAACTTCATATCGCAACAAAATTAAAGACTTGTATTTTCTTAGAACAATTAGCTATGTCGATGGCTCACCAATAAAGTACCGATATAAAAGTTTTAAAACTTCAGTTATGTATGTCATATGGAGATATATTTAAAAATGAATGAAAGCACTTTGATAGGAAAAAGATAGGCACTTTTATGAGAAAGAATGGATACATAGCTAGTTTTACCTATCATTATCGCTGAAATGAAACTGAAATCATAAGCAGAGCATTGGATAGGCTCCGATAATTTCAAGTACCTAGAAATTCAGTTCCAAAAAGCAAATGTAAACACTGCATTAAAAAGGATGCAATAAGTTTAAATTGAGCCTAGGCTGTATAATTGGTAAGTTATACTGAGTATTTAAGTAAAGCTAAATATTAATATCAAAAATGAAAAAATATAAACTGTAATTAAACTCTACAAACCACTAATTGTGTAAGTTATAGATATGAATCATATGATGGCAGCAATTGAAGAGCACTACTAAGTATAAGAGATGTATACATAAAGCCAAACTACCACAAAAATAAGTCAGGTAAATATTACTAAAATAATTATCTATAACCTCAAAACCAACCTACCAAAATCACAGATCCTACTATGAAAGTAAAAGGAAAAATTGAACCTTGTTTGATCTATGCAAGCCACATATATAGACGATGGCGTTCCCCATCTTCCGCTAGCCTATGGATTTAATTTATTTTTGACCGTCGACAATTTGCACACTTATATTTGTTTTATCTAGACAAGAAAGTAAATAAGAAAGTAAAGAACATGAACAAGAATAAGTTCAAATGCAAATATCTAAGCAAGTCTAATCATATGTTTCATTGATTAAACGATGAATACATGGTCGATATTACAACTTGTCTTACAAGAATACAAATGAACTAAATAATTGCTAAGTCTAGACACACTATAAACTTAAGCAATTACAAGAGAGAAAATAAAGTGACACACACTTTGTGGTGACAAACACACTTTTAAATGATGCGGCTGTGTTGCTTTATATAGGGAGGAATTAGGGCAACACAGCCTTACAATGATAGTGATGTGATAGTGGTTGTCGACACCTCATAGGCTCGTTGTACTTTGATCCAGGAGCCTTTGTCTTCTTTACCAAAACGGGTATGAAAGAGAGAAACCCTTGTTTTGGTCCCAACTGTACCTTTGCCATATAAGGTAATATTCAGTTGGAAGAACCACCATGTGACTTCTTGTCTTCTTATGGTTTGAAAACTTCCCGCCTTGACACACAACTTGGGAAGTAAGCCACCCGCTGACAAGAGTCATTGACTCGTTGATGACTTGCTGACGACTCACGTCAGCGACCAAGTCTGGTCAACGAATCCTTGACTCAACAATTTGAACAGGATGGGCAACCACGCCAATCATGCTCACCATTTGCTGAAATTTGATCTTGGCTAAAGGCTTAGTCAAGATATCTGCCAGCTGCTTGTCCCCTGTTACATGTTCCACCGTTACCAAGCCATTCTCAACACACTCTCGAATGAAGTGGTAGCGAGTATTAATGTGTTTACTCCTTCCATGAAACACTGGATTTTTGGTTAAGGCTATTGCAGATTTGTTGTCGATCTTAATGAGCACGGGCTCATAATTTAGACCTGTAATCTCACCCAGAAGTTCTTGTAACCATATTGCTTGGCATGCTGTTGCCGTGGCAGCCATAAACTCTGCTTCGCACGATGAGAGTGCCACCGTGTTTTGTGTCTGGTCAGCGAATCCTTGACTCAACAATTTTTCTCCTTAAATTAAATCACAGATCTAGCTTCTTCCCCAAACAATTCCTCGTCTATTTTAGATTTGGTATGTATGCTTGTGTATTTGTAATTCAGATCTAGATAGATTAGATGAGTATAATGTGAACGGTGGTGCTGGTGTGTGAATAGATACTTGTGTGTGAGATTGAGAGAAATAAAAGAAACGCAGACATGTTGGAGAAAATTAAGACCTAATTATTTACCTTGTCATCATCGTATTCATCTCTCGGTGGAAGTGATGGATGAAGGAGAGGATGATGGTGATGGATGTATGGCTTGCAGTAGCTGGAGTATTTTGAAGAAGAAAAGCCCAAAAAAATTTTGGGGATAAGAGATACAGAAAGAATAAAAAAATAATTTTTTGCTACAGTGATTTGCTACAGTATCATCACTCACATAACCGACATTTGTGTTTTGTTATATATCTAATTGGGCCTATTCGAATATCTAAATATTTTAACTCGACGTATTTATGGATCAACGTAGCGATAGCGATGGTTTTTGATAAGGATTAAGGAACCATGCCGAAACCGACTTGAATTGAAACCGAGAACCAAATCCCGTACCGATTCATGGGTCAGTATTAATATCGATATTTCAGTTTTGTATACATTTTAATTTGTCATCAAGTGTGATTGTTTTCTCACGGGTATTTCTTAGGTGTTTGTATACGATGATGATCATAAGGGTCAATAACGATGCCAAGGATGTATGTAACTATTCAAAAAAGCATATTCAGAATGTAATCGATGCGAAATGACAAACATTTTAATAAGTATCTTATGAACGTATATACTCCAATTAGTTATGAGTTTAGAAAGCATTCTACCCAACAACCTAAAAGCTGCATACAGAACCTCTGTAAATCAATAATGTTAGAGACCAACATATTTTATTAACTTAACGAGATATTATTATATCAAAAATTAATAAATTATTAATTTAAAGAGGTTCATGTATTCTTTAAAATTTTCATGTCTAATGTACATTCACACATTATATGAAACAAGAGTCCATAGCAAATTGCTTTCAATACGGTAAAATTCGTTCGATGAATCCAACCGGCTCAAGTAATCTAACGACGTAAACTCTAGAGAAGACATTCAGAGCTTGAGAGTTTGATTACGGGTATTCATTATTAGCACAAAATGGATGTGAATGCATTGCGAGATTATCCTCGTGAAAATAATGAATGTTATGAGGTTCAAAACATTGAAGAAATGTGACGGATACTGTTCAAAATAAAGTTGATGACGAAGTTGAGGATGATACAGTCGTTTTGAAATCGGTCACTCGGAAAGAAGCATTGCAAGCGGCAACAACAACTCTTCACAACTTTTTGTTGCCATATGATGAAGAAATTTGACAAAATACATGAAGAAATTTAAAGATATATATTCAACATGGATTTGAAGTTAAAAAAAAACAAGTGACTATAGATTTATTTTCTACTAAACAATATTAGAATTTTAGAATATTTAAGGAATTATTAATTTATAGTTTTGATGGGACCTATATATTTACATTAGGGTTTCAAAAAAAATTATTATCTTATTATTTTATTGATTGGTGTCCAATTTTGTACTGGTCTCAACTTGGGACCAGACAAATTATTAATTTTATCGAGGTTATTAATTTATCGAGTATTAATTTATAGAGGTTTTACTGTATTTGCCAAAAAATGAAAAAGTCCACCATGCAACCAAATGCAGGTATCAGACGTCAATTACCCTAGGTGATGATCAACCATTTGATGATTGTTCCTTGTATAAACAGACATCAACCCAATTTCAATTTGATGATTGTTCCTTGTATAATTGTTTCAATTTCACGTGTAAAAATTTCTTTGGTTTAATGCTATGTGTAAGTAAGATTATATGTTGCAGCAAACATCAATAATCAATATCAATAATATATATTATATGGACATCAGTAAGTTAATATGTGTATTATATTATTATATATATATATATATATATATATATATATTGTATCATTTTGTTATTAGATGAAGTTTTAAATGCATTAATTTATATATATATATATATATATATATATATATATATATATATATATATATATATATATATATATATATATATATATATATATATATATATATATATATATATATATATATATATATATATATATATATATATATATATATATATATATATATATATATATATATATATATATATATATATATATATATATATATATATATATATATATATATATATATATATATATATATATATATATATATATATATATATATATATATATATATATATATATATATATATATATATATATATATATATATATATATATATATATATATATATATATATATATATATATATATATATATATATATATATATATATATATATATATATATATATATATATATATATATATATATATATATATATATATATATATATATATATATATATATATATATATATATATATATATATATATATATATATATATATATATATATATATATATATATATATATATATATATATATATATATATATATATATATATATATATATATATATATATATATATATATATATATATATATATATATATATATATATATATATATATATATATATATATATATATATATATATATATATATATATATATATATATATATATATATATATATATATATATATATATATATATATATATATATATATATATATATATATATATATATATATATATATATATATATATATATATATATATATATATATATATATATATATATATATATATATATATATATATATATATATATATATATATATATATATATATATATATATATATATATATATATATATATATATATATATATATATATATATATATATATATATATATATATATATATATATATATATATATATATATATATATATATATATATATATATATATATATACATGGGGCTAGATAATTTTCACATGCATAGATTTTATTTTTGAAATTATATATATAATGTTAGTAGAGCTTAGAAAGAAAATTCAATGAAATTTTGATTTTAACCATTCAAATTGATAAACAAAATAAATCATAACCTTTGAAACTAATAGTCAAACTTACCTTGAATAAACATTGTAAACATTGAAATTGAAATATTTGAACACAATTGTAAAAGTTTTACAACTTGACGGAAGGTATATTTTAGATTTTGAATCAAATGTTATAATATATCTATACCATTAATATAAGTCCACTAATATAAGTAATTTTTTGCATTAATCACTACAAAGAAAGCCAATATGTCACATATTAATTTGTTTGATATTTTTGTTTGAATTTGAGTGATTATAGTAAAAGACATTATTTTATATATATTTATTATACTTTTACATAATTATGATGATTTGACTTTTCTTTTATATAGTTATTGTAAAGTCCCTCACACGATGGTTTTAACCCACGAGTGTAAAATAACAAGACAAGTATGAACTAGAATCGGACTAGTATTACTTCAATATAAATATGCAAGAATATAAACAAAGTAATAAATGACTTTAAGCAATATTTAAACAAGTAAATAAAAGGTGGAACACGAATGTAGTTTTCAAGTGTATTTTCTTTATGATGTATAAACAAAATACAAGATCGTTGCGGAACCTAGATATTACACGTATGTAAGTATCTAAACAATCTTTGAATTACAAGTGATCTATACTTGCTAAATAAACTCCTTTGATCGATATACTTAGAGTTGTGAAGTATAGCTGTTTAGATCGAGAGTATTTAAGCAAGTTCACCAATTTGCTAAAAAGTAATTTCTCAAAGAAATGACTTTGTATTTATAGGCAACAAAATTCACCAGTGAATTTTGTGCCGTACAAATATGGTTGGATACATTTAATGATCCGACAAGAACATTAAATGTATTGGATAAGGAATAAGGATAAAGTCACATCAAGTGCAAGTGTATCCTTTTATCCAACCACCTTAACACACGTATACTTTGGTAAAGAACAAGTGGGTTGTTCTTTGGAAAGTGTGTAAAGGCTTAAAGTCAATCCTCGATATCAGTGTTCAGACTTGTAAGGTCTAGAACACTGACAATCCTCCAGTGTACAGATCTGGTAAGACTTTCCAGTGGACTCCGCCATTTGATAAGTCTTCTTTCTTCAGACTTCAGTCTTTGACTTCAGTCAGAATGTCTTCAGTAGAGTAGATCTGGACTGGGGTGAAGACCAGTGATCTCATCTGGAGAATACTCCAGATTTCCTATACAAGTATTTGCTCATTAGTCTTCCATTATTTCTAGACAAATCTTTAGAAGGACTCCAGATCCCAAGTCTGGAGTAGGTCCAGCAGAACATGTTTTCTGGTCAGATCTTCAGTGAGCTCCAGTAGTCGAGTCTGGAGCGAGTCCAGCAAAACATGTTTTGACAAACCTTCAATAAGGTTCCAGTAGTCCAGTCTGGAGCCAGTCCAGTAAGTCTGGACTAAATCTGGACCTAACAAATTCCCCCTATTTGTTTAGAAATAATGCAAGTATTTTCAGGCTTATAGATATACAAATTTGTATGTCTGGAAAACACTTGGTCGATTTAAGTCTAAAAAATCTAAGTTACTGAAAAACACTTTATAGATCATGAGTGTTTTCAGTTTCATCTTTTAAGTTCTAACTTAGACTAAATCTGGTCATTTACTTATAAAAATAAAAAATTGCAACTATCATTACTTTCATCAAAAGGAAAATAATTACAACTTTCATAAGACAATTAATTACAATAAGTACAATGATAAAAGGTTTAGGCCCTTCTTTTCGATGTCCTTTCTGGAGCATCTTCAGTAGCCTTCCTCTTTGGAGATGGAGATGATGGAACAGACACTGGTGGTCTCAGACCCAACACAGCTTCCATTTGTTGAATTCTTCTCCAGACCTTTTCGATTCTCTTCATAAAGGCCTTCACATCTGGAGAGAGATCAGTTTTACCTTTAAAGGTCAATCCTATCTCCTTCAGTTCAGTCCATCCAAAAGCTTGGACTGAAGTATCCTTCCTTTCATCTGTAAAGTTACCCTCTCTGGTCAACTTCACATTGAATCTGGTCATTCCTTGATGAATTTCAGCCAATTTGATTTCAGCATTAACAATCTTTCTTGCATTGGCCCTGAAATTCATCATTTCATCATATTTTGCCTTCTGCTTAGCCAAGTGAACCATTTCTTCAGTTTCCCTGGATACACCACTCTGTTGTCCTTCAGTGGACTGGTGATGTTGATTAATTCTAAGAGTAGTATCCAGTGGAATGAAGGTGCTAAGATCACCATCTTTTATTGCCTTCACTTGTCTGGCAGTAAGCTTTGGTAGACCAGTCATCCTTTTCCTGTATTCCAACTCCAGAGCACCAGCATTTCTTCTTATCTTTTTCTGGAGGCTTACAAGCTCCTCCTTTCTTTGTCTGATCAACTCTGGAATTGTAACACCATAATCAATGAGTCATATACCTGTTCTTCTTCAGCGTAGAACGAGCGTACATGGACATCATTCAGTGCATCAAGACACTGATGAACTCTGGGGTCATCTTTCATCCTTTTGAAAACTTCAATATTTATGCCCAACCTTCCAGCATTATAGGAATCCAGAGTGCCCATTATAGCCATCTCCCTTTGATGGGCCAGCAGTTCATTCTTTTGATTTGTCTTGAAAATTTCAATCATGATGCACTGTTGTTGTAACTTCCTTGATGTTTCATTGTCAACATCTTCAATCTGCTCTTCCTCTTCACCAGATACAACCTTTTCTTTTCCTTTAACTGCCTTCAGTGTGGTAGGAATATCTGGGAAGGTTTCAAACTGGGGTTCACTGGCTTCAGTACCAGTAACCTCTTCTTCAGTCTGCACACTGGCTTCAGTGCCAAGTGCTCTCTGGGCTAATCGTGCACTGGCATCAGTACCAGTCACTTGTTTTCTTTGAACAATGCTTTCAGTAGCAACAGCCCTTACAACTTCTTCTTTCCTCTTTCTTATCAAACTTTCTTGGACACCAGATGATGGAATAGACAATTTTTCCCCCTTGGAATGATCTCTAGTCCTGGACTTCAGATCATTCCACAATTCTTCCATCATGTGCCTGTCCAGAGAACCAAAAGTTCTTCCTTGTTCTGGCATGGAAGCAGTCATACCAGTCTTGAGTGCCTGGACTTCCCTTTTAATAATTTCAATTTCTTCTGGCAAGTCCTTTGGCAGCTCAACCTCAATCATCTGAACAACTTCAGGCAACAAGCTCTCTTGAATGTTTCTTAGAACAGAATTAGAGATATCATCAGTGATTGTCTTCAGCATATCACCCCTAAATTTTCTAATAATTTCATCACTAAGGGTGCTGACAATATCATTCTGATCTAATGTTGGCCTGCTCTCCAGAGAACCAACCCTTGTAACCAGTTTCTCAACCTCTTCTTTCAGACCTGCCAGTGGTTGAACAATTTGACTATCCACTGCAGTCTGAACAGAAGTCACCAGTCTGGACTCCAAACCCTGGACTGCCACTTTAAAGTTTTCAGAATTTCGATTGGTGGCCAGTACCAGCTCATCTAACTTCTCGAACACTAACTTCTCATTCTCAGCGAAGAGGTTCATTTCTGATGCTAAGTTGTTTGACAATAAGGACTTGAAATCAGAAATAACCTGGGAAGATGACTGAAGTGATCTCTCCAGGTCCGCCACCTTACTAAGAAGGCCTTGGACCTCGGTTGAAGAAGAAGTGGAGAGACCAGAGGGTTGTTCCAGATGAGAGGTCATTCTCTCCATTACTGGTACTTGTGCCCAGACCTCTTCAGATTCAACATTTGAGTCTGGCACACTTTGTTCGGTTAGATTGACTGGTGGTTGAGATTGGATTGTTGGTGGATTGAAGTATGAAGTTGTTTGTGGAATTGAAGGTGGTGGAGGTGGTGGCATGTTCGATTCTGGTGGTGGTGGAGGCATTTCTGGTTCTGGTGGTGGTAAGTTTGTTTCTGGTGGGGGTGGTGGCATTTCTGGTGAACTTTCAACTTGTACATTTTCTTCACCCAGAAAATTCATATCAATATCAAGGTTCTGCCCTTCAGAAATGGGAGAATCAGCCTCTTCCCAAAACATATCACCAGTAGATGTATTAACCTGTTCACCAGCCTGGACATTCAAGTCAATCTGAGCCTCTTGCTCACCAGATGCTTGTTCTTCAATCTGAACCATCTCCTCAACAACTTGAGCAATATCATCTTGTACAACAGCCTGGACTTCAGTATCCACTCTCTGTTCAAATTGTACACCAGATTCAATATTCTCTTCAAAAATGGGAGACCCATCAACATTCATTATATCACCAGGATGGGTTGATGGATTTACCTGGACTCCTCCCCTCATCAGACGCCTATGTGATCTTGGTCGTCTGGAAAGCTCAACAATCGGTTGCATACTTTCTACAGGAGCCACTTGACTGATAGGTTGTACCATCTCTACAACCTGGACATCTTGGTCACCAGAATGTTCTTCAACAACTTGAACACTTCCTGGTGCCACAATCTCTTCTGCCCTTTGAAATGAGAGCATGGACTGAGGAATATCTACCTCACCATCTCTTGACTGTAGGTTGTTCAGATCCCTTAAAAACTCACTCATGGAAAAATGAGTAGTATTAATATTGTATTGGTCTCCTAGACCACTTCTGAACATAAGGGAAAGAAAACGAATAAATGGAACGTGTGGTTTTCTCCCTTTTGCTTTCAGTCTATCCACCAAATCATTGAACAAAATTTGAGCGAAGTCCACTCTTATCCCAAACCACAAACAATAGGCAATCTGGAGCTGCGTTTGATTTATCTGATCAAGACCTCCAGAACTACCTCCTAGACACTCTACCAAATGAGTGAAGAAAAATCTCCACGAATCTGTCAGCCTACTCATATAAATTGTTCCTTTTCTCAACAACTGGCCTTGGTCATCTACAATTTCTGTGTGCCCCATCAACCTGCACACTTCCCTGAAATTTATGCCAGTAGGGAGTTCGATGGGCAGCTCATTCTGGTCATGGTAGTTCAACTGTAAAACAGACCTGAGCAAATTCACCGAAAAACTCAAAGATCTGGTACCTCCATTGAGAGTGTAAGAAATTGATGAAGTTTCTTCATTATAGAAAGCGGAGTACCAGAATTCACATAAGTAGTCATGATACATTCTCCCTGGATTTAGGGTTAATGCACCATACAAAGGGGATGAGAGAAAGAAAGTATTCAATCTCCCAATGATTGATTGAGCAGGATGAGAACTGGAAAGTTTGGCCATCCAGTTATTCATATTTATTCGAATAGCTTTGGCTTCAAGAGTAATATGTCTCGGTTTAACAACATCATCAACCGGAGCATATTCAGCAGATAAAAGATTTTTGGGTGCCATTTATGATTGATAGATGAGAATGAAAATGAATAAATTTAGGGCTTATGAAGAATTTAATGAATTGCAGTAAATATGAGAGTTTTATGATTGGAAAATGAATGAAGAAAGAAATTAATGAAGGAATTTTAAGATTTGGGAGTAAATGTTCGAAGTAAATGAAATTGAAAGTGAAAGTGGGTATATATAGGAGAGAAATAATGTGGAACTCAAACGATTAATTTGAATTTATCAAATACAATTTTTGATCGGGTTCTGAGATCCGCATTAATTACATCACATCACACATTAATGTGTGATGGTTTACAGCCCACAAAACAGTAACAACTTGTACTTTTTATCTTCCCAATGTAAAATATCATCATTTCGTTTGAAAAATTACATGCCACGTAGGATTTATAAGATAAATATCTTTGAAAAAGTTTGCTTACGTGGCACACACAATGACCAAGTATTTTAAAAAGTATTGTGACATAATTCAGTCCATCTGAAGGTTGACTAGACACTCCAGTATCACTGGTGGATTAGTCCAGTGAAGCATGTACTGATGGTACACTGGAGGGACACTCCAGTAAAGTACCAGTGAAAACCATTTTGAAAGACTGGTAACCTCAAACATGCACGTCAACTAATATAGACAAATGAGAGGGACACATTTACAAGGAGACATAAGTCAACTCAAACACGCACTTCAACTTATCTAGTTACCAGTGAGAGGGACACATCTACAAAGCACCAGTAATATTTTCTGGACAATTTGTCCAGTAAGAAAATTTTGTCCAGTGAGAAAATTTTGTCCAGTGAGAAAATAAATTAATAAATTCCTTTGAACTTTAAACATTTTTAAGAAAAATATATCTTTCAAAGTCTTCCCCCTGGAATGTTGATCCAGAAATAAATTTATGAATCTTTAAATCAAAGATCCTTAGTAGTACACAATGGCGTTCAATACTAAGGTTCCAGATTTAAGGGTTTAACATTCCCAACTCACCAACAAGATATTCAAATGTTTTGACATCCAGTGGTTTAGTAAAAATGTCAGCGAGTTGTTTGTCAGTGGGGATAAAATGGAGTTCAATTTTTCCTTTCACAATATTATCACGAATGAAGTGATACCTTAGATCAATGTGCTTGGTTTTGGAATGCATGACTGGATTGTTTGAGATAGCAATGGCACTGGTATTATCACAAAAGATTGGAGTCTTTGAATACTTAATACCATAATCAAGCAACTGGTTCTTCATCCAGAGTATCTGAGCACAACAACTGGCTGCAGACACATATTCAGCTTCAGCAGTGGACAATGAAACTGAAGTTTGCTTTTTACTGGTCCAGCTGACCAGTTTGCCACCAAGGAAATGACATCCACCAGTAGTGGATTTCCTGTCTATCTTACAACCTGCATGATCTGAATCTGAATAACCCATTAGATCCATGCCTGAGCCTTTGGGGTACCAAAGACCTAGACTGGGGACACCTTTAAGGTACTTCAGTATGCGCTTTACAGCAAGCATATGAGATTCTTTTGGATTAGACTGATATCTGGCACATAAACATGTTGAAAACATAATATCTGGTCTACTGGCAGTTAAATACATCAGTGAACCAACCATGCCTCTATAGACAGTGGTGTTCACTGGTTTACCATCTGGATCAGAGTCCAGTGTCAGTGGTGCAGAATTGGAGTTGGTTTAGATGGTGAAGAGTTCATATCATATTTCTTTAAAAGATCTCTAACATATTTTTCCTGATTAATAAAGATGCCATCTTTGTTTTGTTTAATCTGGAGTCCAAGAAAATATGTTAATTCACCCATCAAACTCATTTCATATTCAGTAGACATTATTTTCGAAAATTTCTGGCACATGTTTTCATCAGTAGACCCAAAAATAATATCATCAACATAAATTTGTACCATTAACAGATTACCTTGTTCATGAAGAATAAATAAGGTATTGTCAATTGCACCTCGTTTAAAACCATTTTTCAATAAATGTTTAGTCAGAGTGTCATACCAGGCACGTGGGGCTTGTCTGAGGCCATACAGCGCTTTGTCCAGACGATATACCCAATGTGGATGCTTTTCATCAACGAAACCTGGAGGTTGTCTGACATAAACTTCTTCTTCAAGCTTTCCATTCAAGAAAGCACTCTTTACATCCATCTGGTAGACCTTGAACTGATGATGAGCAGCGAATGCTAAAAATATTCTGATCGCTTCAAGTCTAGCCACTGGAGCAAATGATTCATCAAAGTCGACATCTGACTGGCAGTAGCCTTGTGCTACCAGTCTGGCCTTGTTTCTGATTACGTGGCCATCTTCATCTACTTTGTTTCTGAAGACCCATCTTGTTCCAATTGGTTCTTTCTTTCCAACTGGGAAAGGAACCAGATACCAGACCTTGTTCCTTTCAAACTGGTGAAGCTCTTCTTGCATAGCAGTCACCCAGTTTGGATCTTCCAGAGCCTCGTCAATCTTCTTTGGTTCATTTAGTGATAAGAAACTGACATATAAGCATTGATCACTGGAGGCTCTTCTGGTCTGAACTCCACGACTGGAGTCACCTATGATCTGATCAATAGGGTGAGCTTTTGTCCATCTGGAGTATTGACCAGGATTGTTACTGACAACAATATCAGTGCAAGAATTCAGTTGAGTCTCCTCTGGAGTTGCTTCTGGAGGAGGATCATTCCAGATTACTTCAGTATCTTCATCTGAGTCATTCAAATCACGATTTGCATCATGAAATTCTTCATTTGAAGGTATTTCCTGGAGTACTAGTTCAGTTTGGATTTCTGGTACATTCTCAACTGACACTGATACTGGGGGAGTAGTACGCACATCTGAACCAATATTAATTTCAGAAGGTAATTTGAAAATAATAGAGGGATAGAATGGAGTACTACTGGAGAGTTTCTTTTTCTGAACAGGTTCCAGATCGGGATGACTGGAAACTGTGTCTGGTGAATCTTCAATTTTGTCGTTTATTGGATCAGATTCACAAAAGACAATTGGAAGTACTGGGGGTGTGTCAAGGGCTGGTTTGTTGTTGATTGCAACATTTGATTCATCGAAAGTAACATGTATGGATTCTTGTACTTTCTCCAGTTTCTTGTTATAAACTCTGAAGGCTTTGCGAATGGCTGAATATCCTAAGAAATATCCTTCATCAGCTTTGGCATCAAATTTGCCTAGCTGACTGGAGTCGTTCAGGATGTAAACTGGACATCCAAAAACATGAAAATAACCAATATTTGGTTTTCTATTTCTCAATATTTCATAGGAAGTCTTCTTGTGTCGCTTCACGTACACTGATCGATTCTGGGTGTGGCAAGCAGTTGCAATTGCTTCAGCCCAGAAACTGGTAGGAAGACCAGATTCAGCTAGCATACTCCTGGCAGCTTCTATCAACGTTCGATTTTTCCTTTCTACCACTCCATTCTGCTCTGGAGTGCGTGCTGATGAGAAGTTCTGGGAGACGCCAGTGTCAGTACAGAATTTCTCCAGAGTTGCGTTCTGGAATTCTGTTCCATTGTCGCTTCTTAACTGACACACTTTTCGCTTATGCTTCAGTTCAATCTGCTTGATAAGAGAGATGATTTCAGCAGCAGCTTCATTTTTAGACCTGAGAAAGACCACCCAACAATATCTGGAGAATTCATCTACTATCACCAGGGTGTATCTTTTACCAGCACGAGTCTGAACATTCACTGGACCAAAGAGGTCCATATGAAGCATGTGAAGAGGTTCAGTAATGCTAAATTTCTGTCTGGTCTTGAAACTGGCACGTTTCTGCTTACCCATCTCACATCCTGGACATGGCCTTTCCTTTTTGAAGGAAACTGAAGGTATCCCATCTGCAAGTTGTTTTCTGGACAACTTATTAATGTTTTTGAAATTTAAATGGGATAACCTTTTATGCCATAACCAGTTTGTGTCTTCATCAGCTTGAGTGTAGAAACATTGCTCTGACGGAGAGCTTTCCATGTCCATCACATATACGTTCCCTTTCCTGGGAGCAATCAACACTACCTTCCAGTCCTTGTTGAATACGATGCCTTGAGCAACATTGAATAAGACTTGATAGCCATCATCACACAGTTGGCTTACACTGATCAAGTTATATTTCAAACCATTCACAAATGCAACACGTGTAAACTTGACTTGTCCATTGTTCAGAACACCATATCCCTCAGTCTTTCCACAACCATCATTTCCAAAAGTGATGGAGGGTCCATCAGAAATGGTGAACTCCTCCAGTAGGGTCTTACATCCGGTCATAGTCCTGCCAGCTGCACTGTCAAGATACCAGATATACTTCTTTCGATCGCCCTACACATACACCAGATATTTATCAGTTAGATTTGGGAACCCATCGACTGATGGGTTCACTGGACCCTCCCTTATAGGTCCCTGGGGCAATCTGGTCTAGTTCACTTACTTCAACAGTAGTTTTTGTTGAAATCACTACTGGAGTTGATAGTTTAGAAACCTTTTTCTTTTTCTCAACTGGAGAAATAAATTTGTCTTTCTTTGCAAAAGGTTTAGTATTTTGTCTAGGGCCAGATGAAGTACCCTCAATAAAGTTTAGTCTTGCATTAAAACTTTGAATTTGACGAGTCAGTGTTTGAATCTGGCTCTCTAACCTGGACAAAACATTTTCATCAGATGATACCTGAGCCTTTCCAGTTGTAGGCTTAGGTAGGGGATTGTTCTGAGGCAAAGGTCTATTCTGCTTAACCTTTTTAACTGGAGCAGTCATCTGGACAACTCCAGTCTTAACCTCTGGGCAAAGAACTGGGAGAATATTGGCCTTGGGAGTTACAGGCTCATCATAAACAGTGGTGGGCCTGAATCCCTCTGGTAAACGATCGATTACTGGTATTAATGATGCTACATGAGTATTTCCATCTAAATATGCACGTTTTTGAGTAGGAAATTGATTTACTCCAGCATCATATGGCTTTTCTAGTTTCAAGCCATGATTTAATCACCAGTTTTTCTTTTTCTAAAATGATCTCAAGATCTTGTTTTTCTTGGATCAATTGTTCAGTTACCAGAATCTGGGCTTGAAATGCCAGTTCAATGTCTTGAAGTTCTTTTAATTTTGATTTTAAGGCGGCCATTTCAGAGGAATCTGTTTCTAGACCATTTAAACTGTCAAATCTAACAGTTTCCACAAAAATTAAATCAGAATTTAGAGCTTCAGCGATGTCCAATTTCAGTTCAGGATTAGTTTCAAGATCATACTCACTAACCTTTTTAATGACAATGTCGACCCAACGACCAGATGTGACATCATCCTTCACCAGATGCTCTTGATCTGCCAGAGCCATAAAACAACAATCTCTTTCCTCTTCTTCATCGACTGATGAATCATCAGAGGGAACCCATGCTTCTTCAGTGGTTGCTATCATGCATTTGTTATTGTCTTCAATCTGTTTAGACAAGAGAGCAATTTGAGCCTTAAGCTTTTTGTATTTCAACTTATAGCTATCATCAGGCTTGTTATAAGAAGCAGTTGGACCAGACTGGGAGACAAACTGACTGGACCTGCACTCTTTCATGAAATGACCTTTTCTGCCACACTTAAAGCATGTCAGATTGGTCTTGTCAGTGGAAGAACTGGGTGCATGTAGTCCAGTGGGCCTATTTGCTCTGGCCTTAAAATGGTTAAACGTTTTGGCCATCATTGCAACCAGGTCATCACTGTCAGTTTCATCACAGTCTGGAGAGATATCATTACAGACTCCAGAATCCATTAGTTCAGACATCATCTTCTTCATAGAAAATACATTCTCAGAAGATATTAATGCCGCACAAGGTGGTGCAGTATTAGTGACCACTGTGGAACTACTGGAAGCATGATTAAAAGAATCTTTTTCTGCCTCAATCCTCTGGGCTTGATTTTCTTCAGTGAATCTGAAGGCTCCATACAATGTTGACAAAGTATGGGAATGCAAGGTTTTTCCTTGCCTCAAGACCAGAATCATGTGAGACCATTTTGTTGGAAGAATATCACAAAATTTCTCCAAAAGTATATCCTTGTCTTTATCTACCCCTAGTCCTCTTAATATTATATATATTATGGTGGCGTAAATTAAATTTAGAAAAGTTAGTCTATATTGATCGACTACATGAATTTATATATCTCTTTAATTCAAAAACAAAAATATTTGTTAAAGATCAAGGATTCGAGTATTACTTTCTATATTATAGGGGTGGAGTATTGGAGGGTTTTATATTTGTTTTGAGTTTAATGTCATACATTCGTGTAATTTAGAAGTAAAAGTAGATTAGTTTGCCATTATAAAAGTAGAGTAGTCGACGGCCTGATCAATACATGTTGTCAAGTGAGTTAAATGGGTTGTTTTGGGTAAAAAGGGTTAGCGAGTTTGTAGGTCAAATGGGTCAGTTTTGGGTTAAGTGGGTTTAATGGGTTGTTTGCTAGGTAACTAAAAAAAGTTTTTCGTGTTAGAGGATCGACCTGACAACCTAAGAACCCACCCCGGACTCAACTTGAAAAAAATTTGATTCGTGGTTGGCAGGTCGAAAGTACCCAATGACAAAAAAAAAGTTAAGGTCCAAAGGCCTTGACCCTTCCGTTTTTTCGCTTTTTAGTGCTATAATCATAATGGGTCAAGGATAAGGGGTTCAGATTGACGGGTTGAAAAGACCCAAACCGAACCCGACTTGATATCAAAATCGACTTGGAAATTTTAACCAAAACATGCCAACCCAACAAAAATCAGGTTGGCAATGAGTTGGTGGGTTGATTTCAAGACATATGGGTGGGTATGTTGGCGTGTTAAATGAGTTGGTGGGTTGACGGGTTCATTTCAAGTCAAATGGGTTGTGAGTTTTCAGATCAAATGAGTTGATGGAGCGACCTATTAAAAAGATATTATATAAAGTTATTTTTTTTTTTTTTTTTTTTTTTTTTTTTTTTTTTTTTTTTTTTTTTTTTTTTTTTTTTTTTTTTTTTTTTTTTTTTTTTTTTTTTTTTTTTTTTTTTTTTTTTTTTTTTTTTTTTTTTTTTTTTTTTTTTTTTTTTTTTTTTTTTTTTTTTTTTTTTTTTTTTTTTTTTTTTTTTTTTTTTTTTTTTTTTTTTTTTTTTTTTTTTTTTTTTTTTTTTTTTTTTTTTTTTTTTTTTTTTTTTTTTTTTTTTTTTTTTTTTTTTTTTTTTTTTTTTTTTTTTTTTTTTTTTTTTTTTTTTTTTTTTTTTTTTTTTTTTTTTTTTTTTTTTTTTTTTTTTTTTTTTTTTTTTTTTTTTTTTTTTTTTTTTTTTTTTTTTTTTTTTTTTTTTTTTTTTTTTTTTTTTTTTTTTTTTTTTTTTTTTTTTTTTTTTTTTTTTTTTTTTTTTTTTTTTTTTTTTTTTTTTTTTTTTTTTTTTTTTTTTTTTTTTTTTTTTTTTTTTTTTTTTTTTTTTTTTTTTTTTTTTTTTTTTTTTTTTTTTTTTTTTTTTTTTTTTTTTTTTTTTTTTTTTTTTTTTTTTTTTTTTTTTTTTTTTTTTTTTTTTTTTTTTTTTTTTTTTTTTTTTTTTTTTTTTTTTTTTTTTTTTTTTTTTTTTTTTTTTTTTTTTTTTTTTTTTTTTTTTTTTTTTTTTTTTTTTTTTTTTTTTTTTTTTTTTTTTTTTTTTTTTTTTTTTTTTTTTTTTTTTTTTTTTTTTTTTTTTTTTTTTTTTTTTTTTTTTTTTTTTTTTTTTTTTTTTTTTTTTTTTTTTTTTTTTTTTTTTTTTTTTTTTTTTTTTTTTTTTTTTTTTTTTTTTTTTTTTTTTTTTTTTTTTTTTTTTTTTTTTTTTTTTTTTTTTTTTTTTTTTTTTTTTTTTTTTTTTTTTTTTTTTTTTTTTTTTTTTTTTTTTTTTTTTTTTTTTTTTTTTTTTTTTTTTTTTTTTTTTTTTTTTTTTTTTTTTTTTTTTTTTTTTTTTTTTTTTTTTTTTTTTTTTTTTTTTTTTTTTTTTTTTTTTTTTTTTTTTTTTTTTTTTTTTTTTTTTTTTTTTTTTTTTTTTTTTTTTTTTTTTTTTTTTTTTTTTTTTTTTTTTTTTTTTTTTTTTTTTTTTTTTTTTTTTTTTTTTTTTTTTTTTTTTTTTTTTTTTTTTTTTTTTTTTTTTTTTTTTTTTTTTTTTTTTTTTTTTTTTTTTTTTTTTTCCTTGAGTAATATTTGATTTGTTAGCTTTCTTATTTATGATTTCCAGTTTAATCTTCAGTTGTAGTTTTCTTTTTGGCTTGTGTAGTAACATCAGTCATATCTCTGCAATATGCATTATATCAGCATTCAGCAATAAAATGCCACAAAAGAAATACTTAATTTGACTTATTCCACGCTTGGTAATGTTGACCCCTTTAAATAGTTAATGGTGAAAATGACCCAAAAGTGGACAAGTTTGACTCATGTTTATATTTATGTAGTTCGTTAGCTGCTGCAAGAAACCGAAATATGAAATGCAGAATGAGTTTGATTTTGTTGAGCTATGTTTGATGAGATTGAATTAGGGAGTTAGGGTCGTGTTGTCAAATAGAAAGAAACTGGAAAGCCGACATTCATATTCTCGGGTTTAATGCCTTATACCGGGAAAAAAAAAACGGAAAGGATCTCGACAATTAAGCAATCTGGTAATATACTTATTCTACCTTCTTCAACTATGAAACTTATCAAGGGTGGTTGAATCTGACTTTCTTCTACCATGGTGACAACTCTAACAAAGAGCTCTCTTTACTTTTCCTCCAAGAAAACTACATCAAGGGTAAACCGTAAACATTTATATGTACTCACATTCATATTAATCCTTTTTAGAATCAGTGCTCATAATCATAAAACAGGTCATATTAATCCATTTGTTTCCAAACCATCATATCTTTATTTTACAAAAATTGAGTCAATTGAATTGAATATGTTTTAGAGGATATGATTAAGAAGTCAAGATAGGCTGTAAAATGTTTTGTGTTGAAAACTGTTAGCTTTCAAACAATATGATAATTACACAGAATTAATTATCACGGGGTTAATTGAAATATTACAAATAATATGATACAGAATAATAAAATATGAAATAATATATATTACCACCTGTAATAGTTGATCACTAACACTGATCTGCACGGATAGAACTCCTGTCCTTAAAGGAAATTACGCGCTCTAACGGCTGTAAGCTTCAGCGTAAAACCCCAGGATTTAATGCAGAATACTGTTTATTTCTACAGCTAAGAAATAAGCAATAAACGCAAAGTTGATTACTCGGAAACAAGAACAATGAAAGTTGAGAGCTACTGAATATTGTGTGTGTTAATCACCCAGAACCAAAATCACATTATGGTTCTCCTTTTAACATAGCCGAGCACCAAAATAAAGAGTTTGAGAATTATTTCACTCAATAGCAAGAATGAAAGAATTATGTCATGTGTTTTCAACAAACAACTCATTCTCTTTAATAGTGTCGATCTTGCAAATTGTTAAAAGGAAACAAACAAACAATTAGCTGCTCCATTATTTCCACATTAGAAAGAAACCAACATGCTCCTAACTACTCTTGTAATGTTATATGCCGACTTCATTACTTTACTCAAATGGGCGGCTAGGTGATGTTTATTATATATACGGGTATATATATCCGGATATATATATCCGTATATCTTAATGTTTATTTGAGACTCGATATCCTATTCTCATCATAATAGAGATAAATCTCAAAAAACATACACACAATTATTCTCCTCTTATGTGGGACAAAGAAATATGCCAACTTGCACATTAAATTTCCTACATATTTAAAATTTCCAACAATCCCCCACCAAGTTGGAATGTTTCCTTTCATTCTGACAGATAATGTTACTTAGGTGTCACGAAGATTAAACCCGTTTAATGTTGATAAACAAGAAAAGATCGATTCAATGGTATCCTTTGGATTTAAACCATGAACCTGATGACCCCTTCGGTTTACCCCCACACATCACCTGTCATCTTTGCGTTCTCACTGAGCGCGAATATGGCCATGCGCTATAAATCCTTTTCATGACCCTCTAGAAGATAAACCACTTATCTTCATTTGAGGCGGCACCACCTCTAGATCAGATAGGCAAAGTTTCACAACATCTTCATTGCTTAGATGCCTCCATAAACTTTGTTAAGAGTCTTAGCTCAACCTTTTTCTCGGCAATGACGTACTATCATATACCTCACATGGATCTATAAAAATTGATAGTACCTTCTATCATATAATGACTTCGTTGTTACCCTTTAAACTTGTGAATTAGGAGCACTAAAACCAAGTTGGGTTTCCATCACCAATGATTCTATTGTGGTTTAAGACCCATGTCTCTCGTGGTATTTAGTACCAAATCTCTCGTCAGAGGTTTGGTAAGAGGATCTGCCAAGTTCCTACTCGTCTTGACATAGACAACTTTGATGGTACCATTCTCAATTTGTTGTCTCACAAAATTGTGTCGGAGTCCGATATGTCTTGATTTCCCATTATACACTGCGTTGTATACTTTGGACAGTGTGGCCTCACTGTCACAATATATGGGAACTGACGATATCGGGATATCCCACAACTGGATATCCAGAAGTAGATCTCTAATCCACTCTGCCTCCTTGCTTGCAGCAGCTAAAGCAATAAACTCGGCCTCCATCGTCGAGTGAGCTATACATGTCTGTTTCTTGCTCATCCAAGAAATAGCTCCTCCAGCTAGAGTATAAATCCACCCACTTGTAGATTTAGAGTCACTAGTGTGATCAATCCAGCTAGCATCAGAATACCCTTCTAGTATTCTAGGAGAAGACGTGTATGTTAATTCTAGGGTGCTTGTTCTCTTCAAATAACCAAGTACCCTTCCAACTGCCTTCCAGTGCTCAATATCTGGATTGACAGTATACTGACTGAGTTTGCTTACAGCGAAAGCAATGTCAGGGCGAGTACAATGTGTAGCATACATCATGCTACCAATAGCACTTGCATACTCTAGTTGAGCCACTGCTCTTCCAGAATTCACTTTTAGTTTTACACTTGGATCAAAAGGAGTGTTATACTCTTTAAAATTCAAGTGTTGAAACTTAGTCAATACTTTCTCTATGTAATGAGATTGACATAAAGAAATTTGACTTCCGTCTCTTTTCACTTTAATACCAAGTATGGTATCTATCTCTCCGAGATCTTTCATCTTAAAGTTCGAAGATAGATATTTCTTCGTCTCAGAAATACCATCTAAGTGATTGCTAATGATCAACATATCATCAACATAGAGACAGATTACTATGGTATATTCTGCTTTGCATTTTGTATAAATGCATCTGTCAGCACTACTATGCTGAAACCCGAAAGCAGTTACAGTGGTGTCAAATCTCTCATGCCACTGTTTAGGAGCTTGTTTCAAACCATAGAGAGATTTAATAAGTCTACACACTTTACTCTCTTGTCCGGGTACAACAAACCCTTCAGGTTGCTCCAAGTAAATCTCCTCTTTTAGATACCCATTAAGAAAAGCTGTCTTCATATCCATTTGATGAATGTACAGTCCTTTCAATGCAGAAATTGCTTTGAGAGTTCTAATAGAACTGATCCTAGCAACTGGTGCATAGGTATCAAAATAGTCGATTCCTTTTCTCTGCCTGAACCCTTTAGCAACTAATCTTGCTTTATAGGCAGAAATGGATCCATCTGGATGATACTTTCTCTTGAAAATCCATTTGGATCCTATGGGTTTCTTTCCCTTGGGTAGATCAGCTAGCTTCCAAGTTCCATTTCCCATAATTGAATCCATTTCATCATTGATAGCTTCCTTCCACAGAGGAGCATCCCTTGATGACATGGCTTCAATATAGGTTTTAGGATCATCATCCAAATTAATGGCGAATATGACCTGACTCGTCACATGCTTTTGTGTTCCTTCAACCAGATAAGAAAAGAAGTCATCTCCTAGATTCTTTTCTTTTCTAGCCCTTGTACTTCTCCTTGGTTCTTCAACAACTTTTGAAGATTGAGTCCTATCATGAGAAGTATTTGGAGCTGTTGGTGAGGTTGAGTTTTCATCATCTCTAGAAAACTTATCCTCAAAGAATTCCACATCTCCATCTCTGGATTATACTACTTCACCTGATTCAACATCCAAAATTCTATAGGCCTTACTATGTGGAGCATATCCAATGAATATGCCTTTCATAGCTCGGTCTCCCAGTTTGGATCTCTTAGGATCAGGTGTTCGATAGTAGGCTACACATCCCCATACTCTGAGATAGTGTAGATTTGGTTTTCTACCTTTCCATAGCTCATATGGACTTGTAGGAATCACACGACTAGTGATTCTATTATGTACATGACAAGCAGTTAATATAGCTTCCCCCCACATATTATGTGGTAAACCAGATTGATTCAACATACAGTTGACCATCTCTACCAAGGTTCGGTTCTTTCTCTCAGCCAAACCATTCTGTTGGGGAGACCATGGTGCAGTCCTTTCATGTATGATACCATTTTCTTCACAAAATGTATCAAACTTTCGACTAAAGTATTCTCCGCCTCTATCAGTGCGTAGAATCTTTATGCGTTTCTCATGTTGATTTTCAACCTCAGCCTTATATAGTTTAAATGCGTCAAAAGCTTCGTCTTTTGTTCGCAATAAATAAACATATAAATAACGGCTTGAGTCATCGCAGAAAGTGATAAAATATCTCTTACCACGGCGGGTAAGGATTCCATTCAGTTCACAAATATCTGAATGAATTAGTTCTAGCAGAGTAGTATTACGTTTAACCTTTGGAAAAGGTTTCTTTGTAAACTTTGATTTTACACAGGTTTCACATTTCAAACAATCTTAAAGGAAATTAATTGAGTTATTACAGATTAATGGAGACTACTGGTACTTCTACCAACTTAAGAATCATGAATCAAGAATTTGTCAAGTTGGACAGATTCGATGGTCAAAACTATTCTCGATGGGCTGACAAGGTGAAGTTCATGTTGGTACTTCTAAAGCTCTATGAGGTATTGGACCCAAACTTGGCCCCAATTCCAGCCAATCCAATTCCTCTAACAGGAATGGAACCAGATCAGAGAACTATTGCTGATCTGGAAAAGCAGAGGATCCTTCGCAAGGAGGCTGAAGATCTCTGTCTTGGCCATATCAAGAACTCTCTTTCTGATCGTCTCTATGATTTGTATGCGCCGATAACAAATCCAAGAGACCTCTGGAAAGCTTTGGAGCTCAAGTATAAGGCTCATGAAGAAGGTACTAACAAGTATCTTATTGCCAAATACTTGGACTATCAAATGGTGGATGACAAGCCAATCTTGGAGCAAGTGCATGAACTCCAAGTATTGGTCAACAAGTTGACTGCTCTTGCAATCATTTTACCGGAACTCTTCCAGGTGGGGGTTATTATTGCAAAACTACCTCCATCCTGGAAGGATTTCTCTAAGAGAATGATGCACAAGTCCGAGGACTACTCTATAGATGAGTTGCTGAAACACCTCCGAATTGAGGAGGAAACTCGCAACAGAGACAATGGAAAGAGTAAAGTCGGATCAACTGTCAACCAATTGTCATCAAGAGGTTCTGGTGGTCGAAAGGGCAGGAATAACTCTAAGAACAAGAGGAATTTGGGTCCGAGCAATAAAGATTTCAAGCAGTCTCACCAGAGAAATAATCAACCCAAGAAATCTGGGAGGTCTGGGAAATGTCATGTCTGCGGAGAGACTGGCCACTATGCTCGAGAGTGTTCCCAAAGGAAATCTGCTAATGGTCAAGGCTCTGCAAACGTAGTTGAAGAGATTACACATCTTGTGGCATCTCTGAGCCTTGATGGAGTTAACATGATTTCCTCCCTCACTCGAGTAATAGCACAAAGGGGTTGGTTCTTGGACTCTGGAGCCACAGTGCATGTTTGTGGACACCGTGCGCACTTTATGACATATGGTCCTGTTCCAAACGGGACTGTGGTGGTATGTGCTGATGGACATCGAGTGGAAGTCCAAGGTAAAGGCAAGGTGAAGCTGAATTTCAAACATGGTCAGACTGTTATTCTTCAGGATGTGTTGCATGTTCCAGGAATAACAAAGGGGCTTGTATCTGCTGATAGTTTTGATCGAAATGGGTATGAACTCCTGATTCGAAATGGTCGTGTGAGGTTTACTCACAACAACCGTTATGTCGGACAAGCAACTAATACTCATGGTATGTATCGTCTAGATTTAAAAGAAGATACATTTTCTGATCATGATGGATCAAGAAATGATGTTTCTATTATTGATATAATAAGTGATAGTGAAAGCTCTGGCAGCATGACTAGCAGTGTGGCTAGTCATGTAATCAGTTTTAATGTTAATACTATTGATTTTTCTGGTTATATTGCCTGTTCAATTTCTTTATGGCACAAACGTTTAGCACACACGAATTTTAAAAACATTGAAAAAATGGAATCTAAAGGTTTGCTAAAATTGGAAAATAAAGATTTTGATAAATGTGAAACCTGTGTAAAATCAAAGTTAACAAAAAACCTTTTCCAAAGGTTAAACGTAATACTACTCTGCTAGAACTAATTCATTCAGATATTTGTGAACTGAATGGAATCCTTACCCGCCGTGGTAAGAGATATTTTATCACTTTCTGCGATGACTCAAGCCGTTATTTATATGTTTATTTATTGCGAACAAAAGACGAAGCTTTTGACGCATTTAAACTATATAAGGCTGAGGTTGAAAATCAACATGAGAAACGCATAAAGATTCTACGCACTGATAGAGGCGGAGAATACTTTAGTCGAAAGTTTGATACATTTTGTGAAGAAAATGGTATCATACATGAAAGGACTGCACCATGGTCTCCCCAACAGAATGGTTTGGCTGAGAGAAAGAACCGAACCTTGGTAGAGATGGTCAACTGTATGTTGAATCAATCTGGTTTACCACATAATATGTGGGGGGAAGCTATATTAACTGCTTGTCATGTACATAATAGAATCACTAGTCGTGTGATTCCTACAAGTCCATATGAGCTATGGAAAGGTAGAAAACCAAATCTACACTATCTCAGAGTATGGGGATGTGTAGCCTACTATCGAACACCTGATCCTAAGAGATCCAAACTGGGAGACCGAGCTATGAAAGGCATATTCATTGGATATGCTAAACATAGTAAGGCCTATAGAATTTTGGATGTTGAATCAGGTGAAGTAGTAGAATCCAGAGATGGAGATGTGGAATTCTTTGAGGATAAGTTTTCTAGAGATGATGAAAACTCAACCTCACCAACAGCTCCAAATACTTCTCATGATAGGACTCAATCTTCAAAAGTTGTTGAAGAACCAAGGAGAAGTACAAGGGCTAGAAAAGAAAAGAATCTAGGAGATGACTTCGTTTCTTATCTGGTTGAAGGAACACAAAAGCATGTGACGAGTCAGGTCATATTCGCCATTAATTTGGATGATGATCCTAAAACCTATATTGAAGCCATGTCATCAAGGGATGCTCCTCTGTGGAAGGAAGCTATCAATGATGAAATGGATTCAATTATGGGAAATGGATGTTTGTAACACCTGTCGTTTAAAAATATGGGTTTTCAAAACTTTTCACCTAACGGTGTTAAATTGCGGAAGTAAAGACTGTAAAAGTCAAAACCGATAAAAACATTTCGGTTTCTGCATTTATTTGGTGTTACATGCCATATCAAACAATAGTTCAAATGAAAACCCAACGGTTGCCCAACATAAAACAACCGTTCACATGTCACAACATAAATTCGACATTAAGTACGAAATGTAAATAAATGTCTAGCAAAGAATCGTCTATGGATAACTAAGGCTCCTTCAATGAATCTACCCAAGCTCACACATCCTTCGTCTAATTCCATCAAGCTAAACCTGAGGGAACAACCACATTAAAGAAGCAAGTGTTAGCTATAAGAATAGCTAAGTAAGATAACACTTAATTAAAAGCATTCGTCCAATTAAAACAATCTTCATTATTAGACAAGTTTTATTAGGCACAACACACATCACACGTTCACACATATACTACATTTCGACTTCATATTAATTAGGATAATCATCCTAAATGTGCCTATCCTGCATTAGTTCACACATTGTCACACGTATCTTTGTTAACTGCATGTAAGTGTGCCCTGCATCACACCCGACTGGATGATCAGTCAAAAGACTACTCATCTTACGTCGTTAAGGAGTGGCAAGCCAATCCAAGAGTAATCCGTATGTGGAGGTTGGTCAAACCTCTCGTATTACTCGCCCTGCGTTATAAAGACCATGTTGCGAGGAGCCACCCAAGCAACAACTGCATCAACGCACTCATCCGGCTAAGACAAGTACGGGTTAAGCTTAACACTTTCCCTGCATTAGTTTTATGAGCTCAATTTCACACATATAGATTGGGTTCCTGCATTCCCAAACATTCACACACATATAGTCTAGGTAACACACATTCCTAGACATTCACACACTTTAACTTCATTATGTTTGGATCCTTAAACGTGCAAGTGACATAGTAACCTAGCAAGTCTAGTGAACTAGGCGTACAAGTCAAACATGCATATCACACATCAACTTCATTTCTATATATCATGCATATCAAGATACTTCATTAAACTACATCAACTGCATAGCTACATACTACATTAAGCAATACTACATTACACTACAATAGGGACTGCATCTCAGGTCTCATGGTCAACTGCATAACCCATAATACCTCCCAAGTAACCCATATGCCCACATGCAATATAAAGATACCGAATGAAAGTGTTTACGATTTGAAACCAGCTTTTAGTTGATCCCCCAGCGTGTCAAAGTAGTGTATCTTACCTGGTAGTAGTGTACGCGCGCAAACAAATAGCTAATAGTGCTTAACAGCAATCCCCGACACCTATCGTACATTAACATATGAAATATAAGTCATTTGGGACTCAAACGAACTTAACAAACTTCACGAACTTAGTCTGGAAAATCCTTCTTACGAACTTAGCTACAGTTCTTACGAAGATAAAGGTTATCTTCGTTCTTACGAAGATAAAGGTTATCTTCGTTCTTACGAAAATAAAGGTTATCTTCGTTCTTACGAAGATAAAGGTTATCTTCGTTCTTACGAAGATAAAGGTTATCTTCGTTCTTACGAAGATAAAGGTTATCTTCGTTCGAAGAGCAGAAACGTGTTTTTCGACCTTTTTCCAGAAAATGACCCCAAAACTCTTTAAGTACCGATCGAATTGACACAAAAACATTAATCTTTGATCATCAAAACATCTCTTATCAATCCAAATCGTTAAAACATCGCTTACAATCGTTTTAGGCCAAATACTTGATTAAAACACATAAATTAACCAAGAACACAATGAAACCCTAATTCCTTTACAAACCCCTTTTCAATCAGATTTGATTCAACACACACGACTCATGATCTGAAAATACAATCAATGAATTGATTATTACCTGCAAATGACAAATAGAATGCAAATACTCTTGACAATGACCACCAATTCACACACAAAACGACTTTCGGCTTGAGATTTGATGAGAGAAGACTATGGAATGACTTAGGATCAGTTAGGGCTTGTTTAGAAGAAGTGATATCTGCAAATAACCTCCTAATGACAGCCTCTAAGCTACTAATCCCGTTTTTGACTTTCCACACATGTCAAAACTAGTCCCTAGGCTTCCTAATCCTTCATTTTTGGTCACAAACTTCTTTATTGACCATATACAACATTAACCCTTCATTAAATGTCACTACATAGACATAATTCTTCATATTTCACACATTTATACTACATTAACATTTAGGTTTTCAAACCTCACACATTAACTACGTATATGCATATATTCATACTAGACTTAACGACACACATGAGGTTGACTTAACAGCGTTAGTCAAATCTTAAAGAAAAGTTTGGGATGTTACAATTACCTCCCCCTTAAGAGGATTCCGTCCCCGGAATCTCATCATTAAGAAACAACTCGGGATAATTCTCCTTCATTACTGCTTCAGTTTCCCAAGTCAAGCTTTCTCCATGATTATGCTTCCACTTTATCAGGACAAGATCTATCACTTTCCTGCGTAACTTCTTTTGCTTCCTTCCAAGTATTGCCACCGGTTCTTCAACCATTTTCTTCATTGGGTCAATGCTCACATCTTGAATTGGAATCACACTTGACTCCTCGGCTAGACACTTCCTTAGGTAGGATACATGAAAGGTGTTGTGAATTCCATCCAATTCTGGAGGTAATTCCAACTGATATGCTACATCCTTAATGCGTTTCAAGATTTTAAAAGGTCCAATAAATCTTGGACTCAACTTGCCCTTCTTTCCAAATCGGATTACTCCTTTCCATGGTGACACTTTCAGCATCACTAAGTCACCTACATTAAACTCCATTGGTCTCCTTTTCTTATCTGCATAAGTTTTCTGCCTTTCTCTGGCCACACGTAAAGCTTCTTTAGCTACATTAACTTTCTCAGCGGAGATTTCAATAATTTCGGGACCGGTTAACTGCTTTTCACCGGGCTCCATCCAACAACTTGGAGTCCTACATCTCCTTCCATATAACATTTCAAATGGTGGCATTCCAATACTTGCATGGCGACTATTATTATAAGCAAATTCAATCAACTTCAAGTGTTCATCCCATGCTCCACCATAGTCTAGTACACACGTTCTCAACATATCCTCTAAGGTTTGGATGGTTCTCTCACTTTGCCCATCGGTTTGAGGATGATAGGCAGTACTCAAGTTCACTCTAGTACCCAATTCTCGTTGAAGACCCTTCCAAAATTTAGACACAAATCTAGTGTCCCTATCCGAGACAATAGACAATGGAACTCCATGTTTCGAGACAACTTCATCTATATACATCTTTGCCATCTTCTTTAAAGGCACATCTTGTCGGGTAGCTAGAAAATGAGCACTCTTCGTCAATCTATCTACAACCACCCAAATCATATCATTCCCTTTCGGCGTTTTCGGTAGCTTCGTTACAAAGTCCATCGTAATATGATCCCATTTCCACTCGGGAACGTCTAATTGATGCAACAAACCATACGGCTTTTTATGGTCCGTTTTCACACGTGCACATGTCAAACACTTTGCTACAAAATGAGCTACTTCACCTTTAATATTCGGCCACCAATAAATCGGCTTCAAATCTGCATACATTTTGGTGACACCGGGATGCATCGAATACCTACTTCTATGGACCTCTTCAAGGATCAACTCCCGGTTACCACCAAGCAGTGGCACCATCACAAGTCGTTTCTTCTTCCCAATACTCTCTTTATCAATATTATCCTTCATTAATGCCATCTCTTGTGCTTCTTTAATTCGATCTAATAGACCCGACTTGGCTTGAACTTGCATGCTCATCAACTTACAAGAAGAGCTTTGCACTTTCCTACTTAGTGCATCCGCCACTACATTGGCTTTACCCGGATGGTATTTGATTTCACAATCATAGTCTTTAAGTAATTCCATCCACCTTCTTTGTCTCACATTCATCTCCTTTTGAGTAAACATATATTGTAAACTCTTATGGTCGGTGTAAAGTGTGCATTTAGTACCATATAAGTAATGTCTCCATAATTTCAATGCAAACACAACCGCCGCTAGCTCAAGATCATGGGTAGGGTAATTCTTCTCATGAGACTTCAACTGACGTGAAGCATAGGCAATCACTTTGTCTCTCTGCATTAAGACACAACCCAAACCCGTAATAGAAGCATCGCTATATACCACTAAATCGTCAGTACCTTCAGGCAAGGCAAGGATAGGAGCTTCACACAACTTCTTTTTCAACGTTTGGAATGCATTTTCCTGTTTTTCAGTCCACTCGTACTTCACACCCTTCTTTGTTAATTCCGTCATAGGCTTGGCTATTCGGGAAAAATCCTGAATAAACCTTCTATAATACCCAGCCAAACCAAGAAAACTCTTAATCTCGGTAGGAGTCTTTGGCTGCTCCCACTTTGAAACAGCTTCAATCTTTGAAGGATCTACTTTAATACCTTCTGATGTAATAACATGACCAAGAAATTGCACTTCTCGGAGCCAAAACTCACATTTAGAAAACTTTGCGTACAACTTCTTCTCCCTCAACACCTCCAAAACTGCTTTCAAATGCTCACGGTGTTCATCCTCTGACTTAGAATAGATCAAAATATCGTCAATAAACACATAACAAAATGATCTAGAAAGGGGCGGCATACCCGATTCATAAGTCCATAAACGCGGCTGGAGCATTGGTCAACCCAAATGGCATGACCAAGAACTCATAATGACCATATCTAGTCCGGAAAGCTGTCTTTGCTACATCTTCCTTCTTTACCTTCAACTGATGATAACCGGACCGCAAATCAATCTTTGAAAAATACGAAGCACCATGTAGTTGATCAAAAAGATCATCAATTCTCGGGAGAGGATACTTGTTCTTGACCGTTCGTTTGTTCAACTCACGATAGTCAATACACATGTGCATCGATCCATCCTTCTTCTTAACAAAGAGAACCGGAGCTCCCCAAGGCGAGGAACTAGGTTGTATGAACCCTTGTCAAGTAACTCCTGAAGTTGCGTCATTAATTCCTTCATTTCTGTAGGAGCTAATCGGTAAGGTGCTTTAGCAACGGGTGTAGCACCGGGAATAAGATCTATCTGAAAAGTAACTTCACGATCGGGAGGAATACCGGGTAGATCATCGGGAAACACATCGGGGAATTGGATACTACATCAACACTAGCGATTGGAGACTTCTCTTTCCTTGCATCAATGACATAAGCCAAGAAATGGCTCTTGTTTTTCCTTATACATTTAATAGATTTCATCATACTAATAATCTTTATTCCTCCTCTCTTCTTGTCTCCATACACCGCTATCACTTTACCCTCGGATATAGGCAATCGAATTATCTTTTGGGAACATAAAATACTAGCTTCATTTCTAGCCAACCAATCCATACCAATCACTACATCAAAACCACCTAAGGTAGTAGGCAATAGTTGGACTGGAAAAGAACGACCTTCAATCTCAATGTCACAATCGTCATAACCCACACGTATATTATTAACCGTACCATTAGCAATTTCTACCTCTAATGAACAATCTAAGGGAATAGTGACTCTTTCTAGCTTAGGAGCAAATAATGTGGACACAAACGACCTATTTGCACCTGAATCAAATAAAACATAGGCGGGCTTTGAGTTAACAAGGAAAGTACCACATACCACTTCATCGTTGTTCCTTGCGTCATCAACCGTCATTTGAAGAGCTCTCACTTTTGTTGCTGTCGTGGCGGTCTTCTTTCCAACATTCTTCATCTGTGGACAATCGGAAATGAGATGACCCGTTTCTTGGCACTTGTAGTAACGAGTCTTGTCCCTACATTCAGTGGCAAGATGTCCCGACTTCCCACACTTATGGCACCTTCTTGTCTTGTCGGTACAATGCCCTTCATGAATTGTCTTGCAAAATGTACACCATGAACCATTCTTCTTTTTATCCTTGTCACCACTCGAACTACCACTTCCACGGAACTTCTTATTATTATTGTTTTTGGAAGACCAATTTGACCTTCTTTTAAACCCCGACTTCTTATCATCACTCTTCTCAACCTTCTTGTCCGAAGCGAAATCATCGTCAAGCTTCTTAGACTCCTTGATAGCTTCAGTCAGAGTCCTTGTGCTGCCTGCAGATACCTCGATAACTCGGAGGCAAACCATCAACATAGAAAGCAACCTGATCTGCATCAGTACGGAATAAATGACCCACGAACTTCATCTTCTCCATGAAGGAGCGAGCATACTCGTTGACCTTTCCGACTTCAGCCGTCAAGGCACGAAACTCCTTTTCCATCTTACGCTGCTCATGAACCCCAATATATTCCTCAATGAATTTCTGCTTAAAGTTAGCCCACGAGATAGCAGATACCATAGCTGGAGTCATCGAAATAGTAATGCTCTTCCACCAATCCCGAGGCACCTTCTTTCAACATTCGACTAGCGCACAACACCTTCTTATCCTCGGGACAGTCACAGGCTTCAAAGACCATCTCCGTATCATCGAGCCATTCCATGCAACCCACTGCATTAAGGGTTCCATCAAACTTCTGACCTCCACACTTCTGGAAACTTTCAAACTTAAACCGAGGGGCTTGAACGACATTAGGAGGAATCACAACAGCATTTGCAGGGGGAATAACAACATCATCGACCGGTGGCTCAGAGTGGTGAGAAGGCACTGAATAGTTGCCATCAGTTCCTTCAGCATTTTCAGCAAGAGCGTTGTTCAATTGCTCCTGTGTCTGGGCCAATTGGGTTTGGAGAGTCCGTACGAGATTGTACAACTCAGCCGTGTTAGGGATTTGTTCCACCACTTCCTCGTTAACCCTAGGTGGATTGCCGGGAGGTGGAGGCATAGGACCCAATGAGCCTTGCTGATTGACCTGGCGGGGATTTCCTCGATTTCTATTTGCATTGGCTGCAACAGCAGCAGCATTGGCAGCATCTGCAGCGCCTGCACCCGGATGGACAGGTGGGGTAATGCTAGCAGTAGCTCCATCACGTCGGAAGTTGCGGTTGCGAGTGTTAACCATTTTCCTTTAATAAAAAGGTAGAGTCGATAAGCGCAAATTAAAGCAAAATGCTTGTTAAGATATGGCTAAAACATATCGTCGTAACGTAAACATCTCATAAGCCCTATCACACTCGCACTCGTCCCAACCCATCCTATATCATCTTTCATTAAAACTAGGGCATCCTACAAATACCTAGCATGCATATCTTAAGTTTAAGTCCAAATCCTATGGTTAATAGGCCTTGGTTCACTTAAACCACTTCTCTGATACCAACTTGTAACACCCGTCGTTTAAAAATATGGGTTTTCAAAACTTTTCACCTAACGGTGTTAAATTGCGGAAGTAAAGACTGTAAAAGTCAAAACCGATAAAAACATTTCGGTTTCTGCATTTATTTGGTGTTACATGCCATATCAAACAATAGTTCAAATGAAAACCCAACGGTTGCCCAACATAAAACAACCGTTCACATGTCACGACATAAATTCGACATTAAGTACGAAATGTAAATAAATGTCTAAGCAAAGAATCGTCTATGGATAACTAAGGCTCCTTCAATGAATCTACCCAAGCTCATACATCCTTCATCTAATTCCATCAAGCTAAACCTGAGGGAACAACCACATTAAAGAAGCAAGTGTTAGCTATAAGAATAGCTAAGTAAGATAACACTTAATTAAAAGCATTTGTCCAATTAAAACAATCTTCATTATTAGACAAGTTTATTAGGCACAACACACATCACACGTTCATACATATACTACATTTCGACTTCATATTAATTAGGATAATCATCCTAAATGTGCCTATCCTGCATTAGTTCACACATTGTCACACGTATCTTTGTTAACTGCATGTAAGTGTGCCCTGCATCACACCCGACTGGATGATCAGTCAAAAGACTACTCATCTTACGTCGTTAAGGAGTGGCAAGCCAATCCAAGAGTAATCCGTATGTGGAGGTTGGTCAAACCTCTCGTATTACTCGCCCTGCGTTATAAAGACCATGTTGCGAGGAGCCACCCAAGCAACAACTGCATCAACGCACTCATCCGGCTAAGACAAGTACGGGTTAAGCTTAACACTTTCCCTGCATTAGTTTTATGAGCTCAATTTCACACATATAGATTGGGTTCCTGCATTCCCAAACATTCACACACATATAGTCTAGGTAACACACATTCCTAGACATTCACACACTTTAACTTCATTATGTTTGGATCCTTAAACGTGCAAGTGACATAGTAACCTAGCAAGTCTAGTGAACTAGGCGTACAAGTCAAGCATGCATATCACACATTAACTTCATTTCTATATATCATGCATATCAAGATACTTCTTTAAACTACATCAACTGCATAGCTACATACTACATTAAGCAATACTACATTACACTACAATAGGGACTGCATCTCAGGTCTCATGGGCAACTGCATAACCCATAATACCTCCCAAGTAACCCATATGCCCACATGCAATATAAAGATACCGAATGGAAGTGTTTACGATTTGAAACCAGATTTTAGTTGATCCCCCAGCGTGTCAAAGTAGTGTATCTTACCTGGTAGTAGTGTACGCGCGCAAACAAATAGCTAATAGTGCTTAACAGCAATCCCCGACACCTATCGTACATTAACATATGAAATATAAGTCATTTGGGACTCAAACGAACTTAACAAACCTCACGAACTTAGTCTGGAAAATCCTTCTTACGAACTTAGCTACAGTTCTTACGAAGATTATCTTCGTTCTTACGAAGATAAAGGTTATCTTCGTTCTTACGAAGATAAGAAGGTTATCTTCGTTCTTACGAAGATAAAGGTTATCTTCGTTCGAAGATAATCTGTTCTTACGAAGATAAAGGTTATCTTCGTTCGAAGAGCAGAAACGTGTTTTTCGACCTTTTTCCAGAAAATGACCCCAAAACTCTTTAAGTACCGATCGAATTGACACAAAAACATTAATCTTTGATCATCAAAACATCTCTTATCAATCCAAATCGTTAAAACATCGCTTACAATCGTTTTAGGCCAAATACTTGATTAAAACACATAAATTAACCAAGAACACAATGAAACCCTAATTCCTTTACAAACCCCTTTTCAATCAGATTTGATTCAACACACACGACTCATGATCTGAAAATACGATCAATGAATTGATTATTACCTGCAAATGACAAATAGAATGCAAATACTCTTGACAATGACCACCAATTCACACACAAAACGACTTTTCGGCTTGAGATTTGATGAGAGAAGATTATGGAATGACTTAGGATCAGTTAGGGCTTGTTTAGAAGAAGTGAGATCTGCAAATAACCTCCTAATGACAGCCTCTAAGCTACTAATCCCGTTTTTGACTTTCCACACATGTCAAAACTAGTCCCTAGGCTTCCTAATCCTTCATTATTGGTCACAAACTTCTTTATTGACGATATACAACATTAACCCTTCATTAAATGTCACTACATAGACATAATTTCTTCATATTTCACACATTTATACTACATTAACATTTAGGTTTTCAAACCTCACACATTAACTACGTATATGCATATATTCACACTAGACTTAACGACACACATGAGGTTGACTTAACAGCGTTAGTCAAATCTTAAAGAAAAGTTTGGGATATTACAAGCTGATCTACCCAAAGGAAAGAAACCCATAGGATCCAAATGGATTTTCAAGAGAAAGTATCATCCAGATGGATCCATTTCTGCCTATAAAGCAAGATTAGTTGCTAAGGGTTCAGGCAGAGAGAAGGAATCGACTATTTTGATACCTATGCACCAGTTGCTAGGATCAGTTCTATTAGAACTCTCACAGCAATTTCTGCATTGAAAGGACTGTACATTCATCAAATGGATGTGAAGACAGCCTTTCTTAATGGGTATCTAAAAGAGGAGATTTACTTGGAGCAACCTGAAGGGTTTGTTGTACCCGGACAAGAGAGTAAAGTGTGTAGACTTATTAAATCTCTCTATGGTTTGAAACAAGCTCCTAAACAGTGGCATGAGAGATTTGACACCACTGTAACTGCTTTCGGGTTTCAGCATAGTAGTGCTGACAGATGCATTTATACAAAATGCAAAGCAGAATATACCATAGTAATCTGTCTTTATGTTGATGATATGTTGATCATTAGCAATCACTTAGATGGTATTTCTGAGACGAAGAAATATCTATCTTCGAACTTTAAGATGAAAGATCTCGGAGAGGTAGATACCATACTTGGTATTAAAGTGAAAAGAGATGGAAGTCAAATTTCTTTATGTCAATCTCATTACATAGAGAAAGTATTGACTAAGTTTCAACACTTGAATTTTAAAGAGTATAACACTCCTTTTGATCCAAGTGTAAAACTAAAAGTGAATTCTGGAAGAGCAGTGGCTCAACTAGAGTATGCAAGTGCTATTGGTAGCATGATGTATGCTACACATTGTACTCGCCCTGACATTGCTTTCGCTGTAAGCAAACTCAGTCAGTATACTGTCAATCCAGATATTGAGCACTGGAAGGCAGTTGGAAGGGTACTTGGTTATTTGAAGAGAACAAGCACCCTAGAATTAACATACACGTCTTCTCCTAGAATACTAGAAGGGTATTCTGATGCTAGCTGGATTGATCACACTAGTGACTCTAAATCTACAAGTGGGTGGATTTATACTCTAGCTGGAGGAGCTATTTCTTGGATGAGCAAGAAACAGACATGTATAGCTCACTCGACGATGGAGCGAGTTGTTTATTGCTTTAGCTGCTGCAAGCAAGGAGGCAGAGTGGATTAGAGATCTACTTATGGATATCCAGTTGTGGGATATCCCGATATCGTCAATTCCCATATATTGTGACAGTGAGGCCACACTGTCCAAAGTATACAACGCAGTGTATAATGGGAAATCAAGACATATCGGACTCCGACACAATTTTGTGAGACAACAAATTGAGAATGGTACCATCAAAGTTGTCTATGTCAAGACAAGTAGGAACTTGGCAGATCCTCTTACCAAACCTCTGACGAGAGATTTGGTAGTAACTACCACGAGAGACATGGGTCTTAAACCACAATAGAATCATTGGTGATGGAAATCTAACTTGCTTTTAGTGCTCCTAATTCACAAGTTTAAAGGGTAACAACGAAGTCATTATATGATAGAAGGTACTATCAATTTTGATAGATCCATGTGAGATAAGACTCTTAACAAAGTTTATGGAGGCATTTAAGCAATGAAGATGTTGTGAAAATTTGCCTATCTGATCTAGAGGTGGTGCCGCCTCAAATGAAGATAAGTGGTTTATCTTCTAAAGGGTCATGAAAAGGATTTATAGCGCATGGCCATATTCGCGCTCCGTGAAAACGCAAAGATGACAGGTGATGTGTGGGGGTAAACCGAAGGGGTCATCAGGTTCATGGTTTAAATCCAAAGGATACCATTGAATCGATCTTTTCTTGTTTATCAACATTAAACGGGTTTAATCTTCATGACACCTAAGTAACATTATCTGTCAGAATGAAAGGAAACATTCCAACTTGGTGGGGGATTGTTGGAAATTTTAAATATGTAGGAAATTTAATGTGCAAGTTGGCATATTTCTTTGTCCCACATAGGAGGAGAATAATTGTGTGTATATTTTCTGAGATTTATCTCTATTGTGATGTGAATAGGATATCGAGTCTCAAATAAACATTATGATATACGGATATATATACCCGTATATATAATTATAATTACCAGCCGCCTATTTAATAAAGTATTGAAGTCGGCATATACTTACATAGTGGTTAGGAACATGTTGGCTTTAATAAATTTGACAAGAGGAGCAGTTAACTTGTTTTGTTCCTATCTTATTATTAAAAGTCATCATGATCGATCATTATTAAAAGAGGATGAAGTTGATTGGTTCTATATATACAAGAGACATTATTCTTTCATAGAAGAGTGAGCAAAATATAGTAAAAGAGAAATCAACTTCATTCTAACTCTTTAATATTCGTAGCTTGTTAAAGATAAAAATAGAACCAAAGTGTGAGTTTGGTTCTAGGTGATTAACACACACAATATTCAGTAGCTCTCAACTTTCATAGTTCTTGTTTCCGAGTAATCAACTTTGCGTTTATTGCTTATTTCTTAGCTGTAGAAATAAACAGTATTCTGCATTAAATCCTGGGGTTTTACGCTGAAGCTTACAGCCGTTAGAGCGCGTAATTTCCTTTAAGGACAGGAGTTCTATCCGTGCAGATCAGTGTTAGTGATCAACTATTACAGGTGGTAATATATATTATTTCATATTTTATTATTCTGTATCATATTATTTGTAATATTTCAATTAACCCCGTGTTCTTCAATTAATTGGAAAAGAGTTTTAAAGTTCAAGGAGACCAATATCAACAACTTTTATTCCTATAATCTCATTTTGGTAAGCCTCTTTTATGGTTCTTAAATTTATTGAATACAAAAGATCACGTATGAACTAGTTTTGTTAAAAACTGATTATGAACAGAATCTGTAATCTGACTTGGAAGGGAGAAAACACATAGATAAAATGATCTAGTTATTTTGTTTAGAACTCAATAACCAGATCATTTTCCATCTATGTGTTTTCTCCCTTCCAAGTCAGATTACAGATTCTGTTCAGAATCAGTTTTTAACAAAACTAGTTCATACGTGATCTTTTGTATTCAATAAATTTAAGAACCATAAAAGAGGCTTACCAAAATGAGATTATAGAGAATAAAAGTTGTTGATATTGGTCTCCTTGAAGCTTTAAAACTCTTTTCCAATTGATTGAAGAACAAGGGATTAAACTTGCTAGCAAAATGACTTGATTTCCTTTCAAAACTTGAAGATTATTATTATGAAACTAGTATTGTTGTTCTTGGAAGTTCAAGTCCGGTTTTGATGAGAGCATCTCTTAATCGATACACTCTACTCTCAATCAGAGTAAGATGAACTCATTTGATTCCAAACTGAACCCTTCTACTCTCAACAGAGTAGGATGAACTTGTACACAATCCTCAACACGATTAACATTTAGAATAGCATGTATAACATCCTACAACTTGTACTCATGAAGAAATCAATAGTTTGTACACATATAGTATGGACCACTTACACATCTATGGTATAGCATAGATGATCTGTCTAGACACAAGTAAGTCTGACTAAAACACTATACGGGATTCAAATTCACTTTCTCTTTTTATATTTGACCGTTAGAAACGGCTCATTTTTGAACTATATAGTAACACCATAGCATACTTTTCTCCAAACCATATCAACTTAACATTTTCCTTTCTTTAGAATCTAACCAAAACCCGAAACCTAATATCAAAAATGTTGAGCCCTTTCCTAATCGTGATACATTATTATCATAGCGTGGTGGTTAATTACTGTGGCTCACTCAATTCCATTGAATGAGGCTATTCAGTGGTTAGTAGCGTTTGTTCTTGGTGTGGTTCCCTTACTGTTCGTCGCCACATGGGTTTCTTTGTATGGTTTTTAAGTGTGTTATAGTCTCAGTTGTTGTATTTCTGTTTAAATAATGTAATGAGCCTCGTTCAATTTGTAACAGTGATGAAATACAACATGTTACCTATTATAGACTATTGCTTAACTGTCCACCCTCTTATATTGTTTTTGTCATGTAGGGAAATTCCCCAGTTAAAA
>CM067172.1:5727334-5738018 GCA_034093135.1 Erigeron breviscapus | reverse complement strand
CAGTGAAGACTACATACGTATGGCTTAAGAATGCCGTCCCACAGCTCTACCACAAAGAAGAGCATTTGAAGGTATGTCGTATTCATTCGCAAGACTCTGAACAGGATTGTAAACTTTGAGGTAGAACTGTTGACCAAGATACTGTCGTTCCCACATCGTAGACCTAAGGTTCCACATACCTTGGTTGTCCAAAGATACATAAATCACACTCCACGAGTTTGGGTAAACTTGCACTGTGTGTCTGGTAAGAGCATCAACCAAATTGTAGCTCTTTCTGCTTGCTAGAGACCACTGCCCGGATCCATATCTGCAATTGTTTCAGTTACAAATTTTAGAAACTTTTTCATTTGGTTCTTGTATATAAAAGCGTAATGATATATGTGACTAATTTGGTAAGCCTAAAAACATGCCTGAAAATCTGGTGTTAACACATGGATTCCACTCATCTATATGTCAGCATCATATTTTTAGGCATGTTTGTAAACGTACCAAATTAGACACATTTATCATTTTTTTTATATAAAGGATGTGTATATAGAAAATTACCCGACAGGCCAGAAATCATATCCGTCAAGGTGCCATGACTGCACGGTGTTCTCGTTGTTTTGGAACACAATTTCAAGGAAGTCGTGATGTGAGGCTTGTATAACACCTGTAGCCAAAAGTGGGCCACCGCCATTCGGGGAGGCTTGAATGATATTTGTTGAATAAACACCGGGGATGTTAAAGTGATCTGCGAGCTTCAACGGCGTATCTGCATTAATGTAAGATACTCCATTCACAGTGTATCTTTTCTTTCCGTTAATTAAGCTTGCTTGGTTGCTCAACACAATGGTCCTCGTGGGTTTGATTGTTCCATAATGGAATGAGCCTTGTGGGTTTGGTCGAGCTGCATTCGATGTCAAATTCCATCTGAAAAATTAAATTGAAAAAACGAGAGAACTCAGATCAGAATTAATTACACCACAAAAATTTCAATAAGATACTTTGTTTAAAGCTTTTAGTTTGGTTATATTATATGAGCTCATACAGAACAGGCTGGGCTGTGTCTTGGGCTTTTGACAAGCAGAACCCAAACCTGAACCTTATGGGCTGATCTGGCATAAGCCAGAGTTTCTAGAGCTTAGCAAGCCAAAAGTTGAGCCTGAGCCTATCTTTTCAACAAGTAGATGTGGGCAAAGCAAAACAGGTCCAGACCAACCAAAACAAAATCACAGATGGGCCAAATGAAACTGGCAATTTTCAGTTCAATTCTCATTTCTACATTATTTAGAAAGCATGTTTTCGAACTCAAACAATGATGTTTTAGTATATATTTTCACGTTAAAACAAAACCAGGCATTTATTCCAGTCACAGACTCACAGTACAGTGTATTATGGTTCCTTTAACTTATTTTAGCATTCGGTTTCAGGCCAGTTCCAACCTAAATATACATCAAATTTAATCACACGCTCGCCCTTTGGGCTAAAATGTACATAAGATGAACAGAAATTTTTATACCTGTAGGTTCTAGCTTGTTGCATAGACCAGTGGACTTGGTAAGTTGGGCCAGCAGGGATCGGGCCTGAGACTGGTGTTTTGGAATTGGTATAGTGTAATACTGAAACAGTTGTAAGAACTTTTCTAGTAAATCTTGTTGATGCAACAATGTAGTAGTCTTTTGGAGTTTGGTCGAATGCAACAAGTACAGAAATTGATTGACCAACATGCACATCTAATGAATCGTATATGTTTTGAACCACATTTGACCCTTCAACCTCAACTAGTTTCATTTTGTGCCCCTGAATCCTAAAGTTGAAGGACGTCGATAAACCCACATTTGATATTCTGAACATGTAAGTTTTGCCTGAAATTGTTGCAACAAAAGATCAAAGTTACTAAAGGTGACTTTCAAAGTCAAACAAACAGGCTATCAATTTAGTGCCAAATTTGCAATAAAATCCATCTTTTCAAATCTGAAATCACAAATAAATGTTCTCTTAATACATGCAAGGCTAAAAATGACCTTGATCTCCACGGAAGGTGCTACCGGTCTGTCCATTTACAAGTATACCATCTGGGAAAGTCAGTGATCTCCCTGAATCAAGATATTGTTGCAGCCCCTGAAATCATTAAAAAATGTGTTTTTTCATTAAGCATGCATCAGTTAAAGATGAAGATCAATCAATTCATGACAAACATGATCCTCACCTTATGGTTGGCCTTGTACCAGTCACCAATAAGTAAATTGAAATCGCCAGCAGGAATTGCATAGGGTACAGGGATACGAGGTCTGGCATATACATTGATAGCTCCAAAACCACCTACAGCTTTGTGCATTCCTGTTGATGGGAAGTATGTGTAGCCTCCAATTTGATCTTTTGGTTGAAACTTGTATGTGAAGTTGGAGTTTGGAGGAATTGGGCAATTTGTGCCCAAAACCCCGTCTTGCCAGGAATTCTTTCTTTGTTTAATCCCATTCCTAAAAATGCAACATTTATGAACGTCAAGTTCAGTTTTGCATTACACTTGTTCCAATCGATTCCATAGACAGAATTTCTTTGTTTATACTAATTTCCTTGCCTTTTAGTTCTTAACTTTGAGGGTCACATTAACATTTCGCGTAGTATTTTCTAATGACTCTTAATATAAATAAACATGGCCGGTTTTACAAGTGGATTTTTGCTTAGTGTTTTCATAGAAAACCTATGATAGAGTTCAAGACTCTTAACTGCAAACGTGTTGGCAAGATGTAAACATTTCGCTTAGTATTTAAAAACATCTAGGTTTAGGCTAAGATTTTGGTTGACCTACATCAGCTATAATGATTATTTAGGTGCAAGTAAATGTACATCTAAGTGAAAGATACTATAATATTGTTACAAAAAAACAATTAATCCTAGGAATACTTAAAGTAATTTAGGTTAGTAATTTATTAAAACATCCCAGAGGGTTGACATATCTTAAAAATTTACTAATATAAATCATGCACATAAACAAATAATATACTAAATGCAGTAGGTTGCTACAAAATATACTAACCATGTCAAGAGAAAAGGCTGGTCAAGTTTATTAAAAAGGTTTAGAATAATATTGTCATTCGTCACAACATCAAGCCTAGGACCAGGAAACTGACCATTGATTAAGATCACCTGCCAAAAAAAGCCAAACATTCATTAACAAACAAATATATGTTTCATCAAACCAAAACCAACAAGGAAAATATGCAAAAGGCGGACTGGCGAACTAAGAAGAGGCGGTATGTAAACCGTCATACTTCTACCCGAGGTATAGAGACTGCTTCCATATAGATCTCCGTCAAGAGTAGATAGTGGTAAACTATATGTATATGTATTGTGTATTGAAACACCAAATGTATATAAAAGTTAAAACCTGTTGAGGGACACCAAGAGGTGAAGCGGTTCCATATGTAACAGTCCAAGTATAATACTTATAAGGATCCTCTGCTTTGACATCAGAAAAACTCAATACACCCAGCATGAAAACCATCAAAAGGGGCAACATTTTCTTCCCCATTTTACTTTAATCAACCAAGATACCTGCAAAGATGCAAACTTTGTTATTATCACTGTACTTTTTTTTCTACGATATGATGTGGGTATCGTCATTGTTTGAAAATCTTGAAGAGAGAATTACCTTTTTCTAAAACAAAATATGAATGTGTTTTCTTTAGACAGAACTTCAATATTTTTTAAAGAACACAGAATGTAAACAAAAAAGTAAATGTTCTAACAAACACAAAAAGCTTAAAACTTTGTTGTTAAAAAATATGTTTCTGCAATCTGGGTATCATCAATATATACAAATCCTGAATAGGGAATTAAATTTTTTAATAATTTTAGAGTAAAACAAAATGTGAACAAAAACAGAGTATTTTACAACATTTGTAGAAAAAATAAATTAATTAAAAACCGACTAGCGAGTGTTCAAAAAATGTGTTTCACTATATCTGGGCATTATAAACCTCAGTAAATCTTGAAAAAATAACCACATTCTTATAGTACATTCACTATAATTTTAAAAGAAAATATGGATTAGATCGATATAAAGCATGGACAAAAACAGGGCAGCAAATAGTAAAAACCTAAAAACCTAGTGATGTTATAATAATAAGTATATAGAAGATACATACCAGTTTTGAACCAGCAATATGCAAGAACAAATGTGAGAAGTATCACTATCAAATCTCTAATGGGGTGTCTATATCTATATATAGATAATAATGCACATAATAAAGTGTTGGTGTGACAAGTTGTAAGTATTTATATTTGTGGTTGTAACTTGTATCATGCAAGGGTTTACTTTAGTGGGGAAGGTTTTGGTGCAAATTGCAAAATGAACGAGACTTTGGGGTAAAAACCAAAAAGAAAAAGAAAAAAAAAAGAGCTGTCAACTTTCCATACTCGGCGGATTCCACGCGGTTTCGAGTAATCATTGATTTTGTTTTCATGATTAAACATGATCATTTTTGTGTCTCTGTACTCGAATAGTTCTAAATTCTAATCATGATTAGAAGGGATGTTTAAGATTGTTATAATCTTGTTAATTATTCCCATGAATAGCGTATATATTACTTACTGTATAATAAAGGAATTGAATTGGATGTGAACAATATTTTTTTGTCTTTAGTATTTTTTTTGTCTTTACCTGCCTTTTAAATATAAATATAAGAATTAGCAATTATAAAACAAAATATGGATTTACTTCAGTGGTTGGTCTCTATGCTAAGTTTTTTTATTTAGTAATAAACTATTTACACTTTGGTCCCTCTTTTTTTTCCCTTTACTTTTCTGTCCTTCCTGTTTATTTTTTATTACTTCAACCCCCTAACTTTATATAATTTTTTCCTTTTTAATCTTTTGTAACATTTTGTTTTTTTATATCTTTATTACATTTAACATTTTTTTTATAACTTTTTAAAATGTTATATTTTAAAAAGCTATATATTTTTTAATTTTCTATTTTTCGGGGTTTTTTTTTGGTTTTTTGTTGCATTATATATCTTTTATATTCTTTTAAACACTTGGTTTTTATACCTTTTTTACATGTAACATTTGTTTTTTTATTACTTCTTCATTTGGTTTTCGTATTCTTTTTTGTTGGTCTCTATGCCTATGGGGGTGGAGGTCATGAGTTCAAACCCTCCCCCACTTTTAAAGTTTTTATTTAGTAATAAACTATTTACACTTTGGTCCCTCCTTTTTTTTCCCTTTACTTTTCTGTCCTTCCTGTTTATTTTTTATTACTTCAACCCCCTAACTTTATATAATTTTTTCCTTTTTAATCTTTTGTAACATTTTGTTTTTTTATATCTTTATTACATTTAACATTTTTTTTATAACTTTTTAAAATGTTATATTTTAAAAAGCTATATATTTTTTAATTTTCTATTTTTCGGGGTTTTTTTTTGGTTTTTTGTTGCATTATATATCTTTTATATTCTTTTAAACACTTGGTTTTTATACCTTTTTTACATGTAACATTTGTTTTTTTATTACTTCTTCATTTGGTTTTCGTATTCTTCTTTTTTTTTGTTCTCTTTTTAATTTTTTGGTTTAACATTTCTTTTGTATTTTTAAACTTTTGGTTTTCAATACTTTTTGTCGCCTATAAATTTGTGGTTTTTTTTAACCCCACCCATAAACGTAAACGTTTTCAAAAACTTACGCCGCCCATTGGGCGGCATGAAAATTCCTAGTTATTACTATATCATTAAAGTCGATGCTAATGAACAGTGTCACCTCCACGTGGCACCTCCACGTGACACTGTTCTGTTAGTCCACCTATACTTCACAAACAGCTTGTATTTTGTCAAATCGGATCCCGTTTCAGTTTTTTTTTCCCGTTTTTTATTTGTTTCTTGTACAATTTTTTTGCTTTCGTGTTCTCTTCTATTCGTTCATCTTATACCCCGCATCACTATTTGGATTTTGTCATATCGGATCCCGTTTGAGGTTTTTTCTTTCGGTTTTGGATTTTGTCATATTGGATGCCGTTAAGTTTTTTTTCTTTCGGTTCTTTCTTGTTTCTGTAATATAGCAATTTTAATCCTTTTGGTTTTTCTTTCTAGCATTTTCAACCTAGGGATGTTTGTTATTGCGATTATAAAACAGATTTTGCGTTTTCAAATTAGATAATGTGTTTTTAAAGTTTTGAAAAAGCATGTATGGGCATCCATTAAGGCCTATCCTTATAGGACTTCTTCCCCGCTTCCGACGCACGGCCGACGCGAACCCGGCCTAAGATGCTGGTAGCACGGCCGGCGTCGCTACCTTCCTTCCAACTTTGAACGCACGTTAGTGGTGGTGGTGGGTCCCGAATTTGGTTTACAACCGTTGCAAAAATAAAAAATAAAAAGATTTTTTCATATATATACACATAATATGTATGTATATATATTCACGGGGAGCATCGAAGAAGAAGAAAAGGTGGGCCAAAAATATAATATATAAATAACTTATTTACAGTTTAGCCAAGTATTAATATATTTATAAAATCATTTTACTAGTTTTAAAATATTTCAGTTTTGCCCCTGTAATGTTTTATTTTCTATTTTAATGTTTTATTTATAATGAATGTAATGTTTTATTAAAATAAAAAGTATTTTATTTATTATTTTTTTGAAAAGATAATGTGTTTGTTTAATTTTGTGAAAAATAAAAATGATATAATAAAATAATGGATGAATAGGGGAAGAAGTGGGGGTTATAAGGAGGGAGGTGTTCTTGGGGTGTCTAGGAGAGAGAAAAGCTGATGAATAGTAAAAGAAGTGAGTTGTTATAAGGAGGGGCCTAACTAATTATAGAGTCGAATTGAGAAAAATATATCATATAACACTATTTTAAAAAATATGGGTTCAGGATTTAAAATATTAGCATTCTTTTTTATGCTACATGTCTCACTAGTAAACATCTATTGTGGGACAGTATATACGTTTATTTACTTGTTTAAACTATTTGTTTCATTATTATTTCATCAGAATTTTTTCTTCTAAAATTTAAATACAAATTTTTATTTAAAAAATTCCAGAATAGTTAATGATGGTTGTAAACAGTGTAGTCAACATATAAAATCTTAAGCAACAATAATAATGTAGTAAAATATTTTTAAGAGTAATGAGATATCAAATAATGAGTTTTCTTGTAGTAAATTAGTTATCAAGTTGTAAAGTGGTTCTTGGCATTTATATTTGTCATATGGTTTAATGGTGTAACATCCCAAACTTTTCTTTAAAATTTGACTAACGCTGTTAAGTCAACCTCATGTGTGTCGTTAAGTCTAGTGTGAATATATGCATATACGTAGTTAATGTGTGTTATGTGTGAGGTTTGAAAACCTAAATGTTAATGTAGTATAAATGTGTGAAATACGAAGGTTTATGTCTATGAAGTGACATTTAATGAAGGGATAATGTTGTATATGGTCAATAATGTAGTTTGTGACCAATAATGAAGGATTTGGAAGTCTAGGGACTAATTTTGCCAAAGGTGAAAAGTTAAAAACGGGTTTAGGGTGGGATTAGCCTAATCTAGGGTTAGTTTCCAGCCTAAACATAATTAAAAGACAAACACAAAGTATATTCCAAACCTTTCTTGAATCCTTTAGCAAAATCTACAAGTTTTGAGTCATACAATCAAGTGTTTTGCATTGAATCTGTTTGGCTATCATTGATGCAGGTAATCCACGATTATTATTTGTATTTCAGATTCAAAGGTCATATATTAACGAATTAAATCTGATTTTTGAAAGGGGTTTTGATTAAGTTAGGGTTTATATTATGTTTAAGCCAATTAATGTTCTAAACGATGTCAAACAAGTTTGTAATCGATCTTGATGATCAAAAGAGGTCTATGTATGTCAAAAACATGTTTTGGGTGAAGCCAAAGTTGATTGATTTCTGGAAAAATGAAGAACGAAGTCGTTTTATGAATTCTGGTCGAAAATAAGCTTAAATCCGTTTGCTGATGACAAATTCGTTCCTGCAAATCTAAATTCGTTTGCCCCAACGAAGTTTAACTTCGTTTGAGGCCAAATTCGTTTGATGTTGACAGCCTAAAATCATTTGGAACTAATTTCGTTTGATAGGAGCTTATGTTCGTTTGTCAAAATGAAACTCAAATTCGTTTGCTCATATGAAGTTCAAATTCGTTTGTTAAGGAAAGTCCAAATTCGTTCCAGTTAACCTAAATTCGTTTTATGAGGTCTAAATTCGTTTGGCAAACGAAGTTCATCTTCGTTTGAAGCCAAATTCGTTGGTTAAATTCGTTTTGAAGCTAAAGTGAGGTTTAAGAACAAAACTAAGTTCGATAAGGTCCCAAATGACTTATATTTTATGTTAATGTACGATAGGTGTCGGGGATTACTATTAAGCACTGTTAGCTTTTGTTTGCGCGCGTACACTACTACCAGGTAAGATACACTACTTTGACACGCTGGGGGATCAACTAAAAGCTGGTTTCAAATCGTATAACACTTCCATTCGGTACCTTATTATTGCATGTGGGCATATGGGTTACTTGGGAGGTATTATGGGTTATGCAGTTGACCCTGAGACCTGAGATGCAGTCCCTATTGTAGTGTAATGTAGTATTGCTTAATGTAGTATGTAGCTATGCAGTTGATGTAGTTTAATGAAGTATCTTGATATGCATGATATATAGAAATGAAGTTGATGTGTGATATGCATGCTTGACTTGTACGCCTAGTTCACTAGACTTGCTAGGTTACTATGTCACTTGCACGTTTAAGGATCCAAACGTAATGAAGTTAAGTGTGTGAATGTCTAGGAATGTGTGTTACCTAGACTATATGTGTGTGAATGTTTGGGAATGCAGGGACCCAATCTATATGTGTGAAATTGAGCTCATAAAACTAATGCAGGGAAAGTGTTAAGCTTAACCCCGTACTTGTCTCAGCCGGATGAGTGCGTTGATGCAGTTGTTGCTTGGGTGGCTCCTCGCAACATGGTCTTTATAACGCAGGGCGAGTAATACGAGAGGTTTGACCAACCTCCACATACGGATTACTCTTGGATTGGCTTGCCACTCCTTAACGACGTAAGATGAGTAGTCTTTTGTATGATCATCCAGTCGGGTGTGATGCAGGGCACACTTATATGCAGTTAACAAAGATACGTGTGACAATGTGTGAACTAATGCAGGATAGGCACATTTAGGATGATTATCCTAATTAATATGAAGTCGAAATGTAGTATATGTGTGAACGTGTGATGTGTGTTTGCCTAATAAAACTTGTCCAATAATGAAGATTGTTTTAATTGGACAAATGCTTTTAATTAAGTGTTATCTTACTTAGCTATTCTTATAGCTAACACTTGCTTCTTTAATGTGGTTGTTCCCTCAGGTTTAACTTGATGGAATTAGACGAAGGATGTGTGAGCTTGGGTAGATTCGTTGAAGGAGCCTTAGTTATCCATAGACGATTCTTTGCTTAGACATTTATTTACATTTCGTACTTAATGTCGAATTTATGTTGTGACATGTGAACGGTTGTTTTATGTTGGGCAACCGTTGGGTTTTCATTTGAACTATTGTTTGATATGGCATGTAACACCAAATAAATGCAGCAACCGAAATGTTTTTATCGGTTTTGACTTTTACAGTCTTTACTTCCGCAATTTAACACCGTTAGGTGAAAAGTTTTGAAAACCCATATTTTTAAACGACGGGTGTTACAAATGGTCAACTTGAAACTAAAAAGGTAATGTCTACCAAAGTTTTAGTATCCAACGCAAAACTATTTGAGATGTCTTTTTTTTTAAAGGTGAATTTCGCTTGAAACTTCGTGTCGCAATTCGACAGCGAGAGGTCTAGCATACGTTGTCTTAACCGGGTCCGCGCTAGAGAGCTCCCTCGAAGTAGAAATGCCTATTTCAAATACCCAATGGGGGGAAAACCCCCTACTAATCCGCCCGAAAGCACGACGATTAATAGGGGTAAACCTTGCCCCCTCAGACTTGAACTTGGGTATACCTAAGCCAAGCCCTCATAGAAGGACTACCTATATCTCAAAGTTGGTGGAATGGAGATTCGAACCTGAGACCTATAGGTCACCAAGGGAACTCCAAACTACTACACCAACTCATCATTGATTATTTGAGATGTCTTTTGATGTTGAATAAGGAAAAAAAAAAAAAAAAAAAAAAAAAAAAAAAAAAAAAAAAAAAAAAAAAAAAAAAAAAAAATCAAACAAACCTGTCCAAAAAAAAAAAAAAAAAAAAAAAAAAAAAAAAAAAAAAAAAAAAAAAAAAAAAAAAAAAAAAAAAAAAAAAAAAAAAAAAAAAAAAAAAAAAAAAAAAAAAAAAAAAAAAAAAAAAAAAAAAAAAAAAAAAAAAAAAAAAAAAAAAAAAAAAAAAAAAAAAAAAAAAAAAAAAAAAAAAAAAAAAAAAAAAAAAAAAAAAAAAAAAAAAAAAAAAAAAAAAAAAAAAAAAAAAAAAAAAAAAAAAAAAAAAAAAAAAAAAAAAAAAAAAAAAAAAAAAAAAAAAAAAAAAAAAAAAAAAAAAAAAAAAAAAAAAAAAAAAAAAAAAAAAAAAAAAAAAAAAAAAAAAAAAAAAAAAAAAAAAAAAAAAAAAAAAAAAAAAAAAAAAAAAAAAAAAAAAAAAAAAAAAAAAAAAAAAAAAAAAAAAAAAAAAAAAAAAAAAAAAAAAAAAAAAAAAAAAAAAAA
>CM067172.1:5702334-5719834 GCA_034093135.1 Erigeron breviscapus | reverse complement strand
ATATATATATATATATATATATATATATATATATATATATATATATATATATATATATATATATATATATATATATATATATATATATATATATATATATATATATATATATATATATATATATATATATATATATATATATATATATATATATATATATATATATATATATATATATATATATATATATATATATATATATATATATATATATATATATATATATATATATATATATATATATATATATATATATATATATATATATATATATATATATATATATATATATATATATATATATATATATATATATATATATATATATATATATATATATATATATATATATATATATATATATATATATATATATATATATATATATATATATATATATATATATATATATATATATATATATATATATATATATATATATATATATATATATATATATATATATATATATATATATATATATATATATATATATATATATATATATATATATATATATATATATATATATATATATATATATATATATATATATATATATATATATATATATATATATATATATATATATATATATATATATATATATATATATATATATATATATATATATATATATATATATATATATATATATATATATATATATATATATATATATATATATATATATATATATATATATATATATATATATATATATATATATATATATATATATATATATATATATATATATATATATATATATATATATATATATATATATATATATATATATATATATATATATATATATATATATATATATATATATATATATATATATATATATATATATATATATATATATATATATATATATATATATATATATATATATATATATATATATATATATATATATATATATATATATATATATATATATATATATATATATATATATATATATATATATATATATATATATATATATATATATATATATATATATATATATATATATATATATATATATATATATATATATATATATATATATATATATATATATATATATATATATATATATATATATATATATATATATATATATATATATATATATATATATATATATATATATATATATATATATATATATATATATATATATATATATATATATATATATATATATATATATATATATATATATATATATATATATATATATATATATATATATATATATATATATATATATATATATATATATATATATATATATATATATATATATATATATATATATATATATATATATATATATATATATATATATATATATATATATATATATATATATATATATATATATATATATATATATATATATATATATATATATATATATATATATATATATATATATATATATATATATATATATATATATATATATATATATATATATATATATATATATATATATATATATATATATATATATATATATATATATATATATATATATATATATATATATATATATATATATATATATATATATATATATATATATATATATATATATATATATATATATATATATATATATATATATATATATATATATATATATATATATATATATATATATATATATATATATATATATATATATATATATATATATATATATATATATATATATATATATATATATATATATATATATATATATATATATATATATATATATATATATATATATATATATATATATATATATATATATATATATATATATATATATATATATGTTTGGGAGATTAAGATTATTTTCCAAAATATATATATATATATATTGTTGTGTTCTTGTGGTGTGTTTAGGTTTCTGTGGTCCTCTCTGGTTTCTTGTGGTTATTTTCTGTGTTTAATTGTTTTTTATCTGCTATCATGGATGATGATAACTTGCATAACTATGAATATGACTCTGATAATGTCTCTGATGAAAGTGAAACTGCTACTAGAATTAGTAAACTTGATATAAGTCACCCTTTACACTTACATCCTAATGACTCTGCTTCATTAACTGTTGTGTCTGTTAAACTTAAAGGAACTGAGAATTACAATATTTGGTCTTGTGCTATGACTCTTGCTCTTGAAGGTAAAAATAAAATAGGATTCATTGATGGAACTTGTAGAAGGTCCAATAGAGATGAAGTTTTAGGAAGACAATGGGATAGAGTCAATGCTGTTGTGTTAGGGTGGATTCTGAATTCTATTTCTGAAGAACTATATGTTGGTCAAATCTTTTCTAAAAGGGCTTCTCATGTCTGGGCTGAATTAAAAGAAACCTATGATAAAGTTGATGGGTCTGTTACCTTTAATTTGCATCACAAGATTAATTCTCTTTGTCAAAATGGTTCTACTATTGCTGATTATTATCATAAACTGAATGCTTTGTGGAAACAGTTTGATGCTTTGATCAAATTGCCTAAATGTACCTGTCATGCTGCTGAAGACTTTAAAAAACATAATCAATTGCTTAAGTTAATGCAGTTCTTAATGGGTCTTGATGATGTTTATATGCAAGTTAGAAGTAATATCCTGTCCAAGGATCCTTTACCTGATGTTAGACATGCTTATGCTATTATTTCTGGAGAAGAGTCACATAGGATGATATCTAGTGCTAATTCTAGTAATGCTCAAAAGGTTTCTTCTTCTGTGTTTCATTCTAATGTGGGAAACAAAACTGGTTTTCAAAGAAATGTGTCTAATGGAAATTATTCTAAGTTTGGAAACAGAAATTCTGACTTTAAAAGGAACACTGGTGGTCCTTCTGTTGTGTGTGAAAAATGTGGCTTTAATGGTCATACCATTGATAAGTGCTATAAAATCATTGGTTATCCTTCTGACTTTGGAAAAAAGAAACCTAATGCTTTTCAGAACTCACAAAATTTTAACAAAAGGTTTGTGAACAACAATAATACTGTTGGTACCAGCACTTCTGCTTCTTTTTCTGATGAACAGATTTCTCAGCTTATTTCCTTGATTAAAGAAAACTCTGTTGGTGCTCCTACTCAAAATGTTAAAGTGAATATGGCAGGTACAAAATTGTTCAATAACAACAAATTTTTCAATCAAAATTTTCATAAATTTGTTTGTTTTAACTCTAAAATTAAGGCTGCTCTAGAAAAATTGGGATTAATCTGTGATTCAGGAGCAAATCAACATCTTACTTACACTGATAAATATCTTGTTGATGTGATTGACATATCTTATTTGAAAATAAGAGTGTCTCATCCTAATGGGACTGAAGCTTTTATTACTAAAGTTGGTAACATGATTTTATCAAAAGACATAATTCTGTATGATGTTCTTGTTGTTCCTGAGTATTGTGTTAGTTTGATTTCTGTTCATAAAATGTCAAGAGATAATAAATGTATTGTGGCTTTTAATGAGAATGCATGTTATGTGTTACCTCAGGATTTGAGGGATGTGAAAATTCTGGGGATTGGTAGACAGATTGATGGTCTTTACTATTTTGATCAAGGTATTAAATGTCAAATCAAATCATGTTCTGTTAAGCAAATGTGGCATAACAGACTTGGTCATCCTTCAGACCAAGTCTTAACTGTTTTAAATAGGAAAGGTGACTTTAATTTTTCTAAGGAAACTGAAATTTGTGAAATTTGTCAAAAGGCCAAACAGGTCAGAGAACCATTCCCTTTAAGTGATCATAAGTCCACTCATCTTGGTGAACTTGTTCACCTTGATGTTTGGGGTCCATATAGGGTTCCAAGTTTAGAAGGTTACAAATATTTTTTGACTATTGTTGATGATTATTCTAGGGCTGTTTGGGTTTACTTACTTAAATCTAAAACTGAAGTTTATGACTGTGTGGTTGTTTTTTATAATCTGATATTAAATCAGTTTGGAAAGAAGGTTAAAACCTTTAGAAGTGATAATGGGACAGAATTTTGTAATAAAAACTTTACCATGTTTTGTGAAAATAGAGGCATTATTCATCAAACTTCCATTGCCTATACTCCTCAACAAAATGGAATTGTTGAGAGAAAGCATAGGCATTTGCTTAACATTGCTAGAGCTCTTTTATTCCAGGGGGGATTACCCCTGTACTTGTGGTCTGAATGTGTATTAACTGCCTGTTATTTGATTAACAGATTACCTTCTTCTGTGTTGCATGGGAAATCTCCTTACTATATGATATTTGGAAAAGAACCTTCTCTGTCTCATCTTAGAATATTTGGATGTCTTTGCTTTGCTACTATTCTTGTTAATCATGACAAGTTTAGTAGTAGAGCAGAGAGGTGTGTGTTTGTTGGTTATGCTAGTTATAAAAAGGGTTATAAGTTATTTAGCCTTAATAAGAAACAGTTTATTTTCTCAAGGGATGTTAAGTTCTTTGAGAAAGTGTTTCCTTTCAAAATAAAAGACCAGTCTGCTTTAAATAATGATCAGGAAATAAATCAAATTGAATTTTTTAATTTGTGTGATGATCCTGATATACCCTATGATGAAAATGACCCTGCTAGTGATCCTATAAGTGATGGCAGCAACACATGAGGAAAATGATAACAATTCTGAGGGTAGTAATCAAGATAACAATAATAATGCAAATGAAATTGAGGGTCAGAATGCTTATCAAATTGGTAATAGAAGGTCTGATAGGTTGTCACATCTGCCTAATAAATATAATGATTATGTTATTGATTCTAGAGTTAAATTTGGAATTGAAAGATTTGTTAGTTATGCTAATCTAGATCTTGAAAGTTTTGCCTTCATTTCTGAATTAAACAAAGCTGTTGAACCTGCTCATTATTGGCAGGCTTGTAAAAACAACTGTTGGATAGAAGCTATGAACCTTGAAATGAATGCCTTGTATGATAATGATACTTGGGAAATAACTGAATTACCTGAAGGTAGAACTCCTGTAGGATGTAAATGGGTATACAAGATTAAGTATAAGGCTAATGGTGAGATAGAGAGGTACAAGGCTAGGTTAGTTGCCAAAGGCTATAGTCAAAAGCCTGGTGTTGACTTTGATGAAACCTTTTCTCCTGTGGTAAAGATTGTTACTGTTAGATGCATGATTAACCTTGCTGTTCAAATGGACTGGCCATTATTTCAACTTGACATTAACAATGCCTTTTTGTATGGTGAGCTTGATGAAACTGTTTATATGACCCTACCTGAAGGGTACTTTAATTCTGATGATAAAAGAGTTTGTAAGTTAAAAAAGTCTTTATATGGCTTAAAACAGGCCCCTAGGCAATGGAATGCTAAACTTACTCATGCTTTACTTGAAAACAACTTTGTGCAAAGTAAAAGTGATTACTCACTTTTTACAAAAAGTGAAGGAAATGTGTTTATTGCCTTGTTGGTCTATGTTGATGACATTATTGTCACTGGTAACAATTTAGATGTAATTAATGAATTTAAGATGTTTCTTAAATCCAAATTTATGATTAAGGATTTAGGAACTCTCAAATATTTTTTGGGAATTGAAGTTATTAAAACTGAAAATGGTTTGTGCCTTTCTCAAAGAAAGTATTGTATGGATTTATTGAGTGATTTTGGTTTGCTTGCTTGTAAACCTTCTGCAACCCCTCTTGAGCAGAATTTGGTTATTACAAGTGAAGCTAGTGAAAAGGACACTGTCATTGACAATGTGTCTGAATATCAAAAGCTTATTGGAAAGTTGATTTATCTTACTCACACTAGGCCAGATATTGCCTATTCTGTCCACTGTTTGAGTCAGTTCATGCATAAGCCCTTGAAGTCCCATGTTAAGATTGCCCTCAAAGTATTGAGATACTTGAAAGGGTCACCTGGATTGGGTATTCACATTACCAAGAGTCCAATTCTGTCCCTTGAAACCTTTGTAGATGCAGATTGGGCTAAATGTGTTATCACTAGGAAATCTGTTACTGGTTATTGCTTGTTCTTGAATGGGTCTCTTGTATCTTGGAAAAGCAAGAAACAGCTTACCTTGTCTAAATCTTCTGCAGAAGCAGAATATAGAGCCCTTGCTTCAGCTACATCTGAAGTCATTTGGGTTCTAAAACTGCTTGATGATTTGAAATGGGGCAATTGGCTCCCAGTTCCTATACACTGTGACAGTGAGGCTGCAATTAAGATTGCAGCTAACCCTGTGTTCCATGAACGTACAAAGCATCTTGAAATAGACCTCCACTTTGTGAGAGAGAAAATTATTGCAGGTGTCATTGAAACAAAAAAGATTGATTCAGCTAATCAAATAGCTGACATTTTAACCAAAGGGTTGAACAAAGTTCAACATGATAAGTTGGCTTCTAAATTAGGTCTCTATGATGTGTTTCAGGTTCAGGCTAAGAGGGGATGTTAAAATTGTAGCCTTGAACTGAAACCTTATAAACCTGAGGGACCATTCTTGTCTATTTCTTATTCTTGCAGGTTTGGTGCCAGAAGTGTAAAAAGAAGAAGAAGAAGGGAGAAGAGTGTAACTTGAAGACTTACCCTACTATATAATCCTCATTATACCCGTTTAGGGTTCTTGAGAGAGATTTTATTTGTTCAATTATTTGGTCTGTATTTCTCTCCATATTTTATATTTAGATTATTTATTTGTAATAGAACTATTATCAGTTTAGATAATAGGTTTACAACCGATTATCGGGGGTAAACTAATTAGTGAGGTTTGAGTGTTTGTGTGACTGATTGAGATCAGTTGTGTGTTCTTTGTTGTTCTTGAATTAAGATTCAATATATTTTAGGGTTTGTTATCAAAATCTTTTCACAGTTCCACAGTTCCACCCGTTTAGAAATATAGATAACCAAAAACTATTTTAAGTATAATAAAAGCTTATTTGAGTTTTCAACAGATACATACAAAATCGCAAGAAAGGCTTGCGGATGAATACAAATGAAAATATGAAGTTTACAGATTAAAAAACATAAAAAATTCTTTACTTTAATCTTACGGTACTTAAGTAGTACCTCAAACGAGCAGTACGTTGGACTCGGTTCAGGTCATTTACTTTAATCACACTTGCCGGTTGAATTTCTCAATTCTCATTGAATGATAAGAATCCAAAAGGAAATAGAACAAGTCGCTGGAGTGTGGGCATGGACTCCACGTGGAACGTCACGTGTACACTATTGACACCTGTTGCACTCAAACCTCTTCACCCAGCCTCTTGACAACAATTAGATAGGGATTTTATAAACAAAAGCAAAACAAAACACATCGTACAAACAAAGTAACAAACAATCATTAGTTTTTGCATCAATCATCTTTTTAATTCTTCAAGTATGTCGGATACCTCAACAACGCAAGCTCATCCTCCTCCATCATCAACAGGTCTGTTTCTTTTCTAAATTACTTATACTTTCTTTCAACATCCAACAAAATCTGTAGTCACATACTCGCTTGTATAAAAGCTTAAATAGTTTCAACTTGTTTATATATAATTGGGTTAAGTTCCGGGTAATGTATAGAAACGAGGTAGTTTTTCCTCGCGTTTTGCGGCGGGAGTGAAGCAAATTACATCTAAAACATGATACAATCAAACTGTTGTATTTGACATCGTTAAAAAGTTGAAATAAAAATAAAATATGGGTAACAAAGTAATAAATAATAATTAAATTGAATTACGAAAAAGTAAAACCATTTACTCAAAATTCATAATAAGGGGAACCTATTTAGTTTTTCTATTAAAATGATTTCATTTCTGAAAATTTCTCAATAAAGGTAATATCGTTAGTTTTAACGTCAGACCTCTGTTAAGTGTCACGTCGGCTTGCCACATCGTTAAAAAAACTGACATGGACATCTCACGTAGAACAGTTGCACATATACATATACCGTATGCCTATACATATACATATATTACTAGATCTATATCCCGCATAATACGCGAGACTAGTGATAGTTTAGTACTCGTATAATATTATCTTTATCTAAAGAATATGTTCATGAATACATAACACAAATAAGTGTACAAAGAATTGTGCTTAATTTGAGCGGTTAATTGTGCTTTATTTGAGCGGAATATGTGTATGTCACATGAAAAATATGAAAATGCATAAGTCAACTACAACTTGAATATTTTATACCACATTATTAATAATAACAAAACACAAAAGTCGGCCTCCCTCTAAATTCACTGTAGCAAGTACTGTAGAAAAAATTAATTTTTTATTGTAAGCACTGTAGCAACTCGGTAACTCGGTACTGTAGCAATTTTGTCTTTTTCAAAATCACTGTAGCATAGAAAACATAACCCACTTAAACAAATTGAAGAGCTCGTAAACTTCATAACCGCCTTGGTCCCTCCGTCGAACAACAAGATAAGTGTTGTTCGATGTTTAGATCTGTCCACGTTAGTTTTTTTAATGACGTGACACTTAACGGAGGTCTAGCGTTAAAAACTAACGATATTACCTTTATTGAAAACTTTTCACAAATGAAATCCTTTTAATAGACGAAAACTAAATAGGTTCCCTTATTAGGAATTTTGAGTAAATATATTACCCTTTTATGGATTTTTCCCAATTAAAAAAAGGTGTAGCTTAACATGGGGTAATTCTACTCAAGTATCGAAGTTGATACTTAAATGAGTCGATATACAAACCAAAACGTGAATCAATGTTGGTTGTGTTTAAGCATAACATTAGACCTGCTTGGGCAAACGATTACACTTGAATACGGGGTTAAATTTGGATCTATAAGGTGAATTGGGGAAGATGATGTTGTTGCTACTTCGGGTGGCGGTTCCCAATTGGTGACCACAAGACGTGACGCCACAAGCCGAAGTAGGCTAAGGAGTGTGTGAGAGAGAATAGGGAGGAAGAGAGAAGGTCCCATGGCATGGTGCCCTTGTCTTCTATTTATAAGGAGCAAGATTCTACGGTTTGGTAATTTTGGTCCATGGGCTTTCTATGCTTGGGCCTAAATCAAGCCCATGACTTAACAGGGTTGGGTCATGTTCAGGTCGTCAGGAGCCTCCATGGAGCAGCCATGCTCAAGCCGGAGGCTACATTAGGAGCCTCCATAGAGGAGTCATGCTCAAGTCCGGAGGCTACGTCAAGAGCCTCCATTGAGAGTCATGCTCAAGACCGGAGGCTACGTCAGGAGCTTTCATTGAGCAGCCATGCTCTAAGTTTGGAGGCTATGTCAGGGGTGGAGCCTAGCTAGTAGACTCCATAGGGTAGAAAAGAGATTATTATGGTATATCATCAAGTTGATATGACTATCAACAAATCAGGAACTAGAACCAGGTCAAAGCGTAAACCAAATTAGTCTTCAATCTCTCGGAAAACTGATCGAACAAAAGAAACCAAATCGTTCACGATTTCACGCGAATCTATTAAACAATAGAACATAAAAAACCAACAAAAGCTTAATGGGGATTTGGCTGGACAAATAAGAAAAGAAAAATGGAACAAAAAGGATGGCTAACGGCTGTCACAAATGTTTTTATGAAACCTAACCCCAACCAAAGTATTTTTGTCAACACGAACATAAAATCAAGCTGAGATGAGAAAACAAAGGGAATGAAAGGTCTACATTGTATAGACTCGATTTTATTATAAACGTTACAATTAATGGTATATATGGAAAACATACAAATCCTAATATCTGAATGGACCTATATTTAACTAATCAAATACGGGCCTAATTCTTAACTTTAATAATACAGAAGACTTCCAACATGGATAAATGCTTCTTATAGTTTGGTTAATTCAACCATTTCCTAGGTGGTCTAGCAGATAACATCCTGACAGGAGTTCTAATATTCGAGTCCCGCTAGGTACGATTTTAGGGGTGGCCAAGGAAAGGTATTGAAGTAGTCACGAGATATCCCAGTTAGGCTACGTACGCAGATCTGAGTTAAAAAGAAAAAAAATTCCGCCCTTCCACAGGGGAACCCGAATAGGCCGAACCTCATCCATTTGTTTTTACAGAATAAGCTGATCCAAACACTCCTTAAACTGAGATCACGTTACCATAAAAATTAAATTATCATAAACGGGTGAACAAATGAGGTTTTTTTTATGTTCTGGTTACCCGGAACGACGCGTCTTTTTGACTCGTGTTGCATAATCAGCAGATTCTTCTGACCGTTCCCTGCTATTTCCCTGGTCACCCCAAGATGCTTACCAAATTTCTGACCTCTTATGAAAAAATATGACACCTAACCACTAGGCTACCTTGGTGGTGGTTTAAATTATCATTGACATATATTGATTTAAACCAGCAGAGCTTTTATCAAGTTATTCTGGCTTAAACTTGTTTTATTCAGTTAAGCTGTTATCCAACTCATTTAGGAAACCAAGCTTGAAAACAAATGGTTCTCTTTATATATTTCTGACAGCTTATCGAGTTTCAAGTTCCGCTCAGTTCTACTGTCGGCTTGCAGGCTGGTCATAGGTCAAACTTGACCTGTTTAGTACTGGATTTGTTTTGACCACTGTTTGACCCATCCAAATTTCTGCAATCTACATGCTTAGTTTAAGCGTGAGGTGGTGATTGATGGAACTAATTACTAGCCTAGCCTTTAATTGGTTTCCAATACTTATAAAAATTGAGTGATACAAAGATGATTGCATACACATGATTGACATGAATAGGATCAATAAGACTACCTTGACAAATAAGTTCTTTTGGAGTCGTTAGAGCGTTCAATGGCCGAAGCATGGACCATTAATGTAAGATTTGGATAATAGAACGCGTTATTTTCGATTAGTGAACTATGAACCACAAGTGAATACGGTCATGACATGATAAAACTTTGTAAGTGGTGTTTTGATGTGCATATTCATAGCGATAATATCGACTTTACAAATGATATAACTGGATTTAGTTCCAGTAGTACAACACTTTGCATGCGTTTTGGAATCCAATTATATATTTTTGGTACATACACTCCACATCAAACTGACAGTATATTCAGCATTTGAGCATCCTTTATTTTATGCAAGTTTGGAAGGTACTTACCGCAATGATCATACATAACTTTATGATGATGATACGTAACTATATTAAACGCATCCAGATGACTTCTACTCGGTGAAAGATGTAATAATGTGGAGGAAGAAGCGTTTGAGTATTGGAGTGATGGGGGCTACAACTGCATTATGGATGGTAATGGAAGTTTACGGCTTCAATTTCATAACTGTGGCATCTTGGATCTCTATCTTCCTTTTTTCCTCTCTTTTTGCATGGGCAAATATATATAGGCTGATTTACAAGTAAGCCATTCCTTCAAGATTTTACATCCGACTAAGTTCTTTTTTTATCATCTCTAATTAGTATTATTCAAGACTTTTTGACATAAAGTTTTAAATTATTCTTGCAGGGAAGAACCAAGAATGTCGGGGGTAATGATATCTGAGAGCACAACAACTGTAATTGCAAATCAGATAAAGAAATCATCAGAAGAGGTCGCGAGATGGATATTTAAGATTGGTGCTCAAAGTGAGTGGTATGTTTTTGGTGCAACGGTTTCGGGACTGTGGCTACTTTCCATCATTGGCAGCGCGTTCGACTTCCTGACTTTTCTCTTCATTGGTATGTATTCCATTGCAACTCTTTTCCACACAGTGCGTCTTAGTATATTATAAGCATAACTTATTCATTGGTGGTTGTTTGTAGGGACCATGATGGGTATGATTGTGCCGGTGATTTGGGTGAAATATGACAATAAGATAAGGGAAATTGGGACGAGGTTGCAGATGCAGAGCAAGCGATTATACAGCAAGATAGATGAGAAGGTGTTGCAGAAGGTAAAGAACAAGTTTAACTCATCAAGGAAGGAGGTAAAGGAGAAGAAAGCTGAATAGAAGTCTCGTGACAAACATATCAAGTGTTGTGTGAAAAGTCGGATGTTTCTGTAATATCATTACTGTAAGTATGTTTTGTACGTACAAGATTGTATAATCTGTTCTTATGGAGTTCAAATTTGTTCGGGATAGGAATAATCAGTGTAGAAGGCAAACATAATTACATGTTTTATGCTTATATATTAGTACTATACTATGTTCACAAAAATTTGAAGGGTTTTGAGTATCTAATCTGCAATTAAGCAATACTGGTGGAATGCCCAACACGTCTGATATTAACATTCTATGTTTTCATTATATTGTTGAGTCGGTGCATGTCTAAACTTCAGGTGTATATTCCAGAACATGAAAACAAGCATGTTCGTTTGCCGCCATTGTCTACGTGGTCTTGTCACCTATTGGGCTTCCCATGAAGTGATATTCCCAGCAAAATAGTTTGCATTTTGTAACTAGTGTTTTTGACATTGTATTGCGGGGAGCGCCATAAGGCCCATAAAGTAGGAAACTATTGTCCTCCGATTTAGTCATCAAACATTTGTCTTTTCCTGTACCCATTGTCATCTGTCTTTGCCAGTGTCCGGGCTACCAAATGGTTTTGAGTTGACATGGCCGACGGTTTCTTGACACCTGGGCAGGTTGCTAAACGGTTTATAGTTGACAAGTCCAATGGTTTCTCGACGCATAGGCAGATACAGGTAAATCGGTAAGAAAAATAATGAAAAATATACTATAAAAAAGGAAGTTTGTATGATATAAGGGATCATGTTCTTGGTTAGGTTTGTTTTTAGGAACAACTGACTGCTATATATTCAAACATAGACAAGCAAGAAATCACCTAAAAAGGAAATGAAGTGGATGGAATAGAGTACTTCAGGAAAGAGTTTGGTATCAAATAAATAATGTTTCCACTCATTTTTAATGTCCACATCCAAAAGGTATTGTCAGTTTGTCACTAATGGCAATAGTATCCATCATCAGCAAGCATTATGTTGCTTAGAGATTATTGCGAATCATTAAAGGAAACCCAAATTGCTTGTATATGATGATTTCCATGTTGCTTGATACGCTGATTTAGAATCCATTGTTTATTAAGTTTCTTTGATATTTCGCCGAATTTCTTTCTATTTTTCGTGTGAATTATATATATAGCAGACGCGGGTATATTGAATATCTGTATTGACTTTATGACTTGCTTCCTTAACATACAACTTGATTCACTTAAAGCTTTAAGCCTAATCTGGTATTCGACCTTTTGGTTCACGAAATTTGATGTGTATATCGTTGTAATGAAGAGTCAAAGTTTAGAATACGGAGTACGTGGACAAACAAGGGACATAATCTATGTGCTAGGAGTAAAAGTTGTATTAGAGTTGGATTCAAATTGGTTTACAGTAAAAAAAAAACAAAAAATTGTAGTTTGTCCTAATGCCAAAAGTATACAAACGATCGAGAAAATGGTTTTCAAAGTAGAAGACGTATAAAACCAATTAAAATAGCAATAATTTAGTCGTTAACTAGATTTTAGACCCGTGTCAAATACACGGGTTTACATTGTTATGAAGATTAGATTATTATCAAAGTTTAACTATATGCAAGCTAAAAAGTCTTATTAACTCAAAAGAAAAATAACCAAAAAATAATCCTGAAAGATGTTAAGAACGTAATTAAAAATAAAGATATATGTTTCATCCAAAAAGTTGAGCTTACATGCATGTTTAGCTAGCAGAAACATTGAGTGTGTGGATTTTACTTGAAAGTTTGAGATTAATCGGAACGCTCCTTCTTCAAGTAGATGTCCAAAGTTCGGAATTAATGAATTAAAAAAGTGTAAATTAGTGAGATTTTTTCTACAAACATTAATATAAATATAATATATTAATGTATTTGGATAATGATTATTTGAATTTTTAATTTATAATTAAATAATGACATCATCAATTTCCAATTTGATAAAATCGAGAGCTATGATTGGTTAATAAGCTATTAGATTTAGACCCGTGTCAAATACACGGATTATTTTTGACAAATTAATTTAAATATGTTTATAATCCAAGAAAAGTTGTGAAAGAACAAACCATTGAATTCAATTATAAATAATGTAATTAAAGTTATGAAAGAATAAACCGGTAAATTCAAATATAAATTAAAGGTCTTTGACTTTGGGGAAATCCACCAGGGTTCGAATCTCACTTCCTACATTGGTAGTAGTGGTTTATTAGGGGTGGTTTTCGAGATTCCTGAGTTTCATCCCAAGCATGCGTGGTTCGAGCTCCACATATTGCCCAATTGGATGTCACTGTGGTGTCTCGAATGCTAACTGCTAACTACTAAATCGTTGTCCAAAAAAAATGAAAATCAAGGTAACAGAATGTAATACTGGAACATTGACGACAACGTTTAACTTAATCGTCTATCAATATCATGTCAAAGCTTGTTGTTGTAACTTTTTTTTAACCATACAATTAAAAAAACTTCTTGTAGTTTTTGTTGTGGTATTTGTTTTTCATGAAAGTTTTAGATTATATAGTTGTTATCAGTTAAATATATTATTTTTTATATATAATCATTGATAATTTGATAAGTTATAACAAAAAAATAAGTTAAATAAGTTATAATTATAATTGGATGAAGACTAATTGTAAGCCAAGTTGGTTTTAGTATTTATTAAAAAAATATTTTTTAAATTATTTAATTAGTTAGATAGCTAGGATAAACATGAACTTTATATTTTATGTATTTTATTTTAATAATATTATTTTAAGGAAAAGGTGTAAAAGTGTAAATTGATGATGGAAAACAAAAAAGTGTAAATTATATTATGACATGTGCTAATTTATTTAAATTAGAGAAATTGAGAGTTGTTATTGGTTAATTGAGGTTAGATCAGTTGCCTTTTAGTATATATTAAGATTAAGATTAAGATTAAGATTAAGATAAGATTTAATTGAAATTTAGTATTTACTTATTATAATTATATAACTATAATATTCTATTGATACTTAAAAAATTTATAATTAACCCTATTAATCTCGTGTTATCTATATATTATTTATTTAGTCAGGTTTCATTTCTTATATAACTATTTTATCTAATTATTAATTATTATCTTTTAATTTGTTACTTTATTTTTATAACTAGATTTTAGACCCGTGTCAAATACACGGGTTTACGATATTATAAAGATTAGATTATCATCAAAGTTTAAGTATATGCAAGCAAAAAAGTCTTATAAATTCAAATAAAAAACCCAAAAACAATCCTGGAAGTTTAGATATTAATAAGTTAATTCAAAATAAAGTCATTCAACAGTTTGAACACTAGAAGCGTGTATTCTCATTCATCTTTTACAATACTTCTTTGTAGACGACATTTGTTGTAGTGTTTTTTTGTCTTCTCATCTTTGTCGCATATCAGCACCTTGAAATCCTTTTTTGACTTAACCTGAGATATCACAACATACAACTATCCGTGGGTGATAACTGGACGTTGTAGATACAAACCAACAGTCTATAAAGATTGGTCTTGACTATTAATTGTCATAGCAAAAGAAACGACCAACGAGAATTGTCTTCTATGAAACCTGAACGGGATTCTTTCTTCATTACCGGGATGTAAGTTTTGTACCCAATGTTGTTGCCAGATATCACTTCTGCTTCAATCAGATGCTTTCCTAATCTTGTTATCCTCAATCTCGTTCCATTGCGAAGTAAAATTACTGGCACCTTCCTTTAGTACCAGTTTGTGATTGGGTATCCCTGAAACTTTGAATCCATTCAGGATTTCCAGTGCGTACAAAGATTGTTCAAGCTCATCAATGAACTCTGACTGACAAACAATGTCTTAGCTGAAGTAATTATGTAACAGGGTTTCTTTGGTACAATTGCTTTCATAGAAGCAATATTCTAACCTTAACTGTGCGTTTGACTGAGTCGTGATTAAGGTCTTGCAAAAACGTAATTTGCTTCTCATCAGTCCTATTCATTTTGGGGTTTTCAAAGAATTTGTGGGTTATGGTTGTATATGTTATGGTTTATATAAGGAAACTCATATCCTAATCCTAAACTAATAACAACAATGATAACAGTAATAAAATTATAATAAAATTAACATTATAATCGTTTATATAGTTTTATTAGAATCCTAAACTAATAACAACAATAATAATAATCATTGATGTGTGAAATCGAGTAATAAAATTTATAAACACGAACTACCAAAAAGACTGACTACAACACACTCACAGGCAGTGAACCTGATCGCATGTAGTATAGTAAACTTGGTAAATCCGAGGTCGATCACAAGGACTAAGTAAAGCAATTATTAAAATAAAGTAGTTCAAGTAAGAGGGGGTTTTGTGACCGAATTGTCACTTTGCAATTAGTTAGAAAATTTGTTAGTAATCCCCTCAGGATTAATCGAAAAGAGAGTTTTGATGAAACAATAATATAAAAAGGTGCACCTACTTGGATCAGCTTACATATCAATCAGAAAGTCTAAATATCACTTGCAATGTTGAACGACTTAAAAGGTAATCAAGATGAACTCTCGTTATACTCGAATCTTTAATTGGGCAAAGTATAATTATCACTCTCGTGAATAATTTCTACTCTAAACAATCAAGCTTTAAGAACTTAAGTTGATTTTATGATTTAATCTTGAAAAGCTTTCTCTCGAACTGCTTTGTTCGCCTAATCAGATCTCTCTATCATAGACGCTTACACACTCAAAATGAATTTAATTGTTTACATCTTTATCGCTAGTTTCTCTCGAACTCCAGCGACTTTTGATTAATTAAAGACCAATTAATCGTTTCATAAACCAATTGACAATGACATAGATTTCTCTCGAACTTCTAATAACAATTATCAATCAATCTATATAAAAGATAAAAACAATTTATAAACTCAAATAAATGTGGATCTTCGATTAAACATAGAAATCGTGTTCAACAATTGCAAATAACGTCAAACGATCCTATGACATGTTCACTATCCAAGTAGGTGTTAAGAGATTTAGCATCTCATATTAAGTATGAAAGAACAAATCAAAATAGAAGAATTCATCGTTACCGGTTACAAATAAATGAAAGCGAATAACGGAAATCGTCCAATCGTCTTCTTGATCTTCAAAGATAATCAAACTGATGAAAATATGCTCAAAAGAGTCTCAAAAACGCTGGGAAAGTAAAAGATAGGGTTAAGGAATGTTTTTGCAAGCTTATATAGTTTCCCTAATTTCTTCAAAAAATTCGTCTTCAGTTGCGGCGCAACCTGCTCGTTGCGTCGCAACATGCTTTGACTGCTGTTGACTTTGACTTTCTTTGACTTCGAGGCTGGCTTGGATCTGAACGCGTTGCGTCGCAACAGCCCAAGTTGCGGCGCAACTTATAACTTTGATTTTCGATTTATTTATTTATTTTTTATTTTTTTTGGATTTTCTGAATTTTCTGAAAACAATATATGGGTTGCGTCGCAACTACCTTCTTGCGGCGCAATCCAAATGCAGAGAAATAAGTTGCTTCGTGTTTGAGCATTGATTGTCGAGCTCAATCACGAATGGATTTAACCACGAAGATCATCAAAATCTCCTCAATATAAGAGTGCAAACCTACTAAGTTCTTCACGAACCTAAGGTGAATGAT
>CM067172.1:5666898-5691530 GCA_034093135.1 Erigeron breviscapus | reverse complement strand
GCCAATATTATAGCAAGTTCATGACATCGTGGATTGCGCACGCGTGGCTTAAAGTATAATAAGGAACCGATATGCTTAATGGAAGTTGATTAGGTGGAAGGTTAGCCGTTGGTACACCTTGTATACATACCCGGTCAATAACTAGAGAGCATATCGAATTCGGATTATACTTTGAATCATTCGTGTTAGTTGTTGGATTGCATGATGAAATGAGCATGAGTACTTAATTTAATGATAAAGTATGGTAATAAATGCAACGTGATGTTATGATATGTAAAAATCCCTATGATTCCAACACTGTTGCCTTAGCATAATATTATGTAATGAGTATGTGGTATCGGTATGAGAGCATTGACTACTCGTGTGACTAACATGTGAGCATTTGAGACTAACTCTCGGGTCAACGTGTCACTTGTTTTATAGAAATGGAAAGACCAAGGAAAGTACGAACAAACTATAGGGCTGAAGAAGAAGAGCCTCAACCGGAAGCTCAACCGGAAGTACAAGGTGGTAGAGGCCGTGGTAGAGGCCGTGGTAGAGGCCGTGGTAGGGGCCGTGGTAGGGGTCGTGGTGGAGCTCCTGAGCCAAACTTGGCTGAGGTAATCGCTCAAACGGTTGCCGGTATCATGCCAACCATCATTGCTCAAGTCACGGCGAGTCTTGGGCAAAATAATGGACCTCAAAACAATGAATCCCAGAAGACTTAAACAATGAAAATGATCAACCTCAAGCCGAAGAATATGAGGAAGAGGAAGAAGAGGGGCCAGTGGGAATAAATGTCGGAATGCCCATGAACAACCAATATGGTGGGTACCGACAAGGGTGTATATTCAAAGATTTTAAGAGTTGTGGGGCACCGGAGTTCGATGGGAAAGGGGGTCCCACGGAATGTATAAGGTGGTTTGAAGCGATAGAGGCGGTGATTGAAAGAGTCATTGCACCTATGATGACCGGATTTCCTATGCATCCGGCATGTTTAGGCATGACGCCTTGAGTTGGTGGAATCAAGAAATAACTTTGGGGCGGACTCAAAATTTGGAGTGGATTGACTTCAAAGGACAAAGTAAAAGCAAAGTTTTGTCCCGCATATGAACTACAAAACTTAACCATCGAGTTCGCGAACCTCAACATGGAAGGAGCCGATTTCAAGGGCTACGTTAGACGATTTCAAGAGTTGTCTACCCTCATTCCCCACTTGGTGGGTACCGAGTTACAGCTATCCAGAAGTTTGTTTTGGGCTTGAATCCTCACGTCCGATCTTATGTAAACTCCAACATGCCTACTTCTTTGGCTAATGCGGTCAACCAAGCCGGGAGTGTGACTGAAGATTTATGAGAAGGGGCGTTTTGAGCAAATCCTCGTCAAGCAAGAGGAAAGAAGTGGGAGAGGCGAGCGGGGTAAGGAAAATGGGGAGGTTTGACCCCAAAAATGCAAATAGGGGTAGAATAATGGCGGCGGTGGAACCGGCTAGGAGGCTTATACCGGGCCTCATCCTTTCTGTGGGAGGTGCAACAGGCACCATCCCGCCACTACTCCATGTGGGGCATGCTATAATTGCAACCAAGTTGGGCACGCATCCAAGAATTGTAGAGCTCCAAGAGCGGGCCCAATGAATGTGGCTCCTATTCGGGCCGTTCCTCCTCAAGGTAACCAAAGAAGAGGTGAATGTTTTGTGTGTGGTAGCCGTGACCACTACCGTGATAATTGTCCTCGATGGGTGGGACAACAAGTTCAAGTAGCCGTCCACCCCAATCAACTACAAATGGTCGGGCCTAATCAAAACCGGGGACAACAAGGCCACCAAGTGCAACCACGCGGCCGAGCCTTTGCGGCCAATGTAAATGAAGCCCGCAATGATCCCAACGTAGTAGCAGGTACTTTTCTCCTTAATGGTCTCTATGCAACCGTCCTATTTGATTCCGGGGCCGATTTTAACCTCGTGTCTTCTAACTTTGTTCCTTTGATTGATGTGCATCCGTGTGCTCTAAACTATGTGCTTGACATTGAAATGGTAAATGGGTCACTAACTAGAATTAGCCAAATACTCCGTGATTGTGTCTTGACTTTAGAGGACGTCGACTTCTTCATCGATCTTATGCCTTTAGACATTGGTAGTTTTGATATTATAGTGGGTATGGATTGGTTAGCGGCGGTTAATGCGACGATTGATTGTGGTGAGAGAGTTGTTAAAATACCTTTGGCTAACGGTAAAATTCTTAGGGTTCAAGGCGAAATCTCCGATTCCTCTAATTCTAAAGTCTTTAGTGCTACCATCAAAGGTAGAATTGAAGACCGTTCCTATTGTTTGTGAATTTCCCCGATGTTTTTCCGGATGACTTACCGGGATTACCTCCAACCCGTGAACTTGATTTTCGTATCAATCTTATTCCCGAAGCCGCGCCCATAGCAAAAGCCCCATATAGACTAGCCTTAACCGAAATGCAAGAGCTACAAACTCAACTCAAGGAACTCCAAGAGAAGGGTTTCATTCGCCCTAGTCAATCTCCTTGGGGTGCTCCCGTTCTATTCGTTAAAAAGAAAGATGGATCCTTCAGAATGTGTATTGATTACCGGGAATTAAACAAACTCACAGTGAAGAACCGGTATCCTCTCCCTAGGATCGACGATTTATTTGATCAACTTCAAGGAGCTAAGCACTTCTCAAAAATCGATCTTCGCTCGGGTTATCATCAACTCCGGGTACATGGAGATGACATCCCCAAAACGGCTTTTCGCACAAGGTATGGCCATTTTGAATTCACCGTGATGCCTTTTGGGTTGACTAATGCACCGGCGGTGTTCATGGACTTGATGAACCGGGTGTGTCACCCATACTTAGACAAGTCTGTCATTGTGTTCATTGATGACATACTTGTATACTCAAAGACCAAGGAGGAGCATGTTGAGCACTTGCGTGAAGTGCTTGAATTACTAAGGAAGGAGAAATTGTATGCGAAATTTTCCAAGTGTGAGTTTTGGTTGGAAGAGGTCCACTTCCTTGGTCACGTAGTGAGCAAGGATGGTATTCATGTGGACCCAAACAAGATTGAAGCGGTTAAGAATTGGAGAAGACCCGAAACGCCATCCGAGATCCGTCAATTCCTTGGATTGGCGGGTTATTATAGAAGATTCATCGAAAATTTCTCCCGTATTGCACAACCACTCACTCTCTTGACTCAAAAAGATAGAAACTTTGAATGGGGCGAAAGACAGGAGAACGCCTTCCAAACCCTTAAGGATATGCTATGTGATGCTCCTATTTTGACATTACCGGATGGGATAGAAGATTTTGTGGTTTATTGTGATGCTTCGGGGCAAGGGTTGGGTTGTGTTCTTATGCAAAGGGGTAAAGTCATTGCTTATGCCTCTCGTCAATTGAAGGTGCATGAGAAGAACTACCCGACACATGATTTGGAATTGGGAGCGGTTGTGTTTGCTTTGAAATGTTGGAGGCATTATCTCTATGGCACCAAATGTGTGATTTATACCGATCACAAAAGTCTTCAACACATCTTTAACCAAAGTGAATTGAATATGAGGCAAAGGCGTTGGTTTGAAGCTATTTAGTGATTATGATTGTGACATCCGTTATCACCCGGGCAAGGCAAATGTAGTAGCCGATGCCTTGAGCCGAAAGAGAGAGTGAAGCCAAGACGGGCTAGAGCTATGAGCCTCACGGTAGGGCCAAGTATTCGTGATCGGATTATTGAAGCCCAAATTCAAGCCACCCTACCGGAAAACTTTGGAAACGAAAACCTAGATGGTATGGAACAACTTTTCGACCGAAAGAATGATAATGGACTATACATGGTTGAAAGACTTTGGATTCCTATCTTCGGTAACTTGAGAACGCTTATTATGAATGAAGCTCATCAATCGCCTTATTCGGTCCATCCCGGGTCGGATAAGATGTATTTATTGACTTGAAGGAATTGTATTGGTGGCCGGGCATGAAGCGTGATGTGGCTAAGTATGTGAGTGAGTGCCTTACTTGCTTACAAGTAAGGCCGATCACAAGAAGCCACCCGGATTGTTGGTACAACCGGTGATGCCCGAATGGAAGTGGGAGCATATTTCAATGGACTTCATTACTAAACTACCGAAGACAAGAAGCGGTCGTGACACGATTTGGGTGATAGTAGATCGGTTAACGAAGTCAGCTCACTTTTTAGCCATTCGTGAAACCGATAAATTTGCCACTTTGGTTCGATTGTACATCAAGGAATAATATCTAAGCATGGAGTGCCGGTTTCTATCATTTCGGATAGGGATGCCCGTTTCAAATCAAAATTTTGGGAAGCCTTTCAAAAAGCCATGGGTACTCGACTTGACATGAGCACGGCGTTTCACCCTCAAACGGATGGGCAAACCGAGAGAACCATCCAAACTCTTGAAGATATGTTGAGGGCGTGTGCAATTGATTTTGGTGGAAGTTGGGAAGACCATTTGCCGTTAGTTGAGTTTTCATACAACAATAGCTACCACGCTACTATCCAAATGGCACCCTTTAAGGCCTTGTATGGTAGGTGTGCCGTTCTCCTTTAGCTTGGGCGGAAATTGGAGAAAGTCAACTTATCGGGCCAGAAATTGTGATTGAACAACAAGGTAATATCTCAATCAAGGAGAAGTTGCAATTGGCCCGTGAGCGTCAAAAGAAGTATGCCGATGTGAGGCGAAGACCGTTGGAATTCGAAGTGGGTGAATTTGTACTATTGAAAGTGTCACCTTGGAAAGGCGTCGTACGATTTGTGAAGCGGGGAAAACTTGCACCAAGGTATATTGGTCCTTTCAAGATTCTTGAACGGGTTGGGAAAGTTGCTTATAGGCTAGAATTGCCTCAAGCTTAGCGGCGTGCATGATGTGTTTCATATTTGTAATTTGCGCAAGTGTTTGGCGGATCCTACACATCATGTGCCTATGGACGAAATTAGGGTTGATTCGAGCCTAAACTTTGTTGAAGAACCAGTAGAGATCATGGACCGTCAAGAAAAGAAACTCAAGAAGAAACGCTACACAATTGTCAAGGTTAGATGGAGTGCTAGACGTGGAGCCGAGTTCACTTGGGAGAGAGAGGATCTTATGAGGTCGAAGTATCCACATTTATTTAATAATTAGGGTTTTGTAGAATTTCGGGACGAAATTCTTTTAACGGGAGGATAATGTAACATCCGCGGAATTTTGACCCGTTGACTTTTTGTGTAATTTGACTAACAATCTTGTTGAATGAAATAATTGGGTCATTTGGTGAATTAAATGACAATGTGTGTTAGTCGAGTCGTTATTGTTGTTTGATTTAGTTGTGTAATTGTTGTTTATGGCTTGCGAAGGAAACGGGTCGGCCCGTGGGTAGTCCATGACCCACCAGCCCTAAACCCATTTCCCCCCCTTATCCTTTCCTTCCTTCTCATTCTATCTATCTATCTATCTCTCTATCACACTTGCTCTCAAGCAAAAGACCCAATTCATCTTCTACACCATTTCTTGCATCAAGTTAGTAGTGAATCGATTATAACACTAGAATCATCATCATCTATACCACATTATCGCTATATCAAAGAATCAAAGGCCAAGTTCTTGCATTTTATCCATTTGACCTAAATTCGGGTTCTAGCTCGGAGACGTTTTGGTAAGTTAAATTCATCCCAATTACTTCTATTTATGCTTGTTCTTATGTTTCTAGTCGTTTTTATGGGATTCCAAGACTTGAAAATGGTAAAAATGGAAATTAGGGTTAGGGTTAGGGTTTGGAAGGATTTGTGAGTGATTATGATGTTTTGGTCGAATTTGTGGGTTGGGTTATGTGTATTTATGGTTAATAATGTTTGATTATACTTCAAAATGGGTTACAAATCATTTTGGTGTGGTTTGGGTCGATTTGGGGGTTTTGGGTTCGTTTTTCTGCACTTGTTGCTGCTGGTGTAGTTGCTGCCCAGTATGGGGCGTAACCTACGCCCCTTGGGGCCGTAGGTTACGCTAGTTGATTTTCCTTGGGCGTAGGCTACGCCCATTTGGGCCGTAGCTTACGCTTATCCCCATCTTTAAATTGGACCTTACGCCAAAATGCTTCTGTCTACGCCAACTTTTACGCCAAAAATGCATTTTCTAGAGGACCGTAGGTTACGCCCATATTGACCGTACCTTACGCCCATACAGACTTTGCCTAGCGTAGCTTACGCCCCTTGACACCGTACCTTACGCCAGTTAAATTCTAACCGCCGTAACCTACGCCCCTGTTGGCCGTAAGTTACGGCAGTTGTTTTCTGAAATGTTCCTTGTTTGACCTAGTTTGACCTTCTAGACCGTTTTACGCGCCGAGTCTTAATCTAATTCACTTCTTATCTTATATAACATTGATTAAGAGTCGTAGAGGTCATTTAACGTCGAGAAACACTTTGGAACCCTAATTAGGGTTTTGCCGTTTATTCAATAATTGCGTATTGTGTTTATGTGTGTTGATGCGAATGTATATGATAAATATTTAGGTGTTGGACGTGAAGTGAACATTGTACGGAGATAACTTAACTTTATATCGATCTTAGCTTTCATAACCAATCAAGGTGAGTTTCGTATCTCCCTACTCGCTTGAGATTCGGGCTGAAAAGTGTAAACCTGGCGTGTTTATTTGCATTATTGATTTGTTGACTGTTTGACTGGATTGTTGGATTGACGTGACAGTTCGTTTCGTTTGATTGACTTGAGTTATGTTTAGTTAAGTATTACATTTATATTAGGATAGACGTACATACATGGAAGTCGGTTATGCCTTCTTTGGGTTTTAGATGTGGTGGGAAGGCTGCGGGTGACCCTATACATAAGCATCTGGGACTTCGAGAAAGTAGAATCCTCTGAAGTATATGTACGTATAGTTGGTTTATATTGTGACATTGGCTTATGTTGTTGATGCATATGTTGTGCATGAGTCCCAATGCCAGGGGATTTGACTTGTGTATGTTGAAATGCGGCCTTGTCCCTCTGTTGACAAGTGTGCCCGTTGTGATTATTGATTGTTGGCTCATGTTTGTCGGATGTTGATTATTGGCTTATGATTGACGATTATTGATTGTCGGTTTATGATTATGCATTTACATTTGATTGTAAGCATTGCATACATTGTTGTTGACCCTCGGCAGGGGATTGCCGGCATCCTGGTGCATAGATGTATGCACCCATTTTGGATGTAGTCATGACCCCGAGTATATAGACATATATAACTCGATGTTTTTGAGATACAGCCTTGTCCATAGCGATGGCAGAAGGGTATCGTTGCATTGTGACCGGCGTTCACGCATAGGATAGGCATGTTGGCTTATTCATGCATTTGGCACTTACATTGACTCATATATCATTTGTGCATTCTCTTTATACATTTACTGTCTTGTGAAATCTTGTTGTTGGACGATATTGTGTTGCTTAGAGGCTCGCTGTAAGTCATGCCTAGCCTCTACTCGTTTATTGTGATTTGATGCTGGTTCTTTATGGACCATTACTACGAACTCACCAACCTTGTGTTGACTATGCTTAGTACACTTTTCAGGTAATCAGGTACTCCCCGGACGTGGAGTTTAGTTGCTTGCTTGCTGTCTAACCCGGATTTGGACCTCATGGATCAAGGATTCATTGACCCTCCTTTGCATTATACTTAGGATCGTTTGCCATCTTTAGATGTTGTTATGTTATCTTTGATGGCTATTTGCTCCTGTTGTATTTTGTTACTTGCTTCGTTATGTATTGGATTCACCGAATCTTTAATTGCATTTAGTTGGTTCTATTGTAATTCCACCTGGTGCTATGTGATTTCCGTGATATTCCGAGCCTCGGCTTGGGGTGTTACAGAATGGTGGCCCATGCGTGGTCGTAGAGAATTAGGCGGTTTGACCTAGACTACGGCTAAGTTAAAACTTTTCATATAGCATGCATGGTTAGGAATTCGTATGCAATGTGAATTATGTGAATCCCCGTGTGAGTTCGTAGTTAAGACCTCTTGTGTGATAGCTTGAATTCAATGTGATGAATGTGGTTATTATGATTTGTTGTTGTTATTTGTTGGAACTAATTTGATGATTTAGGGCAAAATGATGGGATGCCATTAACTTAGTATAATATTGTGGCACCCCTAAAAGAACCCGATCAACTCTTTTATGGTTACCCGATATTATAGCAAGTTCATGACATCGTGGATTGCGCACGTGTGGCTTAAAGTATAATAAGGAACTGATATGCTTAATGGAAGTTGATTAGGTGGAAGTTAGCCGTGGTACACCCTGTATACATACCCGTCAACAACTAGAGGGCATATCGAATTCGGATTATACTTTGAAGCATTCGTGTTAGTTGTTGGATTGCTTGATGAAATGAACATGAGTACTCAATTTAATGATAAAGTATGGTAATAAATTCAACGTGATGTTAAGATATGTAAAAATCCCTTATGATCTAACACTGTTGCCTTAGCGTAATATTATGTAATGAGTATGTGGTATCGATATGTGAGCATTGACTACTTGTGTGACTAACATGTGAGCATTTGAGACTAACTCTCGGGTCAACGTGTCACTTGTTTTATAGAAATGGAAAGACCAAGGAGAGTACGAACAAACTATAGGGCTGAAGAAGAAGAGCCTCAACCGGAAGCTCAACCGGAAGTACAGGGAGGTAGAGGCCGTGGTAGAGGCCGTGGTAGAGGCCGTGGTAGGGGCCGTGGTAGGGGTCGTGGTGGAGCTCCTGAGCCAAACTTGGCTGAGGTAATCGCTCAAACGGTTTCCGGTATCATGCCAACCATCATTGCTCAAGTCACGGCGAGTCTTGGGCAAAATAATGGACCTCAAAACAATGAAGTCCCAGAAAACTTAAATAACGAAAATGATCAACCTCAAGCCGAAGAATATGAAGAAGAGGGACCAGTGGGGGTTGGTGTCGGAATGCCCTTGAATAACCAATATGGTGGATACCGTCAAGGGTGTATATTTAAGGATTTTAAAAGTTGTGGGGCACCGGAGTTTGATGGGAAGGGGTGGTCCCACGGAATGTATAAGGTGGTTCGAGGCAATAGAGGCGGTGATAGAAAGGAGCCATTGCACCTATGATGACCGGATTTCCTATGCATCCGGCATGTTTAGGCATGACGCCTTGAGTTGGTGGAACAGGAAATAACTTTGGGGCGGACTCAAAATTTGAGTGGATTGACTTCAAGGACAAAGTAAAAGCAAAGTTTTGTCCCGCGATATGAACTACAAAACTTAACCATCGAGTTCGCGAACCTCAACATGGAAGGAGCCGATTTCAAGGGCTACGTTAGACGATTTCAAGAGTTGTCTACCCTCATTCCCCACTTGGTGGGTACCGAGTCACAGGCCATCCAGAAGTTTGTATTGGGCTTGAATCCTCAAGTCCGATCTTATGTAAACTCCAACATGCCTACTTCTTTGGCTAATGCGGTCAACCAAGCCGGGAGTGTGACCGAGGATTTACTAAGAAGGGGCGTTTTGAGCAAATCCTCATCAAGCAAGAGGAAAGAAGTGGGAGAGTCGAGCGGGGTAAGGAAAATGGGGAAGTTTGACCCCAAAAATGCAAATAGGGGTAGTAATGGCGGCAGTGGAACCGGCTAGGAGGGCTTATACTGGGCCTCATCCTTTCTGTGGGAGGTGCAACAGGCACCATCCCGCCACTACTCCATGTGGGGCATGCTATAATTGCAACCAAGTTGGGCACGCATCCAAGAATTGTAGAGCTCCAAGAGCCGGGCCCAATGAATGTGGCTCCTATTCGGGCCGTTCCTCCTCAAGGTAACCAAAGAAGAGGCGAATGTTTTGAATGTGGTAGTCGTGACCACTACCGTAATAATTGTCCTCGATGGGTGGGACAACAAGTTCAAGTAGCCGTCCACCCCAATCAACTCCAAATGGTGGGCCTAATCAAAACCGGGGGCAACAAGGCCACCAAGTGCAACCACGCGGCCGAGCCTTTGCGGCCAATGTAAATGAAGCTCGCAATGACTCCAACGTAGTAGCAGGTACTTTTCTCCTTAATGGCCTCTATGCAACCGTCCTATTTGATTCCGGGGCCGATTATAGCCTCGTGTCTTCTAACTTTGTTCCTTTGATTGATGTGCATCCGTGTGCTCTAAACTATGTGCTTGACATTGAAATGGTAAATGGGTCACTAACTAAAATTAGTCAAATACTTCGTGATTGTGTCTTGACCTTGGAAGATGTCGATTTCTTCATAGACCTTATGCCTTTGGATATTGGGAGTTTTGATGTTATTATGGGTATGGATTGGTTAACGGCGGTGAAAGCGACTATTGATTGTGGTGAGAGAGTTGTTAAGATACCTTTGACTAACGGTAGGAATTCTTAGAGTTCAAGGCGAAATCTCCGATTCCTCAAATCCTAAAGTCTTTAGTGCTACCGTCACAAAGGTAGAATTGAAGACCGTTCCTATCGTTCGTGATTTTCCCGATGTTTTTCCGGATGACTTACCGGGTTTACCTCCAAACCGTGAACTTGATTTTCGTATTAATCTTATTCCCGAAGCCGCGCCCGTAGCAAAAGCCCCATATAGACTAGCTCTAACCGAAATGCAAGAGCTACAAACTCAACTCAAGGAACTCCAAGAGAAGGGTTTCATTCGCCCTAGTCAATCTCCTTGGGGTGCTCCTGTTCTCTTGTTAAAAAGAAAGATGGATCCTTCAGAATGTGTATTGAATGGGGGGGGGGGGGGGGGGTTGAAAAAAAAAGAAAGACGGGTCCTTCCGAATGTGTATTGATTACCGGGAATTAAACAAGCTCACTGTGAAGAACCGATATCCTCTCCTTAGAATCGATGACTTGTTTGATCAACTTCAAGGAGCTAAGCACTTCTCAAAAATCGATCTTCGCTCGGGTTATCATCAACTCCGGGTACATGAAGATGACATCCCCAAAACGGCTTTTCGCACCAGGTATGGTCATTTTGAATTCACCGTAATGCCTTTTGGGTTGACTAATGCACCAGCGGTGTTCATGGACTTGATGAACCGGGTGTGTCAACCATACTTAGACAAGTCTGTCATTGTGTTCATTGATGACATACTTGTATATTCGAAGACGAAGGAGGAGCATGTTGAGCACTTGCGTGAAGTGCTTGAATTACTAAGGAAGGAGAAATTGTATGCAAAAATTTCCAAGTGTGAGTTTTGGTTGGAAGAGGTCCACTTCCTTGGTCACGTAGTGAGCAAGGATGGTATTCATGTGGACCCAAGCAAGATTGAAGCGGTCAAGAATTGGAGAAGACCCGAAACGCCATCCGAGATCCGTCAATTCCTTGGATTGGCGGGTTACTATAGAAGATTCATTGAAAATTTCTCCCGTATTGCACAACCACTCCCCCTCTTGACTCAAAAAGATAGAAACTTTGAATGGGGCGAAAGACAAGAGAACGCCTTCCAAACTCTTAAAGATATGCTATGTGATGCTCCTATTTTGACGCTACCAGATGGGATCGAAGATTTTGTTGTTTATTGTGATGCTTCGGGGCAAGGGTTGGGTTGTGTTCTTATGCAAAGGGGTAAGGTCATTGCTTATGCCTCTCGTCAATTGAAGGTGCATGAAAAGAACTACCCGACACATGATTTGGAATTGGGAGCGGTTGTGTTTGCTTGAAGTGTTGGAGACATTATCTCTATGGCACCAAATGTGTGATTTATACCGATCACAAAAGTCTTCAACACATCTTTACTCAAAGTGAATTGAATATGAGGCAAAGGCGTTGGTTAGAGCTATTTAGTGATTATGATTGTGACATCCGTTATCACCCGGGCAAGGCAAATGTAGTAGCCGATGCCTTGAGCCGAAAGGAGAGAGTGAAACCAAGACGGGCTATAGCTATGAGCCTCACGGTAGGGCCGAATATTCGTGATCGGTCATTGAAGCCCAAATTCAAGCCACCCTACCGGAAAACTTTGGAAACGAAAACCTAGATGGCATGGAACAACTATTTGACCGAAAGAATGATAATGGGCTATACATGGTTGAAAGACTTTGGATTCCTATCTTCGGTAATTTGAGAACGCTTATAATGAATGAAGCTCATCAATCGCCTTATTCGGTCCATCCCGGGTCGGATAAGATGTACTTTGATTTGAAGAATTATATTGGTGGCCGGGCATGAAGCGTGATGTGGCTAAGTATGTGAGTGAGTGCCTTACTTGCTTACAAGTCAAGGCCGATCACAAGAAGCCACCCGGATTGTTGGTACAACCGGTGGTGCCCGAATGGAAGTGGGAGCATATTTCAATGGACTTCATTACTAAACTACCGAAGACAAGAAGCGGCCGTGACACGATTTGGGTGATAGTAGATCGGTTAACGAAGTCGGCTCACTTTTTAGCCATTCGCGAAACCGATACATTTGACACTTTGGTTCGTTTGTACATCAAGGAAATAATATCTAAGCATGGAGTGCCGATTTCTATCATTTCCGATAGAGATGCCCGTTTCAAATCAAAATTCTGGGAAGCCTTTCAAAAAGCCATGGGTACTCGACTTGACATGAGCACGGCGTTTCACCCTCAAACGGATGGGCAAACCGAGAGAACCATTCAAACACTTGAAGACATGTTGAGGGCGTGTGCAATTGATTTTGGTGGAAGTTGGGAAGACCATTTGCCGTTAGTTGAGTTTTCATACAACAATAGCTACCACCACTATTCAAATGGCACCCTTTAAGGCCTTGTATGGTAGAGTGTGCCGTTCTCCTTTAGCTTGGGCGGAAATTGGAGAAAGTCAACTAATCGGGCCCGAAATTGTGATTGAAACGACTAAGGTAATATCTCAAATTAAGGAAGTTGCAATTGGCCCGTGAGCGTCAAAAGAAGTATGCCGATGTGAGGCGAAGACCGTTGGAGTTTGAAGTTGGTGAATTTGTACTTTTGAAAGTGTCACCTTGGAAAGGAGTAGTACGATTTGTGAAGCGGGGAAAACTTGCACCAAGGTATATTGGTCCTTTCAAGATTCTTGAACGGGTTGGGAAGGTTGCTTATCGGCTAGAATTGCCTCAAGAGCTTAGCGGTGTGCATGATGTGTTTCATATTTGTAATTTGCGCAAGTGTTTGGCGGATCCTACACATCATGTGCCTATGGACGAAATTAGGGTTGATTCGAGCCTAAACTTTGTTGAAGAACCGGTAGAGATCATGGACCGTCAAGAAAAAACTCAAGAAGAACGCTACACAATTGTCAAGGTTAGATGGAGTGCTAGACGTGGAGCCGAGTTCACTTGGGGAGAGAGGATCATATGAGGTCGAAGTATCCGCATTTATTTGTAAATTAGGGTTTTGTTGAATTTCGGGACGAAATTCTTTTAACGGGGGAATAATGTAACATCCGTGAATTTTGACCCGTTGACTTTTGTGTAATTTGACTAACAATCTTGTTTAATGAAATAAGTGGGTCGTTTGGTGAATTAAATGACAATGTGTGTTAGTCGAGTCGTTAGTAGTTGTCGTTTGGCGTCTAATAGTGTAAGTGATTGTTTATATGGCTTGTGGGGGAAACGGGTCGGCCCGTGGGTAGCCCATGACCCACCAAGTCCCCAAGACCCACTTTCCCCCCCCCCCTTATCCTTTCCTTCCTTCTTTCTTCTCATTCTATCTATCTCTTTATCTCTTTCTCTCTTTCTCTCAAAAGCAAGACCAAACCCATTTTATCTTCTACACCATTTCTTGCATCAAATTAGTAGTGAATCGATTATAACACTAGAATCATCATCATCTATACCACATTATCGCTATATCAAAGAATCAAAGGCCAAGTTCTTGCATTTTATCCATTTGACCTAATTTCGGGTTGAAGCTCAAGAAGGAAGTTTGGTGAGTCTAATTCATCCCATTTACTTCTATTTATGCTTGTTCTTATGTTTCTAGTCGTTTTTATGGGATTCCAAGACTTAAAAATGGTAAAAATGGAAATTAGGGTTAGGGTTAGGGTTTGAAGGATTTGAGTGATTATGATGTTTTGGTCGAATTTGTGGGTTGGGTTATGTGTATTTATGGTCATTGATGTTTAGTTATGCTTCAAAATGGGTTACAAATCGTTTTGGTGTGGTTTGGGTTGAAATTGGGGTTTTGGGTTCGTTTTGCTGCACTTGCAGCTGCTGGGTGTTGCTGCCCAGAAGGGGGCGTAACCTACGGCCCATTTGGGCGTAGATTACGCTAAGTGTTTTTTTGGTAGCCTTGGGGCGTAGCTTACGCCGATCCTTCCATCTTACGCCAAAATGCTTCTGTTTACGCCAACTTTTACGCCAAAAATGACTTTTCTAGAGGACCGTAGGTTACGCCCCTGTTGACCGTACCTTACGCCCATCCAGACTTTGCCTAGCGTAGCTTACGCCCCTTGCCACCGTACCTTACGCCTGTTTAATTCTGACCACCGTAACCTACGCCCCTGTTGGCCGTAAGTTACGGCAGTTGTTTTCTGAAATGTTCCTTGTTTGACCTAGTTTGACCTTCTAGACCGTTTTACGCGCTGAGTCTTAATCTAATTCACTTCTTATCTTATATAACATTGATTAAGAGTCGTAGAGGTCATTTAACGTCGAGAAACACTTTGGAACCCTAATTAGGGTTTTGCCGTTTATTCAATAATTGCGTATATGTGTTCATGCGTGTTAATGTGTATGTATATGATCAATATTTAGGTGTTGGACGCGAGGTGAACTTCGTACGGAGATAACTTAACTTTATATCGATCTTAGCTTTCATAACCAATCGAGGTGAGTTTCGTATCTCCCTACTCGCTTGAGATTCGGGCTGAAAAGTGTAAACCTGGCGTGTTTACTTGCATTTATTGATTTATTGATTGATTTGATTGTTGGATTGATGTGACGGTTCATTTCGTTCGGTTGACTTGGTTTATGTTTTGTTAAGTATTTCGTTTATATTAGGATAGACGTACATACATGGAAGTCGGTTATGCTTCATTGGGTTTTAGATGTGGTGGGAAGGCTGCGGGTGACCCTATATATAAGCATCTGGGACTCGAAGGAAGTAGAATCCTCTGAAGTATATGTACGTATAGTTGGTTTAAATTGTGATTATTGATTAATGATTGATTGATGCATATGTTGTGCATGAGTCCCAATGCCAGGGGATTTGACTTGTGTATGTTGAAATGCGGCCTTGTCCCTCTGTTGACAAGTGTGCCCGTTGTGATTATTGATTGTTGGCTCATGTTTGTCGGATGTTGATTATTGGCTTATGATTTACGATTATTGATTGTCGGTTTATGATTATGCATTTACATTTGATTGTAAGCATTGCATACATTGTTGATGACCCTCGGCAGGGGATTGCCGGCATCCTGGTGCATAGATGTATGCACCCATTTTGGATGTAGTCCTGACCCCGAGTATATAGACATATATATCTCGATGATTTTGAGATACAGCCTTGTTCATTGTGATGACAGAAGGGTATCGTTGCATTGGTGACTGCGTTCACGCATAGGATAGGCATGTTGGCTTATTCATGCATTTGGCACTTACATTGATTCGCTATATCATTTGTGCATTCTCATTACATTTACTGTCTTGTGTAATCTTGTTGTTGGACGATATTGTGTTGCTTAGAGGCTCGCTGTAAGTCATGCCTAGCCTCTACTCGTATTTATTGTGATTATTGACGTTGGTTCTTTATGGACCATTACTACGAACTCACCAACCTTGTGTTGACTATGCTTAGTACACTTTTCAGGTAATCAGGTACTCCCCGGACGTGGAGTTTAGTGCTTGCTTGCTTGCTGTCTAACCCGGATTTGGACCTCATGGATCAAGGATTCATTGACCCTCCTTTTGCATTATACTTAGGATCGTTTGCCATCTTTGGATGTGTTATGTTAACTTTGATGGCTATTTGCTCCTGTTGTATTTTGTTACTTACTTCGTTATGTTTTGGATTCACCGAATCTTTAATTGCATTTAGTTTGTTCTATTGTAATTCCACTGGTGCTGTCATTTCAATCTCTTCATCAACCTCATCATCATCACTCCCGTTATCCTGCACATCTGAAACAACAACATTAGGCATAGGAGGTGGGTCATAAGACCTACCAGTACGAGTGGTGATGGCTTTGGCTTGCTCATTACGGACTGGAGGTGGAGTGTATTTCTGTCCCTGACTAAACTGTCCCGAATTAAACTGAGGTCTAGGATTCTGCTGTGTGTTGCTAGGAAGAGTCCCCGTGGGCCTAGCAAGAGCTGCCATCCTACTTTCGAGATCCTTGAAATTAGCACCCTGATTTTCATGTTGATCTCCACCTTCCCGCTTATCTGATCCAACCTCTCACTCAAAGCCTTAGTATCATCCCTGATCATTTGAATGCTAGTGTTTGTTTCAACTTGATTACTATCCAACTGCTTCATCATCTCCCTCAACTCGGCATTAGGATCGGCATTAGAAGAAGAAGAACCTGATCCTTGTCCTTGCTGAGTCTACTGTTGTGGCTGATTCTGATAATTATCTCTTTGCCACCTATTACCTGAAAAACGAGGAGCATTAGCCTGAAAAGAAGAGTTATAAGAAGAATTACCTGAAGGCCGGTTCTGGAAACCGGTGTTGCGGTGGTAGCTCCCTTGGGGTTGATTCTGAACATAGTTCACATCTTCGGGTGCCCGATTTGGACACTCATCAGAATAGTGCATATCACCACAATAATCACACCCATCGGCTACTACCTTAACATCCCTCTCAATTGCTCCAAACCTAGTCTCTTGAGCAGCAAAGCTCCTATCCATGCGCTCAGATAGCGCCTTAATCTCTCCAATAACCCCTGAATCATTGCTAGCTTCAACCTTAGCAACTCTCCCTTGGTTAGTTCCTTTCTTCATCTTTCTTTCATTCTTCAAGAACCTTTCATCATCCATATTTGAGTTATCCTTTGCCATGTCTTCCAAGATTTGATAGCCTTCATTGGGTGTAATGTTATTGAAACTACCCCCAAAAGCATATCCCAATTCTCGTTTAGACTTCTTATTCAACCCATCAAAGAAAAGCTCCACATATTGTTCCTTAGTCAAATTGTGACCTGGACAATTTCTCAACATCTCCTTGAAACGAACCCAAGCATCTGCAACATCTTCTCCATCATCTTGTTCAAACGACCTAATCATATTCTCCAACTTTTTGAGTTCTAAGTGAATAAAACTCACCAATGAAAGCCTCCTTAAGTTGGTTCCAAGTAGTGATTGAATTTTCTGGGAGATCATTGAACCAATCAAGTGCTTCTCCGGTGATTGACATGGGAAATGTCTCAAGTTTCACGGCATTCATTTGATTTTGACCATATTGATAAAGCCGAGCCAACTTTTCAAACCTATCCAAGTGTTGGTAAGGATCCCATTTCCTTTTTCCATCAAATTGATGCTCTTCTATGCTCTTAAGATGATTCCCTTTCAAATTGAAAGTGTGATCAATGGTTGGAGGTCTAATGGCGGAACCACATCCCGTTGGGATAGTACGGACCCTCTCGACATAGCGAGTGTCATTTGGATCCCTTGGTTGTTCATCTCCCATCTCCTCTTGCTTAACTTCTAAATTGAAGAATTCGTCTAAATAAAACCCTTCCTCGTCTGAATCAGGAGTGGTTTAGCTATAGGTGAGAACGGTGTAGGTATTGGTGTTGTGGGTTCAGTGAAGTTAAACCGACGCCCTCTTGGTCTTCTCGGAGTAGACAAAGGACTATTCAAAGGTAGACCCGAAGAACGCAAGTTCATCAACTAAAGAAATACCTGCAAACACACAACTAACACAAACACGTCAAATGCACCTGTGATAAGAAAGAAAACTAAACTAATAAACAAGTAACTTCCTCACGCGTGAGAAAGGATCAAACCACTAAATTAACAACTAAATCGGCACACAATCCCCGGCACACTTGGGCGCAAAACTGATGTGTGAAATCGAGTTTGTAAATTTATAAAAGTACCGACCTAAAAACCGACTACTACACACTTTCAGGCAGTGGACCTGATCGCATATAGTATAGTAAGTAGTAAGTCCGAGATCGTTCACGGGGATTGGTTTTGAAATAATTGTTTACTAAAGTGGTTTTAGAATAAGGATGGAACCGTAGCCGAATTGCTACCTCACTTTGACAATTTGAAATTAAAGAAATTTAAATGACAAGACAATTGAAAGTAAAGAAAGTTCAAACAATATAAATAAAGATCATCCACTTCGAATCCACTTGACTTCAGTTATGATTGCACACGATAAAGATCAAATTATTTAGTTTGTTAATTATCCAATTACCAATTATGCCTATGTGAATGAAAACGTGGTACCACCAACCGTTTCTAAACACGTTTACCGATTAATTCCTATTATAGATTTGACATTCACCATCATACCATGAACCGGTGACAAACGACCATAGACAATCGAATTGCAACGATAAACATATTCACCTAGTACCACTAACGATGAACACATAAACCATCAACATCAAAAGAATAAATCGCAAGGAATTAATTGATAAAGATCACGACACAACGATATATGAATCAACTCTTGAATTAAAATATTGCAATCATATCATTCGTCAAGTTTCATCAAAGTGGATGATTATAAATCTAGGCACTCATGCTAAATCGAAATAACAAACGAAATAGAAAGAGAACATATTGTACCAATGATTGTTGAATGTAAATTGCAAGACAGAAATTAGATACGATCTAGATGGTGTTCTTGAATCTTCAATGAATCCAATGATGAAATCTGAGATGATCCTTGAAAGAATTCGCGGTAGAACAGCTCCTAGAAAGAAAATTTGATAACTTGGAAATAGGGTTTATTTTTCTATTTATACCTCCCCCAAAATCTGCTGCAAAAGGCTGAAACCCTGATTTCCCGTGCACTCACTGCGGCGCAGTGGGCCTTGTGCACTCCCACTGCGGCGCAGTGAGAATCTTCTGAAATTCTGTTCTAGTGTGACTGCGGCGCAGTGGGGCTAGTGCACTCCCACTGCGGCGCAGTTAAAATCCTCTGGAAATTCATCTCTTTTACTCGGCCTTTGACTGCGGCGCAGTGGGGCAACGTCCCTCCCACTGCGGCGCAGTGTTAAACCACTGGAAAGTTTTGGCCTTGGCACCCCTTTTGACTGCGGCGCAGTGGGGTTGCATTCTTCCCACTGCGGCGCAGTGTAAACTTGCTGAAACCTTTGTTCTTCTTTATTATCGGCTCTCGAACACTCGATCAACATCTTGGCCTAAAATCGTCAGAAACTGCACCAATGGACGCACAACCTGCTAAGAACCTGAAAGCACTAACAAACACCATAAACGCGCCAAATGCATACAAAATCGACTCAAAACACATACGAAAGGCCAATAATGATGTGGGCGATCTATATAAATTGGTCACATCAAATCCCCCACACTTGAGTGTTGCTTGTCCTCAAGCAAATCTGGAAATTAAGCAAAAGCATTCCTTGGTACGAAGCTATATAAACACATTACGATTATCAAAAAGAAGCCAAACCAAGTATATCAAAGACAAGGACTTTGGTGAAGCAGTTTTAATCTTAAATGAAAACCCGAAATGTTTGACAATATCTGAACAATCCACAAGCCTCAATAACACGACTAAGCAAAAGTGAAACAAATGAGCCTATCAAAATCATCCTACTCCAACGAACTTACTATTGGGGTTGAATATATGAATAATCACTCATTGCCCGGTCGTGATGCATATCTTACCATAGGCTTGAACAAGGATCATAGCTCCACCGACATGGCGTAAGCACCAAGTACATCATCAAAATATGGCATATAAGTCGGTTGTAAAGTTAGGCTAAGGGTATTTACAATGGGATATGGGAAATTTAGGTTAGTGATAGGAAGTAACAAAAGTATAAGTTATGTACAAAATAGTCTAATCAAACCCTTACCATTGATTGCCACCAACCCATAAGATGTTATCCCATGAACACACCTCAAAAGTAACAAGCAACCCGACACCATTGTGGTGTATCAACTTCAAACAACTTAGGAACAACCAAATCTTCCATTCTATTCACGAACCACATGATACAACAATTCTTTAGACATATGAAAATGAGAAGTACCCACTAGTAGCCCAAGTTCTTTTTCTTTTCTTTTTTCTTTTTCTTTTTTCTCTTTTTATTTTTTTATTTTTTCTGTTTTTTCCTTCTTTTTTATTTGAACCATTTTTACTCTACTAGTAGGCACCCTCTTACAATGATGAACAATGTCTATAACAATATACTTCCTTTGAACAATCCAAGATTCCCCAATAACTTGACCAATCGACGTATTTCCAAAGACCAAGAATATTCCAATTGACAATCCACTGAAGCTCTCCCAAACCGCCCAAACAAACCAACGACAATCAATGGCCCCCAGAGTTAGACTATCGGTATGGCGAGGTAAAGTTTACATATTTAAGTGGATTTATACAAAGGAAAAGGCTAAGTTCAAAAAGTGTGTCTAAGTGTATCTTGCACTAAAGATGAGTGCAACAAAGGTTTACAAAGAAAGGAAAATCACTTACCAGAGTAGCCAGCCACACCAAACATGTATGTACATGTATAAAAGTATGTATGCTAAAGGTAAAAATATACATAAGCAAGGGGTGAATAGAAAGAAAATACGGGTCAAACCTAATATGCCAATTCGTCATCCAATGTACTTATATCACAAAAGTGATCTCACTGCTGTCTCGTAACGATCACCAGACCAAGTTCTAGCTCAACACATCACCGGCACACTCATATCAAAGAAGAACCCGGAAATGGAATAAATTAACCTCAAATTCGCACATCTTAGTGCAGAGTTCGAAATGGAACCCTTACTCCCGAATAAATCCAAGAGCCTAAGAGAGGGACAAATTACAGGCAATCAAACCAAAACCGTAAACACCTAGCACATCTATAAATGAATGATGAATCTCACAACTTTTAGGTGTTTGGGAATTTTGAGTATGCAAGTAATGTTATCAATCCACAAGGATTAGCCCAATAACCGTTCAGAACACATTTCGCCGATTAAATTGGTGCCAAGAAAAATTTTTGTAGTAAAATTGCTTATTAAATTATTATGAATTAAGTGACAAAAGCAATTTACCACAAGGACAAGCTCAACACAAGTTTCAAATCATATCGTCTTTCGTCATCCTACCAAATCGAAGCCACCAATCTCAAACATGCACATCATAGTTCAGAGTTCAAGATAGAACCCTTACTCTTGGACAAAATCCAAAAGCCTACGAGAGGGACACATCTACAAGAACGGTTAAATCTCAATGGCAAAACAACAAAAGAGATATATCCGGATGCTTAAACCTATTTGCCACCCCCCACACTTACGATGGACAATGCCCTCAATGTCCAATAAAGCAGTTCAAGTAAAGAGGGGTTTTGTGACTGAATTGTGACTTTGCGATTAGTTAGTAATATCAATTAGTAATCCCCCAGGATTTATCGAAAATAGAATTTTTTTGTTTAAAACAAGAATTTAAAAGATCATCTACCTCGACTCCATGACCCATTTCATTTTGGTTGCATTAAGGTTAAAGCCAATTCAAATATGTTGATTCCGATAACTAAGTTAAGACAAGGAACTCACTAGTTGGCCACCTAGCTTATTACCTATCCGAACCCATTAACCAATTAATTCAATCCTAAAGATCCGGCTACCACCTTCTCTATTAAGATCTCCTAACTGACTAATTTGTCTTGTTATTATTAAACAATTTCATCTATCGATTCTACCAACCGTTAACACGTTGAATTCTCTTACCTATTGTTGTTTATCAACTCGCTACCACGAATTAACACCTATTGATTCTACCAAATCAACTAGAACAATGAAATCCTGGACTTAGCTACCACTAAAACCATTCATACATCATCAACAACAATAGAATAAATAATAAGAATTCAATATATTAAGATCTCGATGAAACGTTTAATTATCAACTTGAATTCAAAATAATATGCAACCAAAATTCATTGTGTCACTTCATCTCAGTAGATGATGAAGTGTTTAGCCACTCATAATCATAATCATATCACAACGAGTAAAAGAAATAGAAAACATCTTGTACCAAAGTGAAGAAAACAATCGAAAAGCTAAGAAATACGATGTTTGAATGCCTTGGATCTCACGAGCAATCCTATGATCTTCAAAGATGTAAAAACTGCTTGAAAAGTCTCCAAAGAACCCTAAATTCGTCTGGTAGTAAAAGTATATCGAATGGGAGGGTTTTGGCTTTGTATTTATAGTGTTTTCCAAAAGGGTTTTCTGCCGACCTAGTTTGTGCGCCGCATGGACTTTCTGTGCGCCGCACAAAATCAAGTTTCCAAAATTAAGCACCCGATATGCGCCGCACAAAATCCCTGTGCGCCGCATAAACTTGAATTCCAGATTTGTCTTTGCCCGTTATGCGCCGCACGCCAAGTCTGTGCACCGCATAAGCACTTTGGTTCGATTTTCCAAACTTTCTGCCCAAAATTCTTTCTTGATATGCGCCGCATATTATCTCCATGCGCCGCATATGTCTTCAGACTTCACAAAACTTGTATTTTTTCACTCGGTCTTCACACGAACTCGTCCATGAACCATCTTGATGCATCTTTTAACCTTCCAAATCATTTCTAACCATTGTACCTGTTCTAAGCCTGAAATCACTAACAATACCATCAAAGCATCGAATATACATATAATTTGCACATAATTAAGCTTAAAATGACTAAAAAACGATATGGGAATGTATATATAAATGGACATATCACGCATGTAACACCTCCTTCTCCAAATTGAGGTTCAAGACAGAGTTGGTCAATTTTTGCTTTAACTCAGCAATCTCATCCTCTCGAATCTTGCAACCGACTTCAGCCTCCCGCAGCTTCCTCTCCAACACCAGAACTTCACTTGATTGACTCTTCACATCCTCAACGGATTTCTTTAATTTCTCACACTCCTGATTCTTCTCACCAAGCTGTTCTAGCAACTCCTCAACACGAGAACAAGCAGCCTGCAAACGCTCCTCCACAACCACATTCATTTTGCTCTGACATTGGGCATGCTTATGATATGATTGAACGAAGCCTAAGTCACTCATGCCACGAAGGGAGTCAAGGGAAACACTGTCTTCATCATCATAAGATTTCGGGGGAGTATCATCTGCACGATCAAATATGGCATATGCTGCACATGATCAGACAAAAACAAAGATAAAAAGAGAAGAAACAGATATATATATTAAATATGAGAAATACCAACTGACAGCCTAAGCTCTTTTCATTTTTTTTTCAATTCTTTATTCACTTTTTTTTTGTAAGCTACTTTTACTCTGCCTAATTGGTATTCTCTTAATAATGTTGAAACAGTGACAAATCATATACTCATATGCTCAAATGAACGATCCAGACTTTATCCAAACAAACATGACGAAATCAATCTATTCTCAGTAACCGAGAATATCCCAACCCGACATAAAAGGACAACCCCAAACCATCCACTAGCATAGGCAACCAATGACCCACCAGGACTTCGACTATCGGATGGAACCAGGACTTCGACTATTGGTATGGCTAGGAAAGGTGTATATTTAGGGTAGATTTAATAACAAAGAACAGGCTAATGACAACATGTTTTCTATTGTTTCTTGCACTAAAAGTGAGTGCAACATAAGGGTTTTAACAGGTGGTTCACTAACCAGTGTAGTTAGCTACTAAGCACATTAACAAAACATGCACATAACAAATTTTTACGAAACAAGGGTGAACATACAAAGAACAAAGGTTTTAATCCTAAATTTGCCTCTTCATACTGAAACATGGCAGGACAAGATACGCACAGGTATGATATAAGGTGATTGTGAAAGACGTATGTAGTCGAGATGGAATTTGTCCCTCTTATTCGTTGAGAGTAAGATGTCTAAGGCCTGCTACAAAGTTAAATCAATGGAGAATGATCACTCTGTGTCTCTAGGATTTAACATGACATCTGTGACAAAAGGATAAATGATCGATTCACCTAAATCATTTCAAGTAAGGGACTTGAAGAGGATGATGTTATTGAATGGCACTTCGTCATACGTATTAGGGGTAGCAAACCGTTGTTAGGCGGTATTTGCTGCTTGCGTCAATCTTCTATGAATCTTGGGCAAGTGGGAGATTGTTGGAATTCGTCTGCCCAAGACACATATTAAATTGACGTGGCTAGTACGTGATGATCCAAGTCGGGTCATACCCAATAACAAGCTAGATAAACACTTATGGTATTTATTTATATGATTTGATCTTTAAATAAATATCAATACTTGAAACATTTAGAAAGTGGTTTTCTAAATAATTGCACTTGAGATATGTAAATAAATTATATGGATGATTTATTTTGAGAGAAATGTCAATATGTTTATTTGGCAAAATAAACATTTATGTGTGTTGTATATAATATGTAATATGTTACATAGGATATGTAACAAGTTATGTTGCATTTTATATACAAAATGTACAAGTAAATGGTTTATAAAATTTGCACACAAAATGTTTGTGATCCCCATGTGGCCGCCTCCCCCCCCATGTGCCTTTGAAGTAATTTTGTTCTACTTATAACACATGGAGTGATGTATTGAA